>CM042158.1:47699197-47701697 GCA_023376005.1 Doryteuthis pealeii
GGAGAGAGATAGGCTTCAAACTAAATACCCCCTAATATTTCATACCTACAAAAGCAATATTTTATTTAAAAAAAATTTCTGTAAGAATAAGTGATCCTGCTCATGTAAGAAAGCAAGATGTTCTATACTTCAATAAAACAAAGAAAAATGTAGTAATGAGATAAAAGCTTTTACATAAGTCTAACAAAATTATTGATTCATCGCCATCTTGCGTCTGAGAAGACATTTATTTTTAAGGTTGATTTAAAAATTTGCACAAAATATTTCTTCCGTGCAAGCTGGGTTGACGGCAAACATAGAAATTGTTGAAGCTGGTGCATATCTGCGGAAGGAAAACCAAGAAATAGTCTCTGGAGAAGGTTGAATTTTTGTGTGGGTCAAGAGTCGCTTCTTTCAAGTAAAGTAAAATGTTTCTTTTTGTAGTCGAAGGTGGATTTATTTCAGAGGATATTTCTAGAAAAGTGATTGTTGAAAATTATTTGAACAGTAGCGGTAAAGAGCGGCTTGTCTTCCTGACTTCGTTCCAGCTGTGTAGACGACTGAGTGGCGGCGACTTGCGGAAATACGGGTTCATGTGATGCTCTCGCACCGGTGAGTGGTCACTTTGTCAAGAGAGTGTGCTCTCATGTTTATATATGTGTATTTTGATTATAATGTCTAATTATTTGTTTTTTTGCCAAGTCTGTCACCGAGGCGTCTCTAAGCGAGCGGTATTGCAGCAGTACGTCGCTCATCGACCATTGCGGATATGCGGTAAGTGTGTGTGGGATCAGAGAACGCACTCCACTCATTGAGACGTCGTTTCGATCAGAAATATTTTTGTCGTTTAAATATAGAAGTATAATCTGAATAATTGAGCAATAAATTATCAGGACAAAAGTGAGTTGAACGTGAGTTAGTATCTTTATATATAACTAGTAAATATATGCACCTTCCGAGTGCAATGTAATTTAAGTTTTAATGTGATAAAATATTATAATTGAATTAGAAAAAGACCAAAAATGGAAAAACTAAATAGAATGGAGAAAAATTAAAAAAGTATTTTTGGGAAAAGAGGGGTTTATAATCGAGAAATAGAACCAACTGATTATTTTATTCTTCCATACTCCAATCTTTCATTGCGAAATTTTCCCAATTTAACAATTTTAGTTAGAATTAGGAAGTAGAATAAAATAACAGTATTTCTTCCTGTTAATGAATTTCTTTTAGATTTATACCCGAGATTTCTTGCTCATATTCATTAAGATAAACCAAAATTAAAAATTAAAATATTTAATACAAATTTATTAAAAATCAAATTTTAATATCAATATACAAATTATCCTTCCATCGCCCATTGTAAACCGCTATTTTGGTTTTATATATAAATACAATTGCCTGTTTATTAGTATGTAGAATATGGCCAGCACCACAGTAGTAATAATTGTAAAAAAGATTCTTTATAATTTGGTTTCAAATAAAAAATAAAATCAATGGAAAATTTTACGTAAATATTAAAAGGGGTTTGTGACTTGAGGCAGTGATAATAGTTTTCGGTTACAGACAGATAAAGCACACAATCTCTATTATATTGATACTAGCATATATATGCACCCGTCCGGGTGCAAGTCATTTTAGTTTAAATTTTTATAATATAATATGAATTAATTAAATTAGAAAGGCTAAATGAAACTGAATAAGAAATGTGATAAAAAGATTTGAACAGAAAGGGGTATGATTGAAAAATAGAAACAACTTTGAAAACTACTCTTCCCAATTTTCCGTACTCACCGGTTTTTACATTGGTAATTTTCTAATGTTTTAGTTAAAATAGGAAGTAAAGATAATATTACAATTATTTCTTTCTTGTTAAGGGATTTCTTTTTAAGATTTATTGAGAGATTTTTGCTCATATACATTAAGATAAACCAAAACAATTATGAAATCATAATACTAAGCATATATTTTATTAAAATCAATTTTTTTAAGATCAATATGCAAATTAGCCTTCGCCTTTCATACTGGTAAAACCTCTATTTTGTTGTATATATAAATATAATTGCATGTTATTAAAGTATGTAGATATGGTCCAACAGTGTAAGTAATGTAAACAATTTTATTAATAATTGAGGTTTAATATAAAAATAAAAATCATGGAGAATATGTGAAATAAGCTAAAGGGAATTGTGACTTGTATAGTTAATGATAGTTTTGCGGTTACAGGACAGACAAACCCACAATGCTCCCATTATAATAAGATGTGGTAAAAAGATGAAAGAAAGAGGCAGTCAATTACTGAAACAAAAGCGAACGCAGATTAATTTCGAGCATAAAAAAATAGGACAAACTTGGAGAGAGAGGGGTGGGGGAACTGTTGAAGAAAATTTTTTGCGAGCTACAGTGGGGTTTCAAGAGCAGTCACGTAAAGATTAATGATTATTAGTTTTTTCATACGGAGTTACCTGGCCTTGACGATCTCAAGATTTAATGCTCTCCCATAGTTGCCTACACGACTTAGCAC
>CM042158.1:47706697-47751697 GCA_023376005.1 Doryteuthis pealeii
CTAAAACATTCAAGGTGAAAAGAGTTTGCAATGGAAGCCGGGATTATATTATGTCTCTTCCTCGTCTAAGAAACAATAAACACTAAATGGCAAGACTTAATAGAAAAATGTTTACAATAGGAATTGATTTGAGGTTAAAATCCATTATCAAACCTTTCCAACGAATGAAAAGTCGCACTTTTACTCTAATAAACCAACCCAGTCTTTGTCTGTCTTTCAAAAAAAACATGGTCTGGACTTTGTTAGTAAGGACATTTCATCAATGTCTCTACTGTGAAGAGTACTCGAAAAGTTGTGTACTTATCCCAGGTGACGAAAGAAGTTGACAAAACCGCTTTATAATTTTGTTTCCGTTTATAATGTTTTCATCAATCAGCCGCTCTACACGGGGTTCAAAACCATCGTTCGTCGAGAGGATTTACTTTTGCTTTTATGAAAATGCTTAACATACTTTATTTCTCTTTAAACAATTGTTATCTATATCTGTTGTCATCGCACTTAGTGACATCGGACTTGGTGAACTAAGTGTGAACCCCAAGTCACCCTTTTAATCTGACAGCCATGTCAAATCTTTTAATATTAACACTGCGTCCTTTCCTCTATGTATATAAACAATATGCACAAACCAAAATGTACTTGATATTTTTTATTTTTGCATCTGCTACACCTAAAACCACCCACGAACACTAAATACAACAAAAACAGTATTCCTACACTTTCCTTGTTTGGTTTTAAAAATTAGTTTGACGCCAACCAAAAGAAACTCATCGTGCTACAGTTGCGTGTGATATTGTATCAACGAAAATAAGTAGCGCCTATATAATGCCAATTAATATCTCTCCCTGTCTAAACATCTGACATCCATATATTTTTTTTTAGATAGAGGCCGATTTAGCTCAGCTTCCCTAAGAAACACAAATATTTGGTTCCTCGATACCACCATTCTAGATATAACTCAGCTCGGATGATTCAGCACAGTTTGGACACTGCGTGACGTACAACCGGTGGTAGCTGATGCTGTGTGACTCTCCAACCTCGGACGCTAAAAAATTAATCTCCCTGACTAGCGCTAAATTAAAAGGAATTAAACTTTTTCGCCGTCTGTCGCTTACCGACAATAGGCCACATTTCTGTCCACTTTACTCTTTACCATAACGCAGTTCAAAAATATAAGTTAACTTTTTATTAAAGTAACAAATGATTGAATCTGTGTCTGCTTCCTAGTTTACGGAACTGCAATTCATGGAACTCAAAACGCAGATGTTCACGGCATGTCTTCTGTTGGAGAGAACTTTGACTTGTCAACTGTTTATTAGACCCACACATTTCTGTTTTGTCAAGATCTGGTGGTGGGGTATCATTCATCATCATCATCATCATCATCATGTCGCGCAAGCAGCACGGATATCCATGACAATCTCTTGCCAACCTTCCCTATCACTCCTTTACCCTGGGAGGTCTTCTGCGCAGCAACCAGCATCCTCGCATAGTTGGTCAATTAGGTCCTTGGTGGACGACCCACACTAGCATGTCCATGTTGGTTTTGACAGGAGAACATCGCTATGAACTCATCCTTGCTTCTCCAGCAGTGGTCCGCATGCCATTAACTCCGTTTCACTCGGATGGTTTGCTAATGGTGCAGGTGGCCATACAGCTTCCTTGTGGGTGTTGTTTCCACGACTTGTTCAAGACTGCACGCGGCATTCTGTGCACTCCCATCCAGCTTATTCTCAAGCGCCTCCGTTAGGGTCGAGTGGCTGCCGCCATAGGCATGTCAGCCACAAACAGATGGGTTACTATTACATACCACATTTTATGCCTTTATTCTGTAGATTTTTGTATATAATTATTCCAGACTAATAAAAAACATATTGCCTTTTTAGTACCACATGTCGATTGGTTTATTGCTGAGAGATAAAGAGTACATCAAAAACCTCATATATTAAACAAGCATAAAATTATATTCATCTTGATTGTTTTATAGACTAGCAAACGTCTACGTTGGGTAACTATTTACTCAACTCAATCACAGATAGGATGCAACACAAAGTCAATTTTAAGGGAGAACTATCCTAGTTTGGAATTCAGAATTCCTTCTCAAAGCCTGATTGCCTAACCAAGATTGAATAACTTAGTCTACCTTACTATTTACACATAGCTCAGTGGAAAATATATGATTCTCAACCTTACCCTGCTTTGTCAAGATCTGGGTGGTGGGTATCATCATCATCATTATAATCATCATCATGTCGCGCAAGCAGCACGGGTATCCATGACAATCTCTCAGCAACCTTCCCTATCACTCATTGACCCTGGGAGTAACTCAATGTGAGAGGCAAACTGTGCTGTCCAGGATTTTAACTCTGCTTATTGAGTCTTTTCCCTGGGGTGATAACCGTTACACAGTATGTGTCTCCTTACTTCATATGTGAATGTAAAGTACAAAAAGGATTTAATGAATGTCCACTAAACTACTAGGATGAGTCAAACGTTTTGTAATATTTTGGTACGTGCTAGTTTGCGGTGTGTATCTTACGGGATTGTAGCAGTTCAACCCGTGGAATTACCCATAGGGTATTTTGGTAGTTGATGCACTGACAGGTTCAAATTGCATTACCCCATGTAGGATGAATGCGCCGTCAAATTCGGGAAATTTACGAGTATGAACGAGGTCATAATGCTACGAATCAACTAAAAAAAACTTATGAAGAAACTTTTCTTGGGTTGCAAGAACCCCGATGATCAGAGATGGTCAGGTATACCTAAAACCGAGGATTCTAAGGCATATTTCAAGTCATAGAGGAAAGTCTGGTGAGTTGAACTCGGGGTGTATCAGGCGAGTTCGGCATCTCAGAGTCCAGTGTGATTTGGGGCTAAGTTAGGTTTCGTTGGTACTGGTATCTTGTCCCCACTTAAAAGCTGGTTCTTTGTTCTTGTGGGCTGGTAGGCTGGAATTAAATTTAAGGAACGAAAAGGAACGGATGGAAAGAGACAAAGGCAGAGGGTAGTTTTATGACTTAGACTTTATTGAATGGGCATAGTCGGTCGTAGCAAGGGACATGCCCCGACTAGGAAAAAACGACTGCACGCAGTGACGGCCTAAAGCGCGGGTATCCTTTTTGGGGTAGGAAGTCAGTCCTTTTTGTCGTACATGCGCAGAGGGGTTCTTCCGGTCAAGGCCCTATGGGAGCTTGTGCTTTTGTTTTCTTTTATTTAATCCCCACAGGATCATCACTTTTATAGCCTCAGCAAAAGTATCCGGAACTGTCGAACTGTACATTACGTTACCAAATATTGCAAACTTTGACTCACCCTAGTACTGGGATAGTTTGAGATGATGAAAAGAACATAATTTGTATTAATTGATTTTTTCGGATTGTTATCCTCATTCTTATGTTATATACACAACGTTTCTGTCGATGTGCACTTCGACCTTCTTCAGGTGTTTATTGTCGAACTCGAGAATCTTCTCGTCGAACTCTTGGGCCTTTTGATCGAACTCGGGAACCTTCCTCAAACTTTGAACCGAATTCTTGATTCAATCCTCCGGGTTGGATTGTTCTCATTCCGCTATACATGCCCGGACACAAGTGCTAAGCTATATTAAGTATTATATGTTATATTATATTTATTATATGCGGGGTCAGGATTGAGAGCTATCAGAGCTACAATGAGTGTCACTAAGAACTGTATTAATTCAATCCTTATATCCGTGGTTGCCATGTGTGTATAATAAAGATGAGTCCAACAGTCCAAAATTCAAATAATACAAATTATCAAGTCTCATCCCAAGAATTCAGACAAAATGTTTTCATTTTTTTCATCTTTATTTTATGTATTTATTCATTATTTTTAGATCCTCCGATGAAGTTTAATGATATAATAAGTTAGTCTAGCTGGTGAAACTGTGATTTAGTAATGATATACCACATACTGAAGTTTATTGCTTTTATTGGTTTGCTTGTGATAGGGAAGTTAATTAGTCGAGTCCCCATTCACCAAGTGTTGTATCATCATTCATCATGTCGCGCATGTAGCCACAGGTATCGACAACAATCTTACGCCAGCCCTCCCTATCATTCATTGACCTGGAAGATTCCTCTGTGGAGCAGCCAGCATCTCACATAGCTGGTCAATGTAAGTCCTTGCTGGGCGCCCACACTTGCATTACCATGTGTTGGCTTCCACAGGGACGAACGTCGCTTATGAGTTCACCCTTACTTCTCCAGCAGTGTCCTGCATGCCTTGTCCGTCTCACCCGGATAGTTTGTGAGATGGGGGACAGTGACCGTATAGCTGTTTCCTTGTGGGTGCTGTTTCCATGACTTGTTCAACACTGATCGCAGCATCCTTGTGGCAGCTCCCATCTAGCTTATTCTCAAGACGCTTAATTAGGGTCCAGGTGGTGCAGTGCATTCATAACAGCACCACACAACCACAGCCTGGAAGAACTGTCGCTTCAGCCTGTTAGGGAGATCGGACCTCTATCCACTCAATATCTCGGGTTATATAATAGAGGGACAGACAGACAGACAGATAGATGAAGTTATGGTGAGAGATAGGCGTATAGAGATGGCATGAGATGATAATAGATGATGGCTCTTACTTGTTACATTCTGCTTACTTTCGTGTGACACGTCAGCCGCTATGTTCTCTGTTTGGCTTACTTCTCTTCAGGGCTTCTGCGGGTAGTTCTTTGTTCATTTCTTCGGGCAGTTATCTCTTGTTTTGATAATCAACTAACAAGGACTTGGTTGTTTTCTGATAAAACTTTTATTTTGCAACCCAGTCCATCTTGATTCCGTGCGGATCGAGACCGACAGCAGAGCGAGCGACTTCAAATCCACTCGCTCTGAAATCTCTGCCGCATCTTGATTATCTCACGCCTAATCACGTCTACCAGAACGTGAAAGTTGGTATCTTAGTCATGCCCAATCATAACCCCAACGGCTATGGATAATTCCCCACTTCCGACTTTTAATCTAACGGACCCTAATTCAAATATTCTAACTACAGGTACGTAAATAAATCATAAGCGGCTTATGAAATTATGTAACACAAGGACCAGTATTTGCATTACTATATCTATGATATATTAACACTGAACACAACGGGAAGGAAAATACAATATAAACTGATTTACACAAACAATAACATTAGATCTTTTATATACACAATTTACAGGCAAGTAGCATCTTAATAAAGAATAAAATAAACGTGCCTAATTGGAGAATCATAACCTTATTGTTCTATTAACAAGCAGTGTGTAGAAGGAGGTACATGATGGAACATTCTTAGTTGACAAGTGTGGATAATAAAGTTGTGGCTTTTCTTGGTAAGGTTAAAGACAACGTCTCTACTTTCAAAGACAAGAAGCAAAAATTAGTCGGAAATGGTTTCTGAAATGTCACGTGACATCCTACAAGCACATAACTAACAAGAAAATCCTGTAAGGCGGATAATTATTTATTGTATACCCACATTTTGGGTGTTGTATATATAACTCTCTCTTCTCTCTCTCTCTCTCTCTCTCTCTCTCTCTCTCTCTCTCTCTCTCTCTCTCTCTCTCTCTCTTCTCTCTCTCTCTCTCTGGTGTTTCTATATTTCTAGATAGCACTTGTGTGCTAACATTTAATTAGTTTGGAAAGCTAATTTACATTGGTAAAGCCTGAATATCTCCAACTATGGGTAAAATAGTAGGACATACATGGTTCATTAGACTTAGTAACGTAAGCGTCTAGGAGAAGGAAACATCTGAATTCAAACCAGCTGTACTCCGCTTAAAAAATTGACTTTGTGTCACACCCAGCCAGTAGCAGAATGGTTTAGTAATACATTCAATATATCCCATGTATACAGGTCAGCACAAGGTCATATTAATGTGGGCCCACCCATGAACCGAAAGCTCATTGGGTGTCGGGTGCAAAAAATACGTTGATCCCGTCGGCATTCCTCCTCAAGGGGGCGCATCAGGAACTGGGAAAAAACCCAGCCCTACCACTTTAAATCAGGGGGCGCGGTACTGCTGGGGGAATAGCCCTGGATCAACGCTGTTAATTACTTTATTGGTCCAGCGGGCCGAAGATCACTGAATCCATAACTGGCCGGGTAAGTATACAAGATTCGATTAATATCAATATTTACTCACATCCTGGTGTCATCATTCAACTTGTTTTATTTTTTATTTCCATTTGAGTATTGTAATATTCTCCCATGGAGAAAATCGGATTAAATCGATCAGATGTCTGTCTGAATACCATCATAGAAACACTTTTAATATCAACGTTATTATCACCATTTTCACGCGGCACCTTTACTCTCATATATTTAAATGTATTGCTATAGTAGTTTCTAACAGCCCAACGATTACTTATAAAAAGAGAATAATACAAAAAACATCCTTCCATTTTTGCTTCCTTGCGCGATGAAAACGTTGCGTTTAGATAAGGTTTTTTTCTATTCAACTGATTTCCATAAGGCACATTTACTCTCATATGTAAATATATTGTTATAGTAGTTCCTAAAAACCCAACGATTGTTTATAAAACAGAATAATACAAAGAAAACCTTTCAATTTTGCTTCCTTGTGAGATGAACACGCTGTGTTTTAGATAAAGTTTTCTATTTTAAAGTTTTCATTTCCACTCTTCATTTTTTTTTAAATCTATTTAACCACTATATATATTCAGTATTAATACAGCCTGATTGAATACCCGTACTGCTGTTTCATCCTATCTTCACGCGCAACTTTCTGTTTATTACTACATTGTAAAAATAAAGATTCAAAATATATCATTTTTTTTAAAGGCCATTTATACAAAAAGATCAAATTAACCTAATGGCCAACATCATTCATTTATAGGAAGTTTTATAAATTGCCATATTTATATTCTACAATCCTGCCAATGTCCCATAAATGGAAATATACATAAGTTGGGCAAACATTTTTTTTAAATGTCTATTAATCAAGAAAATTTATAAATTTTCCTCTCAATTAATTCCCACAAGATAGTAGGTTAAGAGTTTCAAATATCAAATACGTACTTGACGTTCTTGCTTAAATTCTTTTTCTGATATTCGCTTTCTCCAAGTTTATTGAAGGCCAACATTGTAAGCATATTTCAGTCCCAGCTGGAGGCCTGTGAAGAACAAAAAAGTTATATTTAGGAAACAAGAATTTATATAAATTATGCAGAGATTGAAAAAATACCGTTTTGTTTTTTTTTTGTTTTTTTTTCATTTATTAAAATATTTTATTGGTATAAAAATGGACAAATTTGATTTGGAATGTGGCATAATTTATAATCCCCCCCCCCACACACACCAAGGTGCAAGGCTATTAAAGCAATTTATTGGCCCCCTAAATGTATGGTGTTGTTACTGATGACTGCTATCAGCATGGTCTAGCAACTCACTTGAATGGATGCTGCTATATTGATAATGATCGTCTTAGTGGGTGAGGGGAAAACAAACAAATTCTCTGCAAATAAGGAACTTCTATTATTTCTTTCTTTTCTTTGTTTAATTAATGAGTCTGTGGAAATATGTGGAAACTGGTGCCAGTCACTAACTGTCCAAGTGGAGATTTGTGCATACTTTTGCATTCAAACAATCTTTCTTTGTTGTAAAGGGAGCGCGACTCATCTCTTATCTTGGGGTTTCATTCAGTCCTCATTAAAAATTCTCTCTGGCCCCAAAATCCCAGACTTGGAAAAATCAAGTTTCTTTTTATGAAAGTTTTTAAAACATCAAACAAACTTTGCCTTTGCACGTGGTAAATGGTTTGCCACTGTAGTACAAGTTGTGTACAGGTGTCAAGCAAATGTTCACTTTTGACGCGATTTTGGACTACGTAAAAACTATGCATTCATTTATAATCTCTTGTTAGTTCTATTCTATATAAACTGCATATGAGGTTACTTTAGTATTTATGACAATTTGTCATTTAGATTTTGTAAAAAAAACAAGTTTATTAACTGCTCTAATGCCGCCATGTCTCCTTTTAGACCCCCCCCTCCCAGATCTTTTCCACCGCCCCAAGGGGTTATCGTCCACTCTGAGAACCAGATTTAGAGGTTCATTCAGATATAATATTCAATAATTCAAGTTTCAAAATATCTTGACAATTATCAATGATAAAAATTGTATTTGTTATGAATTCTTAAATTTTAGTCAAGAGACATTGTGGCTTAAAATGGTAAAAATATCAGGAGGATAATTAAATTAAAAGTTCAGTATTTTCTCACCTGTGAGTACATAGAAATTAATACCTGTTCCATGTCTACATATTATAATTAGGAGCTCCAGTGGGTCTGTATCGAATTCTGAAAGCCTGTTCCATACCCCATCAAAACCGGGTTGCCAAGTGAGGGTTATACTATCGTGGGTAGAATTAACAAATTTTATGTCATATGGCGGATCAGGTTTGCCTAATAAGAGAAAAAAGTAACATTTTAATTTCAACTTCTGTTCACATCTGTTTTTGGGGGAGAGGGGTATGAGAATTCCCACATGAACTATAAAATATTAAAGAAAGAGAATGAGGAGAGAAAAGACAAAATAGTCATTTGCAGGGAGAGAGAAAAAATAAGTAAAAGGTTTCTAAAGAGTTATGCTCTCTATGCTTGAGAGGGAGAAAGAGGAGTTGTATATAAGTGTCTTAGTAATCTATTATGAGAAACATTAGAAATTTTCATTAGTACCTTCATAGTATCATTTATGATGGATTATTTCATTAAATGTTATTAACAATAACAATACAAGAATATTTCTAATTTTTCATTTCTCTATTTTGTTGTGTGAATTTCTTAAGATAAAAGAAAAAAAAAGGGAAACAGGAGTAGGAGAAAAATAAAAATATGTATCAATAGAAAATTCTGTGTAAGTGAAAGAAAATGTAAGCAAATGAATGAGAGAGAGAGAGAGAGAGGAGAGAGAAAAAAAAATAAATAAATAAAATAAACATAAGTAATTATTCAATTAAAGAAAAATCTTTGATAAATAGTTTTTAAAAAAAAAAACTGACTTGTGACATCGAGCAGGATGCTAAATACAGCTGTGCCTTTCTCATTGGAAGCCTTGAACGTATCTGCCATAATCTTCTTTAGTAACATTGGTCACTTCCAAGGTGCTGATATAATTAACATCTTCCTGTTTAGTTGTTTGATTTTATATTTGGCTGTATCGGTTAATTCTGTACTCCCTGTAATATCAATGAAAAATGCTTTATTAAATCTCTTAGTCAACCTATTAGGCAAAAGGGGTTAAGACACAAATAAAAACATAGAATGGATTTCAATAATCAAAATGAAAAAAAAAAAAAACCCATGAAAATGTGTAGAATATTTCAAAATTTTAAAGAGATCTTTACAAAAATATCTTGTTAGAATTCATCAAGATGTCCATCTGTCCCTACAACTATGGCTCTGCTATTTTGGGGCCCAATTTTAACCAAACTTTCAGGAATTATTAGGGTCATACATGAAAAGGTTTTAAACCAGGCAAGGGCAATCTTTGTTGAGAAGTGGGCCACATGAGACATGGCTCATCAGTAAGGTAATTTAAGTCCGAGAAATGAACACTGGTAATCAGGTTTCCTCTTGGTAGCACAAACGGGTAACTCAGCGAGCATTGTAGTAGTAAGTCGGTCGTCGTCACACACAGTAACAGTGCTAGCAGGTCACACCTCTCAGAAAAATCTGTCTCCTTTTATTTACCATGGAACCATTACTCAATTTTGCCTGGCGCCGTGACTACCCATCTTCGTAATCAAATGGATCATAGTTCATGTCAGACTAGACGCTGTCTGCATATGTCACACGCCACCCATTGTCTTTTTGAATGACAAAGACGGGTTGAATCATCGGAGATAGCTAGCTATTCGCCATACTGGTCATTTCTACTACAGGTACCTCAACCATTTTGATGGAATCCTAACAGGTATGACCACTCTGGGTTGGAGTGTACCTGGGAGTAATGTCAATGAAGAGGTACTTCATCCTCCCCAGGAGAGATGCAATTTAGTATCATACCCAGAAGGACACCCTTTTTTGAGATGAGTCTTACTCCCTCTACAGGAGATACAGTCAGCATATTCTAAAGCCCTGCTAATAGGACAGACTAATTTTAAGAGCAACTAGGCTTCTTATAAACAGTTACTGCCTTCAAGTTAATGTTATTAATTAAAAAAAAAAAATTCAAAGTTCAGTACTTGTAACTTGAAAGACAAGTTTTATAGACATGTTTACTAATGATGTGACAATATCAAATACAAAATAACTGAAATCTCATTAAGTTATGGTTATTTTATTTAATGGCATATTAACCCTTGTGGACTATTTAATTCCAAATCCTGTTTTTTAATATATGATTTGTAAGTAGATAGTTTGTAGGTAAATATTTTTGTTTGGTTTTATAAATGGGTAGAAATGATTTTGATTAATTTCATGTGTATCAATAGATTAGAAGAACTAACTCCATGTTTATAATTAAACTTGTGGTTGATCTTCAATCACTACCTTCTAGCACCTTTAAGATCAAAAGGGTTGGTTAATTGTTTTGCAATAAGAACAATCTGAAGAATATGATTGAGACTTAATCATATAAGTGCTAGGACTTGATATGACCAGCTGATTGATCATATCAGACCTCTCCAACTAAATAAGGGCCGAAGTGGAGTGTTGCAGGTCATGTTATCACTTATTGCCTGGGTCATGGATTGCTCAGCCTCCAGGATCCTGTCCTCAGGCATTGTAGGTTGCCATCCAGAGCCAACAGGTGGCCCCATTAGGCGGCGGAGGTGTCTTACCCCTCTGCAGAGGTGCAGTGGTGTATTCTATAGCCACAACCAACAGGGTGGTCTGATTAGGTTGATTAAGGTGAAGCAACATACCTATCGTCACCTTCCCACACAGATCAAATTACCAAATTTGTGCTACTCATGCACTGAGTTGGTGGAGGCTGGTATTGAACCCTGAACCTTGTGATTCCTAGGCGGGTGCTCTACCAACTGAGCTAAATTAATGCATATTTACTTTCTTCACCACAAAATTGTATTATTGAAATAGATTTTAAGATTTGTATTATTGTTCACAAAAGACTTAAAAGGGATCGTATGGAATGTATAAGAATCCCTACTATTAAGTTGCTAAGAGAATAGAGCAATGATAAGCTGAAATTTGTTCTTCTATATTAAATTAGGAAAAGTTTCTTTGCTTATGTTGTTGTGCCTACTCCTCCATTTGCTGTTCATTAATGATAGTAATGTAGACACTCCCAGCATCATGAAAAATAAAGTAAATTAGCCATTCTACTACAATAAGCAAAAGTTAAAGATAGACCAGCATATCTTGCAATATAATAGAAATATTATCTACGAAGAGAACGGCAGTAGGCAGTTATAAGTTGTGCGAAAAGAACAAGAAGATAGTGTATAGTTGATCGACTCCCACCTCTGTTGCTGAAAGGAAGGCAGCTGCTGCTGTTGGAAGGTGGCTGTCTGGCCAACCATCTACCACACAAGAAAACGGTTGCCAGCAATAGCAGGTGGACATCTTTAAAAGATGGCAGTCAAGTACAAATTCAGAGGAACTAGAAAACCATTAGGATTTAGTAAGCAGCTGGAGCAACTTCCTGTCACATTGCAACATGAAGGCTGCAGAAAGAAATGGCAATTAATAACCATGAAACTTACAATGGATGTTTTGTTAGTGAAGGGATCTATATATTGGCATCTTTTTCTCACTAAGATTCATTACAGTTCTCTTGATTTGATATCAACATGAGCCAAAGTTTGCTTAAGTAAAATACAAACTCTTTGGAGCTTCCAAGAAAGAAATATTTGCTTAGGACTCACCTTAGACCACGTAAAAGTGACAATAGGTGCTCCATCGGCCTTACACAGCAGAGTAGCAGTTCCTCCTTTATCACTTGCTGCTTTGGCATATTTTGGGGCCTTGTCAATTTGCGGAGGATCTGTAGAAATTCAAAGAAAAATCATTTAGATGAGAGATCAAAACAGAAAACAGACAGAAAGGATCAGGGATAAAACATTAAAATAAAAGAAATATCAAGTGAAGTTAATAAAAAAATAAAGAGTAAGAAGGTAAAAGAATTTGTCAAATGAGGATGGCTGTAAAGTTAAAAAAAACTGATGAAGGCTTAGAGCTTCAATGGATTGTAATTGTAGGAGGTTGAAAGATTTGCAATATTTTGGTAATGTGAGGCACAATTTGGCAGCTGTGGATGCTTTTGCTGGGGTCATGAAGGTGACAAACCACATTGAACCGTGAGATGCTGAGATTGCCTGATACTCTCCAAGTGCTACTTGGCAGATTCTCCTCTATGGCTTGGACCACAGCCTTGGAATCCACTGTTTTAGACCTATTGGACCTTGTCTGTCTGTGTTGATTCTTATAACCCAAGCAAAATTTCTTGAACTGTCTGGTGACAACTGTGAACAACTATGCCATCACATATCACACAGTGGAGGTTTTTAGTTGTTTCTGTGGTGTTACAGCCCCATTTGAACTCATAAAGCAAAGTAGACTATATTACACGTTTATCTGTATGGCTTTCAAATCACACTCAGTAAATCAATGCATGTATCACCATGATACTATCAACCACAGTGGGTACCTTCTATGGCTTGAACTGTTTCAGTTACAGGATAAACACACCACAAATGAGCACATACCAAAATATTCCAAAACTTCTGGCTTGCCCACAATTATTTAGATTTAAGAAATTTCAATGGAAAAAGATTCAAGTAGTAAACAACTTGATTAAAGTTTAAAGAAAGAAGGAAAAAAAAAACCCAAAAACATTTGGACATTTCATATTTCCATAAAGCAAATGATATGAATTGAATATTTTTATTACTTCTCAATGTCAATATCATTTTTAAAGAGTGTTAATCTATATTAAATATTGATTCTGTCTGTGGCAAAAGATGTAACAATAGCTGTGTGCTGGTTGGAACTTACTAAAATAGGAAATCTCTATACCCATCAATAGTTATGTAGATTAAGTTTTCAACACTGAACAGAATTGTGAAACTTTAAGAAAATGAGCTAATACTCTCATCCATTATGACAACCAAGTGAAAGTAGTGATGTGCTCAATTTGGTTAAACTAGAAAGAAAGACTATCATGTGTTGTTATAGTAACAATAGGATTAAGTGTTTGGTCACTTTAGCTAAATGAGGACAGCTTGCAAATGACAGAGTTAAAGAGTTAAAAATAAAATTGATGAAAAAAAATGTGGGTAAGAAAGTGAGGAGCCACCCATATTATTAATGGGAGAGGGGTTAAGGGAGGGAGAAAACGAAACAGTTAATTTCCACTCCAAATTAATGAGGCAAACACAATGATACAATTGTTTCTTAGAAACCAATAAAACATATGACAATTGAAAACAGAAGATATATTGGGTTGGTGCATAATTATTGTGGCTTAAAAAAAAAAAAAATTTTTTTAACAAATTTTATTCAACAAAAACATTTGGTGGTTTGTTTCATAAAAATAATCCTCTTTTCAGAATGCGTATTGAAAATTATATCCACATTCATCAGATTATGCTCTACCTATGATAAAGATTGGGATGCAGCACAGTCCTTTCGTGATCTCAATGAACTTTTTGGTGAAGAAACAATCAGCAAAGGCCAAGTTGAAAGATGGTTTAGGAAATTCAAATCATGCAATACAAACTTTGCAGATGAAAAAGGAAGATGTTGATTATCAAATTTCAACAAGGACAAAAGCTTCACAATGAGAATGTTGGCCAAAAACTTCAATGTGGACCATTTCTACCATTGTTTGTCTCAAAAAGTTCAGAAAAGTATGGAAATTGACTGGGTGGGGAGAGAATCCATTTTGTTTTATTGCATTGTTTTTCAAAGCTGCAGCGAAAGATAACATTTTTTGCAGATACGTTCCATCTTTAACATTCTTTATTTTTCTATATGTGCCTTCTTTTGTTTCATTGTTCATTTTCTAATGAAGATTATTTTGTTGTTCCATGTCATAAAGACCTTAGTATAAGGTAATTGGTGCTTGATCTGGGCTCATAGATAATTTCTGCTAGGCTTTAGCAGTAATCATTGTAATGTTTATTCCTCTACCCAACTTTGACAATGTTGTTTTTAAACATTCAGAGTGAAGATCAAAATATATATGAGCCCTGTTATTGGGGCAGTAGAATATGCTAACTGCACATCTGCAGAGAGGTACCCCCCCCAATGGGATCACCTGTTGACTATGGGGGGGGGGGGGACCAAAGTTCCTGGGGGGGGGGGCACACCCAGCCAATTTCCATACTTTACTAACAAAGCCGAATGTGTCCAAATTGTTTTTGTTGAAAAAAAAGCTGCAATAATTATGCACCAATCCAATAAGACTGCAATAAGATAAAATCTTTTTTTTTTATCAAACAATAAAAGTAAGACAAGAAAAAGAAATGATATAAAAAATATAAAATAATCATAAGACAAAAGAAAATAAAGACAACTTACATTTTACAATGAGCTGTGCAACTCTAGTGACCACTTTCCCGAAACCATTGTATGCCGAACAAGTAAATGTTCCTGTATCAGTTCGAGAGAGTTCATAAACAGTCAAATAAGAAGTTCCATTGTCATACATTTGCCTGGTCTTTGACATATCATAATTATCCCGACTCCATCGCACCATGTTGTCAATCTTGGGGTTTGCTTTTGCATTACACACCAAATAAGCCATACCACCTTCATCTTTCATGATTGGTGTTGTTATTGTTGTGATACTGGCTGGATCTACAACAAATATATTCACAGTCAAGAAATTGCTTAGAAAAGAAATAAGTTGTTAAGGGTGAGTGGGAAAGCCATCAAAATAAAAAAGCAAATTGATAAAAAAATCATATTTCAAATTAAAGTATTTTTAGAAGCATTCATTAACTGACATACTAGAAATCATTTTAATCCATTGACTTTAATGACACACCAACATGTGTAGGGAGATTTTGTGCCTAGAGCTGATTTCATTAGACATTTATATTTACATTTTTTGTGTAGTTAAGAGATTTTTTTTGCACACTGTTATATGATATCAAGTCTTCCTATCTCATTATCAAGTTGTGATCAAAAGATTGATTCCTTTCATGCTCTCCATCTCAATCAGCTATTGCTCTTGCTGGGTCCTCTACACAACATCCAGTGTCCACACAGAGTTAATGAATGTAAGTTCTTGACAGTTGCCCAACAGCATTTCTATTGAATGCAAATAATTTGTACACAGTTATTTGGTTTCAAGTGACTAATAATAATCCTTAGTAAACAATTATAGCTTCAAGTAACAATTCTTAATGCTAATAATTTATAGTTATATGGCATCACATCTGCTTTAGCTCAGTTAGTAGAGCATCCGTCTAGGAACTGCAAAATTCTGAGTTTGATACCAGCTCTAGCCAACTTAGTGCATGAAGAACACATCTTAGATCTGTGTGGCAAACTGGGGATCTGATGGTAGGTGTGGCATTCCACCTCAGATGTAAAAACAATCTCCCTGAGATCGTTTAATCCTATTCATTTTTCCTAATAAATCCTACTAATTTTTTCTAATGAGATCAAATTTTTAGATACAAGCGCTTACTTGAAATGTATAGAACAGTATTATAGCTGTGACAAGTAGAGTCCACAGGATTTGAATAAGTGTTATTATGTACAACTTATTTAAGCACATCTTCAAAATCAGACCTGACTAAACACAATGAATGGTATTTTTGAATTCATCATAAAATGGTGATCATATATCACTTGATAAACCTTTGGGAAAAATTTTTTTTTTAATGCAGGCCAGTGTAATATGTCTAAAGCAGTCTATGCCTTCCCTATACGTGCATTAATATAGCTTTCTGTTGATGAGATATTACTACCTAGTTACAATGCTTTACTCTAATCAATAATATTTAAGCATTATTTTATAATTAAGTACCTCGGTAGTAACTATAGAATAATAATTGAATATTATAGATTAGAGTATAACACATTGTTGCTTTTTTTTTGGTTGAAAATGGCAATGGTCAAAGAATAGAAATAGTACAGGGTGAGAAATGAGATGAAAAGATTGAGAAAACTTTATACTTACATTGAATATCAAGAGTGAAATTGAAAAATGCAGTCCCCTCAGCATTAACTGCCTTCATCTGGTAATTCCCACTGTCTTTTTGTTGGGCTTTTGTAATATTGAGAACACCATCTTCGTCAAGATGAAAGTGTGGGTAAGTACTACGCAGATCAAGCTCCTGTCCATCTCGAAACAAACTGTATGTCACTTTGGGGGGATTAGCTCGACTACTGAAATTTACTAATTTCCAGTTTTCCTCAAGAATGCTAATTTTGCGTGGTATTAGAGTACTGAATGTAGGCTTGACTGTGGAGAGAAGAAAAATATATTAAATATTCATTTTTGTGTAATAAAAGTTACATTTAAAGATTAAAATAAAATGTAAATATTAATAAAAATCATTCAGTTACAAACATACATTTTAAACTAATTTTAGGTTTAAGTATATATTTACCCAACCTGTCTGTTATGAGTAGGATGCAACACAAGGTCAATTTCTAGGTGGAGTACTGATAACCGTTATGCTAAGTGTGCCTCCTAAGGCCATAAATTCATCATGAAGGATGAAAAAATCATTTGGATCCACAACTATTAAAAGGAACAAATGTGGAAGTTTGGTAGAAGCAAATATATTCTGAATTCCTTGCTACAATGTATTAGTTGTTACCAACCTTATCTTCTTATAATGGAGATTTGGTGTGTTTGTAACACAAACTACATCACTGCTTACATCACAATACCCTTAGGAATTGTGTAAGTTTATCAATGAGTATTAGATTTATAGCCAAAATAATTAATACATAAAATAAATCTGATGATGTCTATGAAAAGTTAGAGTTGCCTTAAAACAGCCCATGTTATTAGTGCAATTCTTAATACAATTGACAGTTATATTGCATCCTGTATTCCTATCCAATACTAATGATTTTTAAACAGATCTATTCGACTAATAGATAGAACCCTTACAGGTACTACTATTACTCCCAGGTCAGAGAGGACCTGGGAGTAATGGTAATGAAAGAGTAATCCACACTCCCCAGATCTCACCATCAAATGCAGTTTAGTGTCATACTCAAGACATCCCTGGGGGTAGAGGGAGGTTTCTTACCACTCTGCAGGGGATACAGTCACCATATTCTAAGGCCCACTGACAGGGCAGAATCTTTGCTGCGTATTTTACAGATGGTGTAGTTGTATGTAGTTGTATACATATTCACCAATCCTCTCCACACGAGCAGGATGTGACAAAAGGTCAATTTCTTAAGCAGAGTTTAACAGGTTTAAATTCATAGTTTTTCCTTCTCCTAGACTGGTTGCCTTACCAAGGTTAGAGCTCAGTTTTCCCTACTATTTTACCCATAGCTAGCAGTAGAATAGTTGGATGCATACCTTTCCAAAGGGTATTAGCATAGGTGTATAATTGTATATATTTATAGTATTTGTGATTTTAGGGTTATATTTCCATGTAAAGTCATGATACTTTTAGGTAAACATTTAGAGAAATTTTTACCCCCTCCATAACATAACATTCTTGCATTCTCTATAGTATTCCTTCTTCCTGTGGTAAGCCTCTGATGAGATTCAGGTGAAAACCAAATTTTTTGTTAAGAATGAATCCACATATGATTGCTATTCTAAAATTTTCTACACCCCCCCAAAAAAACCCGTTTTTATTTAGAGAAAGCAAAAGAAAAACTTACATAAGACATTGAGAGTCATTCCATCATTAACCGATTGATCCCATGCCATGTTCGTTGCCCGACAGCCATAAACAGCTAAATGGTCCTCTGCAGTTGGTATTATATCCAGCACGTTTATGGTAATCTTTCCACCATTCGTACCATTTTTAATAGCTACATCAGCTCCATTTGCATCCATGATCTGCTGGCCATCCCGTAACCAAATTATTTCAGCTTCAGGGTTACTCGATGATGATTCACAGCGAAGACTAAATTTCTGGCCAGCTTTGGCCACTTTTGGATTGGTTGTAATGTTCACCGACAGAGGAGGAACTGAAATTAAACAGAATCTTTCAATTAACATTTGTCACGTAGTACAAATAAAAGTCAGAAAAGCGACTATTTTTTAAAAACATTTTTGAGATGAGGCATGATAATTTGTATTATTTGGACTATGGTCCTCATCTTTGTTATATACATGTTTCAGATGATGTGCCCTCTGGACTTCTTCAGGTGATTCTAGTTGAAATCGGGAAGGATCCCAATTGCAACATGAAGGCTCCCAAGTTCAACAAGAAAATTTCAGAGTTCAACAAGAAACACCTGAAGAAGGCTGGAGGGCACATTGGCCGAAACGTTGTGTATATAACAATAAAAAATGAGGTCAATAGTCTGAATAATCCAAATAATACAGAAAAGAGAGAATTGATAAATTTCAAAAAAAGACTTGACAAAATTAATGTTTACTTACAGTAGACTTTAAGTCTAACTTTTGTCACAAGTGGTTTTACTGTAGCATTGTTAGTGGCTTTACACACATAAACAGCATTGTTGTCTTCTGGTTTGATTATAACTGCCAGGTCTGCTGAGGCAATGTTGCCAATAATTTTGTAGTCAGAATCTAATCGTTGGCTGCCTGCAAAAGAAACATTACTACATGAAAGAGATGCATAGAGATCAAGGTTTTTGATAAATCTACTAAATATGCAAATAAATAATGAATAAATTAATTATGTCAATTATTTCTTGGCATTTATAAGCACGTTCAGAAAGTTATTTATTAATATCAAGAGGCTAACAGAATTTAGCATTGGAGATAGAAGTCTATGAATGTAACAGGAAGTCAAGATTAAATGGATGTTATGAATTTAACTTTTAGATGATGGCATCTTAGAAGACAGTTTTAAGAAATGCTTGATTTGGTTGAAGAAAATAGGAACAAAGTTTGAGAAGTGAATTTATGATATTCAATTTCATAATTTTTCAGACATAAAATTGGATGCCCACAGGTTAGGGAATTGCATTCATCATATGTTCATATTTACATACTTTTTGTAATTGTTTATGATTTTTTTTTTGCACAGGGTCCTATCAAACAAATATTTTTCAGATCTATTTAACTCATAGATAGGACCCTATTAGATACTACCACTCCAGTTCAGGGTGGACCTGGAAGTAATGGCAATGAAGCGGCATTCAACACTCTCCAGAATGGTAGCCTTACCATATGATGTAGTTTAGTGTCAAGACACCCCTTTATGTTTCAAGGAATGCAGCATATTCTAAGCCCTGTTGATGGGGCAAGGTACAGGATATATTCCAAGAGAAATAGAATTCTGAATTTATAGCATGCAGTCAATATAAGAAAGAAAAAACATAAAAGGCAGAAGAATGGTCTTACTTTTGTACCACTTAAGGGAAGCTAAAGGGTTTCCTCCAACTGCAGTACAAGTCAATCTTTTTAGATCACCAGAATTCATTGCTAAACCTTCTTTATAACCAGTGATTGTAGGTTTAGCTGGTGGGTCTACAAAACAAAAGGATTTAAGATTAATTAAAAGCAACAAAAAAGAAAATCTGAAAGAAAAAATGTAGAAAAGATTATCATTTGTCAGAATATTTGAGATTAAACTTGATATTGTATAAATCAATCCTTATATCTGTTACACTATAGTTCAAAGTGACAATCATCTGTAGGTTGTAGGTTCAATTCTGACCACAAGCGATAATAATACTTAACATAGCTTAACACTTGTACCCCATCATGGTTAATGGAATGAGAACAATCTACCCCAAGTGATTAAATAAAGGGTTCAGTTTGAAGTTCTGTGAAGGCTCCTGATGAAGGTTCCCAGAGTTTGACTAGAAACATCTGACGAAGGCACATCGGCTGAAATGTGTTTTATAACAAAGATGAGGATGTAGGGACTATCTTCCCTTGTTTTGGTTATGATTGACATTGGTAACGGATTATCTTTCCTTGCTGTTAGGGTTTGCAGTTAGGGGGCGCTGCGACCTAGTTACTTAAAGGCAGTCCCGTGAAAGTAACTCTCTTTGATCTGGGATCTCCAGATACGAACCAGACCAAGTTGTGTCTCCATCCATTTGGACTTTGGGAGCCTTGACCACCAACTATTGGCTTATATGTGTAACTGTACATGGCCCCCCTTTATGCTCTCTCTTCAGAGAGATTAGCCATGCACGTGGCCCCAGCTAAAAATAGTGACAATCTTTTCATCATATGCCTCAAGGACTCTTTGTATTCAGACATTTCTATGTATTCCTCAAATACATGGTGACTTTTATATATATTTGGGATAGGAACATGGTTCCTCCTCAAGTCTTGTTGAATTAAATGTAATATAGTATTAATTGACTCATCTTTATTTTCCTACCAAGTATTCTGTTTGGGTTACTCTTTTAGGTAACCAAATGCATTATGAGAATTATTATCTCATCAATTCTTAAAATAAGAACAGTCCAAAAAATCTAAATAATAAAAAAGATTATCAGTTTATAAAGAGAATTGAAATTATACTTACACAATACACTGAGGGTTACAGAATCTGTAACTGCTTGGTTAATATATTCATTTTTAGCTTGACAAGTGTACATGACATTATTTTCATTACCAGTCAAATTCACTTTGGTGATAGATGTTGAAATAAAACCACCATTAGGTGCAGTTTTTACTTGAGTGTTATCTTCTGGTAATTGTCGTCCCCTGGCAAACCAAGTAATTGAAGCAGCAGGATTACTGTTACTTGATTCACATTTCAGGGTCACTGTTTCACCTGCCTTTGCTAATCTGTGGCCGGTAATTTTCACTTTTTTTGGTGGAACTGAAATAGAAACAGCATTGGTTAAGCAGATTATCAAGACACTTTCAAAATTAGATTGATTAATCTTAATGGTCTCTCAACTCATCTAGGGTTATTTTATGCCTAGAGGTTAGGGAATCATGTTCATCGTATGTTCACATTTACATTTTCTGTGTAGTGTTTTTTTGGGAGCTTTTTAAGAGTTTTTTTGGTGCTTGTGATATAATTGAATATGAATAATACACAGAGGATGGAACCAGTGTATTCTAAGCCCCTGTTGACAGGGTGGAATGTAAATTACAAGTTTAGATAATATTAAGAAATACAATGGTTCCAAATAATTTAATTATAATTTTCATGTTAACTAGCAGGACCTGTGGATATACCACAGTAAGATAATCTAATTATTACGATGTTTGATATGTTTACTTAAGAGCTATTGCTAAATAATTCAGTGTAAAAAGTCTAATAATCTTGATTTAACTCACTTTTTTCTTTTTCATCTTTTAATTATGTTCAGTTGAAACAGATTAGCATTTTCGCTTCCAAGTGCTCACCCCCTCTCCCTATCTTTCCCCATCTCTTATATTTTTTGTGTAGCATGTTCTTTTTCTTCTTTCTTTATAAGAAAAACGGAATGGTCCATTATTTAGCTGAGGTGATGGCACTCATAAGAAATAAGAATTCGGTGGATAAGCAACAGCAGATAATCAGGATTTACATTTTTGCATTTCCATCTTGGATGATTTGGACACTCACATTTTTAACCGGGTGTTGCAAGATGATAACGATCATATCATTTACGAACAAGAGTATTGATATATAGATTTTATGATATTTAAAACAGAACACTAGAAAGCACAATTAAGTTTCTTAAAACATTTATTTTTTTGTAATTCCTATACTTAGGGTAATCTTAGTAATTTTCAACCCCCACCTGCTATAAAAAAAAAATAAAAATAAAAAATAAACAAAAACTCCAAAATACTAATAGCATATAGTACATATTGTCATAAGGTGTGTTACAACACTACAGCCTACTACTCTAGCATAAATATTCCTAAAAAATCTGGTGATTCATCTTTATAGGAAAGTAAATATTTGAATCATCTAAAGGATTTTTATAGAATTTAATAAAATCAACAATAAGGTGGTGGTTTACTAACTTAGATAATCATTTACTTTTTTACAAAAAATCCTATTCATAGATAAATTCCTTCAAACAAATTTAAACATATGATTTCTCACCAGACAGGAATATTACTATTCACCTAACCCCACCACCGCAGACAGAGTATGACACAAGGTCAACTTTTAAGCAGTGTAGTGCTAGTTTGAATTCAGAGTATTCCTTCTCCTAGACCTGTATCAAGGCTGAAGAATCCAGTCTACACTACTATTTACACATAGCTAAGGAGAGAATAGATGGATTCATGCCTTTCTTAAAAGGCATTAGCATAAAGTGAAACACAAATAGCTTTGCCCAGGATTGGAACTTGGGTTGCCAATTCCATTTCCTATAATGATAACCATTACACTAAGTGCACTTCCTATTAAATCAGACAGGAAGTTTGTTCATCCTATTATCCACCAAGTACCATATCATAATACAAAAAGCTGTGAGGTAGTGTTTATTTTAGATCAACTGCCAAAATACTTAATAACAGGGGACAGAATAATTAGTTTTCCTTTTATGAACTATGATTATTGAGTGAACTTAATATTTATGATGAATTTACAGTCTTTGGTGGGTGTGGGTGTGAGTGATGCTTACTTACCACACCCACAATGCACACCCCTCTGCTAAACATGTATTGATTTATTTTACAATGCTATATATAATTTTAATTACTATTTTTAGAAGGAGAAAAAAAAACATACAAACTACTAATTATATAGCAATCAATTTTTGCAGGTTGTAGAAATGTTGATAAATTTATTAAAAAAAAATACAAATGTAAAAATCTGTAAAAAATAAGAATCTTTAACAAATCATTAAAAATTTTACAGATCATGTTAAAGAGAAATAAATTTAATATTGGATATATAGAGTTAATTAACACAGAGTTATACAAAATTAAATATTTTCTCATCAATTATTAAAAAATAAATAAAATTATATAAAAAAAAAAAAATCAATAAAACTACATGTGTAGCTATCATTTATTAAAATTCTATCAGGATTTAAATTTGAAAAAAAAAAAAAATCACACGAAATAAATAAGATTTACTACAATTTTATAGTAAATAAAATTTAATAGAAGCAAATAGTAAGTTAAAATGATAATTTAGGAAATTTTAGCCAATATGAAAATTATGTCTGTTTTGAATAGGAATAGAAGCTTTTGGCTGAGAGTGGCAAGGGTTACTTCCCTTTGTTAAGAAGATTTATTTTATATTTCTCCTGGTGCTGACATTCAAAACAGAACAGATTTTATCTTAAGCCTTCTTTTTAGCTCTTAACTTTGTCAAAATTCACAAAACACTCCCAGGTTAAGCCTCTTTGCTGACACTATAGTTGAAGAGAAAGAGAGAATGTAAGATTTACAGAAAGAAAACACCGAGAAACAAATCAGTCAGCCCACTTCTTTTGGAGAGGTTTCCATCATATATACTTGAATTGGAAAAAAAAAAAAAAAAATGCATGCAAGTGCTTGCAACTCTCCTAGCAACTTGTGATAACACAGACTTGTATATACATGATAAGAGTTATTCTAGATTATCAGAGAGAATGCTAACAACTTACAATGTACAGTTAGTTTGAAAGATGCCATAAGAGGTTTTGGAGTAGCAACATTTGAAGCTTCACATCTGAAGATGGCATCATTGTCTGAGGTCTGGACAGGCATAATGGTCAATTCATTCTCAGCTTTGTTCTGTCCAGTCACATAAGATTGGTCAATTTCTCTATCATTTTTATACCAAACGACATGAGCCAACGGATTGCCACCTCTTGATACACATAACAACCGTAGTGTGTCACCAGTGCGTACCACCTGACCCTCTTGATAACCGGAAATCTCAGGCGGATCGGGTGGAACTGAAAATAAATTTAGAAAATAAAAAATGAAAAGATAAATAACCTGTAAGACTCAACAATAAAAATTAACAAAATCAAAATTTTAAATATCTATGCAAAAAGGTGTGTGTGAAGGGGAGGGGTTACCATATATACTTAAGAATGAACCACCTAATTTTTTTAGACACAAAATGTAATGAATGACCCCTAACTTTTCACAATGCTAGACTACAAAAATATTTAATGTCTAATGACAAAGAGAGTACATTCAAGCACTCATTTATTCCAAACATACTAAAACGCCACCACTAATACACAATAGCATTGATAATATAATAATTATGTACTAGCAGGACTTGTGGATATACCACAGTATGATAATCTAATCATTACATTTGATAAGTTTACTTAAGAGTTATTGCAAATTGTTCAATATGTAAAAATTATAATAATCTTGATTTAACTATCACTTTTTTCTTTCTTGTTTTCATTATGTTTGATTGAAACATTAGCATTATTGCTTCTGCATGCTCACTCCCTCTTTCTTATATTTTTTTCTGTGTACCATGTCCTTTTTCTTTCCTTTCTTTATAATAAAAACAGAATGGCCCATCATTTAGCTGAGGTTATGACAATTATAAGAAATAAGATTTCGGCGGATAAGCAACATCAGATAATCAGGATTTACATTTTTGCATTTCATCTTGGATGATTTGGACGGTCTCATTTTTAACCAGAGGGTGTTTCAAGATGATAATGGTTGTATAATTAAGGAACACGAATATTATTATATATAGATGTAATTGATTAAGTATGCTTTGGAGGCATTATCTATATTTCTTTATTTTATAAAACTAAAAGAAACAACATCTCAAAAGTTCTAAACAAAGCTCAGCTGATCGCTGAGGCTTTTAATTAAGATAAAAGAATTTTCAAATAACTTTATTTACAATTCATAACGTTTGTACATATATGCACAGGTGTCATAAATAGTAAATAATGTTAAGTAAACACTTTATTATTTTAACTAATAGTCTTTGATTAGGTAAAAGCTTATATTGTTTAGGTAAAAGCTATAAATATTTTTGAAAATATATCTTGTAAAATGAAAAATTGGTCTTTAAAAGTTGTTCATTACACAAGTATAGAAGTTTGGTTTGGTTTGTGACATATCAACCTCAATGAGTCATTTAATGCCGACAAAGTTTTGAAATAAATTCATTCTTAATGGATACTCAATTTTTTTTTAAGTACTACCACTCTGGGTCAGAGTGGACCAGGGAGTAATGGTGATAAAGGGTCGCTCCACATTCCCCAGACCTCCATAACTGGAACCTCACCATCAGATAGAGTTTAACGTCATTTCCAGGCCATGAAGACCCTCAGCCACCACCTTCTAGCACCCATATGATAAAAAGGGTTGGGGCAATCATATAGGTGCTAGGGCTTGACATGACCAGCTGATTGAAGTATATAAATTTTGATGATTGAAAAATTGGATAAGTAATTAATTTATAATGTAACTTAGTTGTCACTGTTTGGAAAACCAGTTGAGAAGAAGAAAAGATCAAAATTTTAAATATAAATTGTGTCAAAATGTTGTGGTCAGTGGCTAATAGATGATAAAGCCAATTGTGCATGAATTGAATGAGATTTTTATGGAAATTTTGTCACTTTTTTGGCAGGGAGGTGGGAAATCTTATGGGAATTTTGCAGAAATGAAACCAAAAGAAGAAAATGCTTACATGAAATGCTAAGCTGTACCACTGTTTCCAAAGGTGGTCCTCTAACTGCATCATTGAAAGCCTGGCAACTTAAGTAGGCATCATTGTCTTTGTAAATGTACTGAGGTCGGTAAGTTAGTATGCTTTTTGCTGTCATGCGTTTCTGATTCGGTTTAGACAACACTTTACGTTCCACTCCTGTCGTTATCTTTTCCCCATCCTTGAACCATTCCAGTTGGGCAGCAGGACGACCGTTGTGAGCAATGCACGTGAGTTTCAATATATCCTGGGTTGAAGGGATTTCAATAATGGAACCATTACTGAAGCCAACTATTTCAGGAACATCTGGAGGGACTGTGAAATGAAGAAAAAAAGACAAAAACCATCAAAGAAAGAAATGGTAATAGATCAAATTGTATAAGAAGCTATAAAACTAGGAGACAAAAGATGATAGATTATTGCACATCAAAATGGATTATTTGCCTAAAATATTCCATTTCCAAACAATGAAATATTTATGATGGTACACAATTATTGTTGGCCAGTCATTCCTTATCTGAATGGCCAACATGCAATTTACCATTTTACTCACTAAATATGAAAAGCAGGAATCTTTATACTCTTGAGAATATTAAAGAGCACAATGGTGAAATAGAGATACTTACTATGCACAGTGAGATAGGCTGATGCCATGAGAGCCCCATTTCCTTTTGCAGGCATCACTTGACATTGATACTCAGCATCGTCACTCAACTCTACATTGGTAATCATCAAATTGTATTCCCCCAGGTCTAAGTTTCCAACAACTTCATACCGAGGGAATCCAGGTATTGACGGGTCCATGCCTTTAAAGAGAAATTAAACCTTCTTTGAGAAAAAAAAAGCAATAACAAAAAAATATTACAAAGAAAAATCATTAATCAGTGGTATTAAGGATAAGATTGATTGATTTTAATGACATGTCCACCTGTATAGGGTTATTTCATGCTGAGAAATTAGGGAATTGCATTCATTGTACATTTATATTTACATTTTTGTGTAGTTTTTTTCCACACAATTATATGATATAAACTATTCCTATCTAATATTAATAACTATATGGTTTCAAGTAATTATTTCTATTTAATAAAAGCCATTTGCTTGCACACAGTTATATAGTTTCAAGTAACTAACAATAATCTTTAGTAAAAATTTAGAGCTTAAAGTATGTATTTACTCCCAACTCCCACATAAAGTAAATTTTAAGTGGAGTACAACTGGTTTGAATTTAGAGTTTTTTTTTCTTAGACTAGTTGTCATAGCAAGGTTAAAGAGCCCAGTCTGCTATATTTAGTCATAGCTGGGGAGAATAGTTGGATTCCTACCTTTCCCAATGGTATTAGTGCTATGCGAAATGCAAACTATACTTTAAGTAAGCATTCTAAATAGAAATAATTTTCAAAACAGATCTATTTGACTTATGGGATTCTAACAGATACTATCACTCTGGATCAGAGTAAACCTGGGAATAATTGCAATGAAGGGATACTCCAACCCCTCCCCCCAATCTCCAGATGTTATTAAGAGATTGAAATTCTTTATCAAAAACAACTAAAAAAATAAATTAAAAAGTTATTGAAGGAAAAAGAAAAAAGTAACATTCATTAATATAACTAATGCATCTAGTTTATAAAATCTGTTTTAATACTGAGTATCCCTGAAGATAAGACCTAGCATGATTTTCCAGGATGCTTTTAGAATAAGCCCTCATTGAGAGCGGTAGACTGACAAAAGAAATAAGCATTCTTCACAATCACATCATGTGATGCAAACACTTGACATCCCCTAAAAATAAATCCTAGTGTTATACTTCAGAGTGAAAATTAATATAAACTGTCTTATTTTCAGGGAAACATGGTAATTGCCAAAGAAGAAAAAAGTCTTTTTGTCAATAAAGTTAACACTAATTCTTAACGGACAATGATTTGTAAAAGGTAGAGAAAATTTAACAGAGGTAATATGAGCTGTTAAGCAATTATTAAGGAGAGGATGAATGTATTCATTTAGACTTGTACAAAGTGTGAACAAGCAATTCTCATTTAGTATCAATCTTTTATGCAAACACAGGTTTATTACAAAATATTATACTCAAATCATAGACACGTTTTCTTGATAAACTAGACACTGTTCAACAAGAATCTGCCAATGTTTCCATTGGATAGTTTTTCTTTTTCTCAGTTTTGTTAAGTTTTATTTTGAGAATTCATAATTGTCAAAATGATGTTTTGTTTTGTTGTTGTTGATACCTGCAAATTTGCCTGTCAGTCTGTCAAACAAAGATCTTTGATTGCAGTGATTGCAGTTAAAATGAAAGATTATTATTCATGTTGGGCTTTTTGCTGGTTGAGAAAAAAAAAAAAAAAAAAAAAAGAAGGAAATTCTACATTCTTAGATTTTCAATCAATTGAACATTAAAATGATCGAGAAAAGCAAATTAAAAATAGAATAAGCCTATTTCAGAAATCATTTCTAGAAATTAAAAAAATAAAAAAATAAATAAATGAAAAATAAAAAATAAATGATGTTAAATGAAGAGACATTCTGTACAACATTACTGATGGCTTCTGCTATAGTCTGCATATTTTCTATATATACATTCTTCAAATATTTAGAAAGAAAAAAAAAAATGAAAACATTCATATGACTTTGTTGTTTCAAGTTTGTAATCAGCAGAAATGATATTACATTTTGCAAATACTACAAACTCACCAAACTACAATGCAAGGTTTAGTTTTTCCCCTCAAATATTAATATGATGGAAATTCAGTGTATCTGTCAGTAACCGAAACTACATCACTGCTTACATCACAAAATATCCTCAGGAATTGTATAAGTTTATCAATGAGTATTTAATTTATAGTCAAAATCATTAATACACAGAATAAATCTTATCTATTAATGCTGTCTCTATGAAACCGAGTAAGATTTGCCTCAAAACAGCCCATGTTATTAGTACATTTAAAATCATGACATGTGTCTTATATATAACAAAGAAATAAAGATTTACATAATATATAGTATGGTTAATTTGCATACTGTTTTTAACAAAACTGAGTTTAATAAATAATTACTTGGTGTTATTGATCTCTAATATTATTGTTTTATTCTCCAATGTATTAAAATCAATCCTAAGAATGATTTTATATAGAAACTAATTAAAATACAACTAAAATAAATCTTTTTATGTGGGTTCTTAATTTCATTAGTCTTTCTAATTCAATATATTTCATTAGATTAAAACTTAAATACTTATTCTAGGAAGGTGCATATTCTTGCTTGTAATATTAACGCTTATATATCAATAACATTTAGAAAGAGACTGGCATTAAAAATATACATGTATAGTAACAATGAAGTGCTCTACTATAATATTCTTATATCTTTTATTGGGAGGAGAAAAAAAATCAAACTTCAGGAGGGAGATATGAAAAAAGGCCTCTTAAAAAGAAGAGTAAAAAGAAGAAAAAAATACCCAAACATTGATAGAAAAGAGAAAATTAGCAACATAATTATTTGCAAACTTAACAGAGGATACAATACAGAAATATTGAAGATTTTAACCTGAATGTGGACATCATTGAAATGAAAATAGGAAATAAAAACATTTAGATTTTGCTTATATATATAAAGGCAGTAAATTTTCTGTCTATTGCCATTATTTTCCAGTTGTGTATTGCATAAAGTTCAATATTAATATTAAAAGATATAAATTATTTCTCTTTCAAATGAAATATTAATGATTTATGATGAAGCTTTTGACTTTATTGCTTACTTGATTTACTGAATGTTCTTAAAGGTTTTTTGTTTTTTATAATCAAAGATAAATGGGTTCATTTTCCTCTTTCCTCTTTAAATAGGAGAGTGAGCAAGTAAATAATCTCAATTGGGTAAAATGAGGAATACACTATGTGGATGTAGAGTCAAAAGGTGTCCATTATTTTTACTGTTACAGCTTCATTTACTTTGAAAGGTTTTGATTGCCACTTGCTGAATACTGAGGGGGGGGGGAGAGGATGGGTTGGTGGCCGTGGGTGAGGGAGTTTGTATTGGGTTTCAGTTTAGTGAAGCATAAGAGAAAGGATTGACTTGTTCAATAACAATTTCTCACCACTGCAGGCGTCCATTCAACCATGCACTTAAGTTGTCTTAAATTACCCACTTCAATGGAATGAGAGACAGAAGAAACATTGCAAAGGACTTTGATGTAATCCCTCTCCCTCCCCCCTCTCTGCACCCTCACAGGATGAGCTGGAAGAGAATAAACAGCTGACTTTATAACCTATTGATTTAATATCTTCAGTTAACAGGCAAAAAAAAAGGTTTATTCAGCAAAATGATTGAATAAGATTAGGATAAAAACCCAGAGAAAAAGTCTAGACAAGTGAAAAAGAAAAGAAATGTTAAGTTAGTGCATCTTGCGGAAAAAAGGACTTGAAGGAGAAAACTTACCTAAGGCAAATCCATCTTTACTCCATTGCATTGCCCCAACGCGTTCTACTACCTCGCACTTCATTATCACAGTCTGATCTTGGATGGCAGAAACATTCTGGGGTCGAGTTCTAAACCGTTGTCTTCCATGCACTAAAGAAAAGAAAAAGAAAATAAAATAAAATAATACATATAAGCAAAAGACTTTGAATTATTCATGAGATTTATAATTTAAAAAAAAAAATGCTTGCATTTTATAAAAGGTGCATTTAAAAAAGATGAAGTGGATTCTTAACTAATTTGGATAATTTGATTGATTTTCATGGCATGTCAAACAATCCTGGGTTATTGTATATCAAGAGGTTAGGGAATTGTATTTATATTTACAGTTTTTTGTGCAGTTGTTTCTAAAAGTTATATAATAAGTATTCCTATCTAATACAAATAATTTGCAAACAGATCTATAAATAGGACTAACATGTCTAACTCTGGATCCGAGTGGACCTGGGAGTAATGGCAATGAAGGAGAGCTCAATACTAGATAAAGTTCCAAAACTGGAATCTCAAAATCAGATGCAGTTTAGTGTCATATCCAAGACACCTAAGTAAAGGAAATATATAAGAAAAAAAAAAAAAAAAAAAAAACCTTGTAGGAGAGAGATGGGATACTGGAGTCAAAGTTTTTTTTTAAAGACTGATCCTATGTTTCTTCCAGGGCTCCAGATTTAATTTTTTCACCATTTCCAGCAAACAATTTTCCCCCAGCCCCAAAATGAAAATGTTTTTTTTATTTATTTTTATCTATTTATTTAATTGTTTTTATTTTGTTATTATCTATAATTGATGGAATAATAAAAATACCAATAGGACAAATATATATTTTGGTCTATTTAGTTTAAAATTGTACTCTATGTGGTGTTTTGCTTAAGAAACAATGAACCATCAATTAAACAAGCAAAGTTTAAAAAAAAAAAATTGGATCTGGACAAATTTACAAAAAATTACCCCAAAATTATATAAAATTCTAAAATCTTTCATCCTTTACCTCTTTGCCTACTTTAAGCTGCTCTCAGCACCTCTTCAACCAAAGTACAAAAACTGATAGTTAGTTCATTATAATTGAGCAGAAAGACTCAGATTACAATAATATTATTAATAATAGAACCTTATTTGAATAGAATGAGTTCTGAGGTGAATAAATAATCAACTTTGAAATATCTCGTCATACAGGTTAAAAAAAAAAAACAAAAAAAATTTGGTACATTTGTGGGGGAAATTTGGTAGGCAGAGTTGGTTATACTTATTTTAATTTGTTTTTTTAAAAAATTGACTATCCCATGGGAGTGTCTCCGAGACAAAGAGACATCATCAATAGACAACTATAGTACCAGGTCTTCTAACGAGTTACAGACAACTTTCTTAGGCAAATTTCAAAAAGGCTGATCCAATGACAAAATGTAAGAAATATAAATCACATCAAGTAAAATCAGAAATTCTTTAGTATTTTTCTGATCTTTCTGGCAAAGTGGACATGTCATTGGGTTTAGTCAAAACAAATCAAAATTCATACTTAAGTTAAAAAAAAAAAAAAATCCAATTAACATTTTTAAGAAAATTCTAATCAATTAAATTGAAAATCACAAACTTTTTGCAAAAGAAATATTCATCTCTAAAGATTTTAGCAATTCAAAAAAGTTGATCCAATTATTGTGAAAAAAAAGTAGAACAAGTAAGCTACACAGTAAACATTAAAAAATAAAGTTAAATATATGAGCAGCAATTTTTCATATCCAGTTGGAAGATTTAAATAGAATCATATTAAGATGATTTTTATGGTTAAAAAAAAAAAGAAAGAGAAGATAGACCTCAATAAGATATTACAAAGAAACTAGTTTGAATAAATTTATATTTTTAGTAGACATAAACTTTGATATTTATTTGGTAAGTCTGGAATAGTAATTTGTAGCCCAGTAAGATAAACTTATACCATAATTTTGAATCATTATTCCAAGATTTGTTTGGACTATTGACCTACTACATTTTTGGTCACATTTCAGTCAATCCATTTTACAACATTCTTCTGGTTTACAATTAGTATGAGTGGGAGTCATCTAGTGCAAATTAGAAAGTATTAAACAAAATAGATATACCCATTGGACCAATTATAGTAATGTTTAATATACACTGTGAAAGAACTGTAGTTTGTTGATGATTTGTTTCTTCATACAGAATAAATGCAAAAACAATTCAAGACAATGTAATAACAAGAAGTTTAATGTCATTATTTGAAAGGAAAAATCTTTAGTGATATGTAACTAGTACAGAATAGACTTAAATGTTATGCATATCTATATAGTGCCATTTAACATGAGTTAATTACGGGGGTCAAAACCCTGTTTGTGGACAGGAATGCAACAGGTGCATTGTTCTTTCTGCTGAGACAGGAAAAGTGATTTGACTTTGCCATGTCTTTATATGCTATGTTGACCAAGCCACCTAGTGACCATTGTCAGACACAGGAAGTAATGACCTTTTGTGTCCTCTATTAGGTGAGATATAATCCAAAGACAATTCCATCTATAATCTTTTTATATAAAATGGGGTTGATCTGACATTTTGCTTAAAAAAACAAAAAACAAAAACACTTTCTAAAATACATTTGTCCAGAAGATAGATACCTCACATAGTTAGCAGGCCAGATTAGCAGAGCAAATGAGTACATTTGTCCACAAGGCTAATGCATGCAAGCTTCATTTAATTTTCTCATTTTCTAGTAATGTTATTTAACTTTAACCTGATCACAGCATGAGTAGTATAATCCTTTTTTTCTCCTTCAAATATAGTTAACCGTACATGATTTTTTCTACTACACTTTTGGATATGATTTGCCAATGTTTTGTTTTTTTAGTTTAACTTTCAGAAATCAATTGGGGTCTCCCTTATTTTTGCTTCTTCCACAATTGCTTGGAATATATCAATTTGTTATCCATTTTTCTCATGGAGATGACCAACTTTAATCAGAAGGTTGTAAAGATTGTGCTATGAAAAGCCAACCTGATGTAATGTGGACAGATCATTTGGATTTGTTCAACCACTCCTCTTACATATGATAAGATTTACTGTAGCTACATAAGGTCTGTTAGGTTCATCCTCCTTCAAGAAGTTTTGGGGGTGAGTAAGGGAGGGATATTCCTTTGAATGGTAAGGTCTTTATAGGCTTTAACATCCTTTAGATATTTGGGATCACTGTTCATGACCTTTGAGTCACGTTGAAAGCAATAAAAATGGTTTGAACTAAAACCACCATCTATTCTGGTTACAAAGATAAAATAAAAAAAAAAGGAAATAAGTTTGTCATACCCCCCCAACCGCCGTCAACACACACCTAACATGAACTGTACAGATGTTTGTGCTCTCATGATCTAACAGTACAGTGTATATTTTCCTGACAAGGTCACAGCATAAAAGATGTCATCCACTTATCAAAAGATCAAAAGGTTCTGCTAGAGTAGATTTTAAATCCACTACTTTAAAAAATTCCATTAGATTTTAGGAATCATGGGCAAATGGTGACCATTTAGCTAAGCCTTCTTCCTGTTGATATTGAACCCTAACTGAAAATATGAAGAAGGCTGTAGAAGAGATCAGCAGAAATGTGATAACAAAAGTAATAAAAAGTACCAGTGCAATAATCTGAATTCATGTTGAAGAAATAGAATATATTTACTGTCTTCAACTTGAAACAAAATATTCACTGAAGCTTGGAATATTATCTATCTAAATATGAGGCTAAATAGTCTGTATTAATTTCATATTTTTGGAGAGATGGTTAAGATATCACAGGTAAATACAGAAGTCATTTCATTTTTATATAGTTAGCCAAAGATATTTATATTCAGAAGAGTACACACCACACACACACACACAAAAGAAAAAAAGAAAAAATAGAAATATTGAGAAGAAAAAATATTTGACTATAGAAAATAAATCCTAAAGTAAAACCGACTTAAAGTCAAATTGTATATGTTAATGGTTAATAAGGAAAAGGGTTTGGTAAACATTATTGATGGATATTTGAACAATGTCAGATTAAGATAACTTGTATAGAGTATTAAGTTCCTTAAGGTAGTAAATGTGATATGTATAATCTGTTCTATTTGGAAGTATTTAGTCCAGGAAATTCAAGTTCTAACATGTTGATAACTACTGATTTGTGAGTGAATGCAAAGAGGATTTTGTGTTTTAAACTATATACAAAACTGATAAAAAAAATTGGTACCAAATGTATCATAAAATAATACTTAATGGTCTACTTATATATAAGTTAAAAGGATTGCATAGACACAGTCAACATCACTTGGTAACTGTAGGTTTCTTGATTGTCATCTTCAGATCACACACACACACACATATATATATATATATATATATATATATATATATATATATATATATATATATATGATAGATTCATTTTCTGCATTAAAAAAGTTTCAAAAGGTATATAACCATTTTTAATGGGAAACTTCTCTATTAAGTGAAATCAATGCAAAGAAAAGTAATTTTTATAAAAATCTTTAGCAAACTTGAAATTTGTTTAATATTTCCCAATCTCTCAATTTCTTATCTAGGAGTTTAAAAAAAATTTTTTTTTTACTGTTTTAAGCTAATAGTTATATAATGTATTTTATATATATATATATATATATATATATATATATATATATATATATATATAGTTTATTTACATGAAAACATCAATAATGAAGTGAATTTTATTCATAAATAGTGCCAGAAAAGCAACTCTAACATATTTCCTCAATCAGACTGCTTATGAGAATAAATCAACAATTCTGATTGAAAACTGAAATCTGACAATGCAGAGAGTACAAATTTCTTCAGTAAATCAACTTTTCAAAAACTAGTTAAATAAAAAATAAAAATCACAAGTTTATAAGATTCAAAAGATAAAGCTTTGAATTTTAACTGAATTAGTTCTTCATCTTCCAGTTTTACTTGTAGTATCAAAGTCACACAAAAGCATTATTTTAATTTAATGCTATATAATAAGATATTTATCAAAAGATTTTATAATATGAAAAAGAATTCCATAGTGAAATTTACAAAGCATAAAAGTAGAATTTTAGTGAGAATCCATAAAAAGGAAAAAAAAAGTTGATTTACAAGACTGCTGTCAGATTTGAGACAGACAACAGATTTATATTGGGTTGGCCAATTTTTTTATTATTAAGAGTGCTTGGGGTTTTAACTAACTTCAAAAAGATCACTTCTCATTGTATTGGAACAGTTGTCATATCAGCATGTATTTTTTTTTTTTTTTAAAGTCTTGTCCCAACTTTATATATCTTATGATGGAGATTCAGTGTGTCTGTAACCGAAACTACGTCTGCTCAAGTATCAATACCCTCAGGAATTGCATAAGTTTGTCAATAAGTATTTGATTTATAGTCAAAATCATTAATATATAGAATACATCTTTTTTTTAATTAACAATGTCTTTGAAAATCTGAAATAGATTTGCCTCTAAACAGCCAATGTTATTAGTGCATTTAAAATCCTGCACTGTGTCTTATATATCACTAAAAAATAATAATATATGATGTGGTCAATTGGCATACTGGTTTTAACAAATTCGGGTTTGATAAATAAATACTTGGGGTTATTGATCTCTAATATTGCTGTTTCATTCTTCAGCATATTAAAATAAATCCTATGAAGGATTTTATATAGAAATCAATTAAAATATAATTAAAATAAGTGTAATCATCTATTTATATGCGTTCTTATTTAATTTTGTTAGTCTTTCTAATTCAATATATTTCATTAAAAGTTAAATACTTATGCCCAGAGTGCGCATATTCTTGCTAGAGTAAATAACAAAACAAACAAAAAAACCTTAATGTTTTTGGCATATAGTTTTTTTTATTCCAATAAATATGAAATCCAAATTGAAATCAAAAACAAATTAATACAGTTTATAAAGAAGATAGTGTGAATGATCAAGCAGGATTTGTGAAGTTTTATGTTCATGGTTAAATAGATAATGAAATCAAGAGATTACTTTAGCCTCAGCATTATGACATCAGATGTAGACATTATAAAATAGACAAATCAACCATTGAAAACCATTTGCACCAGGCTTCATTATGCTTTATCTTTCATGTATGGCTTCCACAAGTAAAATAAAAATAATAAAAAATCATGGACTGTATTTTCATGTGTAATTCTAAAATGCAATGTTTATTTTTTGAAAAATGGATATAACGTTGAAGGCAAGCAACATTAGGAGAGAAAATGTAATGAACCACGACTAATCAAAGTTTGGTCTTCAACCAAACATAATGCTGTGTATAGAGTGGAATTGAAAAAGAATTCTCAACCAACAACGTTTTTCAAAGAATCAAATGATTGAGTCAAACAAGTACTGCTCCTAATTAGAGTAACTAAAGGCAAGAAGCAAAAAATTAGAATGAGTTAAGAGAAAGGCATAATATTTAATGAGAATTATTAAGGTTTGTGGAGAAGTTTCATATTTAGATATTGCAGCTTTGCATGAACAATATATTCTGGTCGTTTAAAAATTCTCGTAAGGGTGGGGGGAAGTTTCTTGCAAGACCAAAAAGAATCTACATATGTTCTTTTGTTTAGAAAAAAAAAAAAAAAAAAAAAAAAGAAAAAAAAGAGAGAGATACAGAGAGAGAGAGAGAGAGAGAGAGAAAAGCTTATGTAAAAATGAGGTTGCTTTCTAACACCAATGTTCTGATAAATCTCAAAACAAATTACCATTTCTGGTTATAAAAATTTACAGTTTTGACAAAAATAAAAACAAAAGTAGCCCCAAATCTTTAAGGCGGATTTAGCATTTCTCATATACACAATCAATTTATTCTAAAAGTGTGTGTGTGTGTGGGGGGGGATTTTTGTTAGATGCTATATTGCTTTTCTCCCTTGCTGATAAGCAATTGTCTCTTGGGATTACTGTTCCCCAAAACAGTGACTATAGAAAAATCTAAAAATATTATACTGATGGTTACACCTTTAAAAGAGTCTATCCTTTACTGCTGATATAAATTGTTGCAGGAGGATGCAACAAGGTAGAGATAAGAATTAATACAAACTATGAGTCAGAGATGAACAAGGACAACGCTTGCAAATATTTCTTTTAAAAAAAGAAGGAAAAAAGACAGGTGCATAAATTCAAGTGGGACTGCACAACATATATTACCATATTAACTGATTTATTCTTGGCAATTAACCAAATATCAACACTAAAAAGCTTTGGCACAAAACAAGTTGACTTTCTCAACAATAAAAGACTTTTAAAATATTAAAAACTTATTAACACGACATTTTTTTTACTGAAATTTTATGGTATTGTATTATTGTCAGTTTTTTTAATGTAATACTTTGGCTGGTCTGTTCTCCAGTTTTTTGTTTTCTTTTGTTGGTGGGAATATAGGTATTTACACAACTAGTTTGCCATGGATAGGATACGACATAAGGTTGCAAATATGGAGCATCTTTTGATTAGGGAATTGTGTTCATCGTACATGCATATTTAAATTTTAAGTAGATTTTTTAAAATTCTCCCCTCCATGGTAATATGAAATACCAAATTTTAAAAACAAAACTATTTGATCCATACTATTACTCAAGCTATTACAAAATAGTTCAATATGTAAAAACTATAATAATCTTGATTTAACTCTTTCTTTCTTTCATTCTTTTCATCATGTTTGATTGAAACAGATTAGCGTTATCGCTTCCACATGCTCACCCCTTCTATCTATCTTTCCCCTACTTTCTTTTATTTTTCAGTGTAGCATGTCCTTTTTTTCCCTTTCTTTATAATAAAAATGGAATGGTCTATTATTTAGCTGAGGTGATGACACTTATAGGAAATAAGAATTCAGCAGATAAGCAACACCAGATAATGAGTATTTACATTTTTGCATTTCATCTTGAATGGTCTCATTTTTAACCAGAGGGTGATGCATATAATGGTCATACAATTAAGGAACGAGTATTAATATAAGAGTTTGATGAACTTGATAGAAAAGGCATTGGTTTTTATTCTATCTGAGGGTGAGCTGAAAGACTCAGATTCACAGCAACACGAATATTATATGAATTACTATTTCTCCTCTGATAAACTTTAATATTTTTATTGATTAAAATTATTCATAAATTTTAATTAATTTCAAATAAAAGGATGCTAGGAAAACAAGGATGTATTTTTACAAGTTTATGCCTTATTTTTCTTCAAATTACAGGTTGTGAGAATTTCTTTAATAATAATGTTTATAAGTTATTGTCTATTTATAAATGAGGTTTGGAGGAAGAAAAAAAAAATGCTTGATCCAAATCTTTTTGTATTTAGTCAAAGAAAATAATCAACTATCAGACATAAGAATGATAATCATGAAACTATGCACTTTTTCAAGACAAGATCAATTATCTTCTCAAAAGTGTAGACAACAGAGAAAATTGTAATCACTTAGGCACTTTCAAGATCTGCAGTAGAATAAGAATAATAAAAAACACAAAATCTAATATCTCTGAAGTACATATGTATAGAAACAAAACCTACAAAGTCGATTCTACTCCTCTGATAGAAAACAAAGTACTCCAATCAATGAGGTAATTGCTAAAATTTTTTACAATGAATACGTGTGGCTTTTTTTTAAACAATACTTCCATTTCCAAGACAAAAGCTATTCTCCACGAAAGAATATCTGCTAGTTAAAGAACAATTATGTCCAATTAAGTGATAGTACTGATACAATTTGGAGATAGCATTTCTCTTCTAGTATGGCTCGAATTGTGCAGATGCTTCTTATAACAAATTGACAAATCAAGACACGTGCAAAATTGAATGTGACAAGAAATTCATTTTACACTTGAAATTCTTTTGGCTTTCTACGATGATTAGAATGAATCATAAAAATCATAAAGCAGTAAGTAAAAAGAATTTTAAAATATTATATTGATTTTCTAATGGTACTGAACAAATGAAGAAAATATGTACAATTTTTAAAAATTAGTGTTGGATAGTGTGGAGTATTAAATGGGCAATCAAAAGAAACTTCTGAAAAAGGGTTTTAGTTCCAGTTAACTCACAAATAGTTGATATCATGTACACAATCCAGTTCAGCATTAAATCCCAAAAGATGTTCCTATGTCAAATTAAATCATATGGATCAAGATTTTTTTTAAAATGGTAATTAGAAAGATTTATTTTTCCCAAAACGCAATGTCCATAGTTATTCATTTCAGACAGCAAGTTCTTAATACCAAAGACAATAATCCAATAGTTGACTTTACCTTGCAGGTTATATATATATATCCCACTCGTGACCAAAAATACTTGTCAGAAAAAGAATTCTTCAACACAAGAACTCATCTCATATCCTGAAGAAGGTCATAAAGACCGAAACGTTATAGTTTTGACATTAATTATCACCAAGAATAAATATTCATCCTTTGTAACATCCCGTGTCTATATATAGATGAATTGAAACCCGATACCATCACTGGGATCATGAGAAAATATATAAATGAAACCTCAGAATTTATCTGTACCACTTTCAATAAAGTTAGTGGTTTGATGAAGTTCATGGGTATATTCAGATACCTGTGAGTAGAAATGGATCCATAACCACAAAATAGCTGATTTTTAAGCCTTTTTCTTTAATATATATATATATATATATATATATATATATATATATATAATAAATTGCTTACATGAGTTAGGTATTTTTTAATAGTAATTAGAAATATTCATTTTTACCCAGAATGCAATGTTGATGGTTATTTATTTCAGACAGGAAGTTACTCATAACTAAGATAATCCAATAGGTATAAAAAAAAAACCCAAAAACCTTGATCAATCTATCACGATTTGTACAGATTTTTAAATTAAATTTTTATTAATAAAAATAAAAAGTTTATTCCTAGTTAAGGTAATTATGCACTTTAAAAATAATCAATAGATTAACATGCAAGTTAAATTATAAGGTAAACACAGTCAACTTAGTTACAGTCAGTTTTATATAGTTGAAGATTTCATTTTTATATAAGGTGTATATGTTACTACTTAGAATTCCCAAACTGTTTAGATACTTTTTATAAGAATCAATAAAGACCAAATTTATGAAATTGTTTTTAGCTAAATAGTACAGTGGAATAGTAATAATCAATTGTTGCCATTCAAAGAAGTTGATGGTGCATAGGGTAGTATAAATCATACAAGATATAAAGCTAATCAGGTTAGTAGCAGAGTCTAATCTTAGCAATAATAGCAGAAAACATTTTTTTTCTACTGCTGCCTTTTCCAGTAAACAAAAAAATTGCCCCACCCTTTCCACTTAGGAAGTAGTTTTTTTTCTGCTACATTGGATAGAGGGTAGAAGGGTAGAAAAAAAAAAAAAAAAAAAAAAAAAAAAAAAAATGAGAGTGGATGATGGTGGTGGAAAAGCATTTCTGGTTGAAGGCAAGATCTAAACAGCCAAGTGTAACAGAGGTATACAAAATGCACAAGTTGAACAATCAATATCTTATTCAAAATATTTACAAGTCTGCAATTTTTCAAAAATAAAAAAAAAATAAAAAAAAGGCATTGGGTTTCACCACACACACACTGTAGAGGTCAAGTTATATCAAAATGAAAATATCAGATTTAAAAACTTCTAATATTTTAGCTTTTCTATAAAAGTATAGATACATGTTAAATTTGTCTTTTAGTCAATTAGAAATTATTTTTTACTTTTCTATGTTTATTAATAAATATTATAAAGCAGAGAACATTCTGAAAATTTAGAATTTTTATACTTTGTATTCGGAGAAATTATAGTTAAGAAAAAAAAGTGACAAATGTGGTGATTTTGAAAAGCTAAATAAAATACCCTTCAATTAGATTGAATAACCCTTTTGTAGGTAGAGTGACATTGTCATTTTATCTGCCAAGGAAAGGGTTAATCTTGGACACTACTGAAAACAATGTCCTGTCAACAACTTTACTTGAATGCCCAAGTAGATTTCAGAATGGTAAATTTCAGTTCTTGGAGATTCTTTGGTAAGATTCCTTATTTTACCAATTTAATTATTCAACCATTAAGTTATTCCCCAGTCAAATAATTTTTGAGTTAGATAAACATCTTCAAAATGTTTGCCCCTTGAAAATGATTGAGTTAGGTTGTTTGATAAAATTTAATAAAATCATCAGGTATAATTCATTTAATAGTTAAACAAGGCAAATTAAAGTAATAGACTCTTAAAACAACCACATTTTGATTGATTGATTTTAAAAGCATGTCAAACCCATCTAGGGCTATTTTATGCTGAGAGGTTAAGTTAGTCAGTTCATTGTATATTTAGATTTTTGTGTAGTTGTTTCTAAAAAAAAATTTTTGGCACAGTTATATTAAGTATTCCTATCTAATACAAATAACTTGCACATAATTGTATGGTTTCAAGTATTTTTATCTAATACTAATAATCATATAGTCTCAAGTAATTATTTCTATCTAATAATCATTTGTTTTCAAATAGTTATATGGTTTCAAGTGACTATTAATGATCCTTAGACAATTATATATTCAAGTAACTAGTCTTAATAGAAATAATTTACAGTTGCGTGATATCCAGTATCCCTATCTAATACAAATAATTTTCAAATAGATCTATAACCCATGGACGAGACCCTAACAAGTTACAACCAATCCGGATCAGAGTGGACCTAGGAGTAATGGCAATGAAGGGGTACTTCACACTTTCTAGAACTGATCAGATGCAGTTTACCCAGGACACCACTTTGGGGGGGGGGCTCTTACCCCTTTATTGGAGATACAGTCAGTGTATTCTAAAACCCATCAACAGGGATGGAATGGTATTTTTGTTGTATATGTAAAATCTTAAAACAATAGACTTTAGAGTACAAATTAGATTTCATAGCTGCTACCTGGTGCAGCAACTAAAACTGAGGCAAATTTCCCATCAAACATTATAGAAACAACAAAGACGTATGGAAATCTGTACGAGAAGAGCTGGCTAGAGTCCAACAAGAATATATTCAGATTCTTTTAATATATTTTCAAATGTCACCAAAGCAACAAAGTCCACTGATTTATAGCTTGGTGAATGACAAGAGCAGAAGTTTCAGGAAAATAAACTCAGGCATGCATAGTAAATCAAATATTGCTCCATTTAGAAAACATTCAAGGAGTAATATTTTCACTATATAATAATAATAATAATAATAATAATAATACATAATTTCTTCCAACATCTTTTTCATAAGAGATAACACACAAGATGATAAAAATCAAAATGTTCTTTTACAGACTGGTAATATAATAAATATGAAATTGACTACATTAATTTTTTCAACAAGTGCAAAATGAGAATTCTTCATAAAGATATTGATAATAAAAGCTGGTGTAATTAAATGATCAGTAGAGAAAGAGAATGCAGTTAGAGGCACCTGTTATTCTTTATTCATCTCTAGAATTTACAGAAGGAAGATTGCCAGTACTAAAAGACTTCTGGTCAGTTCTCCTGGCCAAGCTGCAATAAAGAATAATTTGCAGACAATTTGGTTGAGAAGAAAAGTCTAGCCATAGGGTGCATTCAATTATTGGCCCTCAAAAGACAAATCTCTGCCAGGTCAGGCAATACCAAAGCACACAGAGTTGGTTTTCTGTAGACAATATCTAGAAGTGGCTATAAATGTGGCTGGAAGCGAGCCAAGGATTTTAGAGATTCACTTATATCAAGTTTAACTCACCAAACAGTATCAGTTTCAATAATACTCTTGGAACAACTAAGAATGCTAAAATGCTTACAGATTCAGTTGTATTTATTATTATAATCTATAGAAACTTGTAATGTTATAAAGTTTAAGTAACTGTCAATACATTTTGAATTTTTGGTTAAACTAATGATTTAACATTGAATAATTAATAAAAAGAAAGAAATTATGATTATTCAATATGTAGTTTTTCTTTATCTTGATATCATTCCATGATAAAACAAAATGTCAAAAATGAGAATAGGGGAAAATAACAGAATTACTAGATTTATACTTTGCTTAATAATCAACCTTTTGTAATTGAAATGGTTAAAGCAACAACCATATAGGGTTACTGAAATGTGACTTCAAGTTATAATCGAAGCTATTGTATTTGTTGGCATGACATCAAGCTAGACAAGACTTATTTGTGAGTTTGATTCTCACCGAGTGCTTCATACTTCTTCCTATGTGCCAAACTAAGCTTAGTAAATGACTATTGTATTTTCTGGTATATATTATAAAGACCTAAAGAATATACAAATACTACTCTGTACCTAATAGGCCTGTATCCTGAGACTGAATACTGTAAATGTAGGACACTTGGCAACAAAGTTGGACTAGTTATGATATATTAAGTACAAACATACTTCTAATATTGAAAATCAAACCTAATTAACATAATTGATAAGCACATACTTATGGTAAACCTATTGAAAATGTAAATAAAGATTTATATTAGACATTGGAATTTATCAGAAAAGTTCACATCTCATACCGCCTTCATTAACTTATGTAACTAATGATTATATTATATATATATATATATATATATATATATATCTCCTTTATGAATTTTTCTTTTATTAGTAACTAAAAGGAAAATATCCCAAGATTAAAGAACTGTTAAAAAAATTTAAGGAACCCCCACCAAAAAAGATTCAATATTGATTATGATTCTTTACTAATTGATTTGTAGAGATTTCTATTAACATTTGTTTTCTATGAACATATCACTATCCCAATAACAACTAAGATTTCTTTTCGGCTTAGGCAAATTTATTTTCATTTCAAGGTAAATAAATATTACTGATTTTTATATTGGATTCTATTATAAATTGTTTTAATTTTTCAAAGATTATAAAAATAGTGTTTTGATAAAAAGCAAGAAGAAGAAGAAAAAAAAAAAAAAAAAAAAAAAAAGAAAAAAAAAAAGGACAAATTATGAAGTAATAATGAAAAAATGAAAAATATGAAAAATAATGATAAAAAAAGATGAAATTTAAAAATAGTTTATCATTATTATTATTCAAAAAGCATAATTATATTGTTATATGGCAGAATTAATATTATGGACTCAGATTAGTGTTCTCTTCTTGATTGTAATATTCCCAATGTTTCGGCCAATGCACCTTCTGGCTATCTTCAGGGTGGTGTTATAGTTGGTAACTTTCCATGAAATTTGAACCAACCCTTTATTTAATCTGTACAGGTATATTGTCTATGCTTAGAATATATCAGTTAATTCATCCAAGTTTGTCTCAAAGATATCACCTGTTTCTTAATCAAAGTGTGTAATTTTTTTATACACTACCCGATGCAGAGATTTAATTTGCAACCACAAGGTAACTGACATTTTAGCCAAGGTATTTATCCACATGGCCCTTGTTCTATAAGACATCTTATTGGTGAATTTATTTGTAAGAATTTACAAATAAAAGATTTTCTTGAAGTACTGACAGAGGAATGATCTTCTCAGCCCAGCAGATAAAATAACAAGTTCAGTTTGAAATCCCCTCAGAAGGTAACCACATGAAGAATACCAAAGAGTACAAGGGTACCAACCAAAATAAGGAGTCAAATCAGAGTATGTCAGTATATAATGATAATTCCTTCCCTCAGAAATTCAGACAAAACTTGGCAGAATAAGTGTCGTCTTTTTGAAGATCCAAGCTATTAATATTAAGAGGTGGCAGTTAAAATGCTTAATGCATTAATCTAACTTCAATCAAATCTCTCATGCAAATGTGTCAGTTATCTGGATGAATGGGAATTTTAAAAAGTTTTAAAGGATTAAAATATTGACATCAGTTAGGAA
>CM042158.1:47756697-47974197 GCA_023376005.1 Doryteuthis pealeii
TTATTCTTATCAGAACTTCTGATAATTATAAATCAAAATTTTTAATGCCAAATGACATTAAAAAAAACAAAAAAAAAACAAAAACGATTTGAACTTGTTATACGGTGTCAAAACATTTTTTTAATACCCTTAAGATAATTTAAATATTTGGAGCTGAAGGAAATTTCGCTTAAACTGTTAAGAAAAAGCAATATCAATAGAATTTTGAATTGTAGTTATTTGCATGGAAAACACAAACTGAAAATCGTGTGTATATCGAATTGAGGAAATATTATGAAGTTATTTGAAAATAAGTATTAGCAACACAAAGAGACAGTTGATGGCAATACTAAAGTACTGAGCCAACCATATAATCATCTATTGAACATCTAGTTTTTTTTTCTAAGATCAACATAGCATATTATAATTTAATTGCTAGTGTGTCAGAAAAAGAAGAATAAAAAAAGAAAAGAAAAAAGAAGCTCTATAAAGCTTGAGCATTTACTATTCGAATTTTTAACACTGGTTTATTGAATCTATTCATACTTATATCCTGATATTTTGAATCAGCTGCAATAGCAGACACATACAAAAAAATAAAGATATGGTAGCATTGAATACCAACAAATGAACAGAAATATGTTAGGATATGCCTGAAAAGCAGAGCAAATATTCTTCAGACTTTGTTCAACATAAAACAGGTGGAATATAACAGATAGAAACATTCAATATTAAAAGATTGTGAGTAAAAAAAAAGAAAAATCATTTTGAAAAGCAAAACAGAATTCATCGTGGATAATTAATGTGGGAGTAGAAGATTTTTCTAGAATAAAATCTATTGGATAGTTTATCAAAGTTTGAAATGATGAAGTGATTCTTGACTAATTTATTTTGAATGACATAAAAAGATGCTGTGTTTTGTTTTTTTTAAAGAAAATTTGTTTATACAAAAAACAAAACCCAAACAAATTCAGCTGTTCAAATTTTTTAAAAATTTAGTTGTAGAATTTTCAAAAATTCATCTTTCATGCAGGTATACAAATCAAAATGCATTAAATTATTACATTACAAGGTTTTGAATTTGTCAGCCACCTTTGGTTTGGTTTACTTTATTTGTTTAATGGCATATCAACTCCTTATGAATTATTTAATACCAAAATTTGATTCATTTGTAAATGCTTCATTGTAATAACTATATTTTCAATGTTCCATTGATTTTATATTGCACCGTCATGTCTATGGTTTTGCACACATTTATATGATAGCAACCATTCCTATTCCTATCTAATATTAATAATGTATACACAATTATATGGTTTAAAAGTAACAATTCCTATTTAATGATATTTATTTGCAGTCATATGGTTTCAAGTATTCCTATTTGCAAGCAATTATGTGGGTTTTAAGTAACTAGTAAGAGTAATGATTATTATTAATTAATATTGCTTCAAGTAACTATTCTTAATAAAAATGATTTGCATACAGTTAAAAGGTTTCAAGTATTTAGATCTAACATTAATATAATTCTATTTAATAAGTCATTTGTTTACACACACTTATAGGGTTTCAAGTATTCCTATCCAATGTTACAGGTACTACCACTCCAGGTCAGAGTGAACCTGGAAGTAATGGCAATAAAACAAGAAATGTTGGAGATGTAAAGACAGAAGCAAAACCCCTCTGCAGAAGATACAGTTGTCACTAACAGTGTGGCCAACCACATTTGAATGTATTCACCATTCAATACAGACAAAATTAACAATATTCAACTTAAAAATATACAAGCATATTTTCATTCAAACAAATTTGGTTGAATATAATAGAATCCCTATTGTTTTCAAGTTTTTTTCTTTTAAGTTTTCTAACAATTTTTTTGAATGTTATCTTGAAAGGCATTAATCAGTTGTCGGAAGGAATTATTATTGATTGGTAAACCAAGTACTTTTGGTTCTTTTTTAGTTTAGTAAAATAATAAACAAACAGTCTTAATGATTGTTTAGACAAATGATAAACGGCCTTGATAATGGTTCAGAAAAGAACTGAAAGTACTTGGTTTACCAATAACAACTCTTTCGGACAACTGATTAATGCCTAAAAAAATTTAAAAACTTAAAAACAATAGGAATTCCGTTACAAGTAACGGAATTTGTTTGAACAATAAAGATAACAGCCCGAAAAACCTAAATAATACCAAATAAAACAAAATATAGAAAAATCTGATACATATATCAAAACACTGAATATAAACATCAAATCAATTTAGTTTTCCTTATTTTTAAACAAAATTGTAGAAACTGATAAAATTTGTTTAATTTCATAAAGTGGGTAATGAGAGCAAAGTTTGAGCAATACCCAAACACTTTATCAATTATTTACCAGAGAGAGAGAGAGAGAGAGAGAGAGAGAGAGAGAGAGAGAGAGAGAGAGAACATGGCATAGTTTTGAGAAGTTTTCATATCCTATGTCCACTTGAGTGCTTGTAAAATTTGTGACGTACATCTACCATGCACAAATAACTGAGATATTAATGACAATTATCTCATGTTTTGCATAAGTAAGATTCCTCTTAGTAAAAACACCATATCCAAAAGATTAGGAGGAATAAGGCAACAGGCATCACTTACAATAGAAATATGACAGCTTTTAGGCCTCAGATTCAGAAGATTTACCTAGAAGTGGTTTTCAGTTGCCAGAGACTAGATATTTAGAAGTGCAGATGCTGAACAAAAGATAATGTTTTTTCCTGCTAAGTAATTTGCCTGCAATATTTGTACTAGCAATCAATGCTAGTATATTTAGATAAAATTCTTTCAAGTCATCTCCTTAGGTAATCAGTAAAAGACATTCACAACTAACTTGAAATTGCTTTTGTTACATTTCAGCTTATTCAGTCTACAACCTTTAGCTGTAGAGACTTTTCCTCAGGTAGTATTGACTCTAAAACCTGACGATAAAAAGTAGTAAAAAACAAACCTTTTTCTAAAAAATACTTTTAGAGGCTGATGAACGTTGATAACCATAATTGGTGGAACTAAAGTGCTAGGATATAGAGAAATTGCAAATAATAATGCAATATTACTAATCAGTATTTTTATCATTTCTAGTTAATTGATTTTAATGGCATGTCAACCCATCTAGGGTTATCATTATGACTAGAGATTATGGAATCATGTACATTATGTTTATATTTACATTTTATGTTGTTGATTGAAAGTCTTTTTTGCACATTGTCATGATATTAAGAATTCTTATCTAATGCAAATAATGTGCACATGATTGTATGTTTTTTTAAATTATTCCAATCTAATACAAAATTATAAACAATTATATGATTTCAAATAACTATTTCTATTGAATAATATTCATTTGTTTGTACACAGTTACATGGTTTTATGTAACTAATATTAATCCTTAGTAAATACTTATAGCTTATGTAACTATTCTGAATACAAATAATTTAAATATATGGTATTAAGTATTTCTAATTCAATAATTTTCACTATTTGACCCATAGATGGGAGCCTAACGGGTACTACCACTCAAAGTAAACCTGGGAGTAATGGCAATAAAGTGTATTCCAAACTCCCCAGAGTTCCAGAACTGGAGTCTCAAAACAGTTTAGTGTCATACCCAGGACTGCTCAGTGGAGGAGAGAGGGTATCTAATCTCTCTACAAGGAATACAGGGCTGTTCTTGCAAAGGCTTACACCAGGGAAAGAAAAGAAAAAAAAGTAGGATTTTAAATTTGTTACTTATATTAAGATTATGAAATCTTCCACTATAGTCTTCTTCAGAGTGGGAAAAAACCAAAAAAAAACCAAAAAAAAAACAAAAAGAACAAAAAACATTTACAACCAGCATAACAAATATAAGTCAATATAGAACATTTTGTCTTTGAAAGAAAGTCATCTGTAGACTTTTCTCTTTTTCTAATAACAGTTAAGTTAGGTAGTTCAAAACTTTTGCATTAATTTAGAAATGTGAGGCAATATTTGGCAGCTCCAGATATTTTGCTGAGGTTGTGAAGGTGACAAACCACATGAAATGTTGAGCTTGCCTGGTACTCTCCAAGTGCTACTCATGAATATTGCCTCTATGACTGAGTACAGACACATAATCTACCTTGTCAGATATTTGAGGTTCTTGCAAATCAAGCAAATTTCTTCAACCATCTAGTCACTGTACTGTGATCAATTACGCCTTCACCTTTTGCATAAATAATGCTTTTGGTTGCTTTTACAGTATTATGGCCCAATTTGAATGAGGAAAGTATAAGTTTCTGAATTAGACTACATTGCACGTTCATCTGTGCAGCTTTTAAATCATACAGATAGTAAAGCAATGCATAACATGTTAGCACACCAACTACCATAATACTACCAATCACAGTGGGTTCCTTCCACAACTTGAACTGCTTTGGTCACATGATATACATACTGCAAACTAGCGTGTATGCAAATATGGAAAAACTTTTGACTCACCCTAACAAAATAGCAGTACAAATAATATTGTGAGTTGTTAAATGCCATGATGTGTATATACTTTGCATTCAACAGAAAAAATGCAGATCAGACTTATAATCATAGAGATTGGTTATTTGGTTATTAATAAATACAAATTCTATAACTAGATTAATCGTTTTTACTTAAGAAAGAAGAAAAAGGTTAAATTACTCCCTTATAATGAAATAGTGGACCAAGATGTGTATGGGAATTGCAGGCACATTAATTGAAATATGAACATTTATAAAAACTGTAATTTTCAAAATGTCTGAAAAATAAATGGAAAAATATACTGAGAAATTGCTTTTATGAATTAGCCATAAAATGCTTGGCAAAAGTAGTAAAGCTATTTTTAGAAGCTTCATTATTTGCATTCTGTCTACAGGATCAATTCTGTCCATTACTGTCTGAGTATGCAAATAATTATAGACAAGTATTTTTCTTGAGGATGAAGATATTAAGCTTTATGATGATGATACAATTTCAACTGCAATGTAGCGACATGGGAAAATGTATTTACATGTTTCATAGGATTAAATTCTGTTGAATGAAATATATTCAATCAGAATGTTTAATTTTTGATAATTGAAAATATAGAGAAGGAAAAAAAATAATGCTAATAGGGTAATGAGGTGGGGTAGGATAAAGAGGAGATAAGGGAGAGGTATATAGAGCAATATTACAAGGATGAGTCAAAAGTTTTGCAATATTTTGGTATGAGCTAGTTTGTGGTGTTTATATCGTGACTGAAGCAATTCAAATCAGGGTAGGTACCTGCTTTGTTTGGTAGTTTGAGTGTTAACATATTGTTCATTGCTTCACTCTGTATGTGATTTGAAAGCCACACAGATGAACGTGCAATGTAGTCTAATTTGGAAACTTATGCTTTACAAGTCTGAACTGGGTCATAATGCCAAACATTTGTTGTGCAAAAAGTGATCATTGTACAGTCAATCAGATGATTCAAGGAATTTCACTTGGGTTGTAAGTACCTAGACAATAAGGCAAGGTCAAGTAAGCCTGAGGCTGTATCCCAAGCCATAGTGGTAAATCTGGTGAGTAGCACTTGGATAGCATCAGGTGAGGTCAGCATCACACAATCCAGTATAGTTCACAGTCACAATCTTGGCAAAAAGCATCCGGAGCTGCAAAATTGTGCTACACATTAGCAAAATATTGCAAAACTTTTGACTCAGCCTAGCACTTTCTATCATTTCTGCAAATGGACTGATATAGTTTTTTTGACATTTGCTGGAGGTTCAAAATTATTGAAGAGATTAATTAGAAAAGAAAAAAAATCTATTATTCTTCCATAATCAAGCAAAGTAAAAAGAAAATGTACAGCTTGAAAGTAGACAAGACTTTTTTATGAATATGTCTGCTCTTCCTTTTATTTTGCTTTTTCTAAAAAGAAAAAAAATTAAAAAGGACAGACATTTTCTTATTGCTCCTTGATGAATACAAAGACAAAAATCAAGTACAGATAATTATGAAAACAGAAAACAAAATTACTCAAGTACTTTGAGAACTACTGTAAGTTATTTGAAGACATCCTAAAACGTATGCACATTGGGCAACAAAAATATACTAGTCACGTAGAGATGCGGATGATGAATGAAGGCAGGATATTGACATCAAAAGTTATTATTGCAAGATATTTTATAGAATTATGAAAATAGAATACAATGATTCAACAGTACATCCTTAAAGTAGAAATATAAGTCATTGTATTTGTAAATATACTGTGAAATATAAGTAGCATTTAGTAGCATTTCATTGTGTTATAGAATGTGTTAATAGAATTCACAAATGATTTTAACTGAACATATCAGGAAGTGAATGTTAAAACAACAAAAAGTTTATAATTGGCTTTCAACCTTTAAGTTTTTTTTCTTTATCTTTTTGTTGAATTATTTTTCGCCTTCCAGGCTGAAGACATAAATGCAGAAGAGACAACTTCATTAGTGAAGCCATTAAGTAAAGGAAAAACATTGAAATCAGAGAAATTATTTTCAGTAAATAGTGAAAAATATAACAGCATTGAAGAAGACACTTTAAAGAAAAAAGCTCAGGGCAATGTAATTTTCTCAGAGCTTAACAGGTTTGACTTCTTGAAAGCAATTTCATTGAAAAAGCTACAAACAGCACTAACAGTTGGTCAAATGGTTTTATTTAAAGAGGGGGGAAATAAAAAGAAAAAAACAAGAACAAGTAGTGGGCACTCAGGAATAGAAAGCATGATTATATAGAAAATAGTTTTGTATAACAAGAGAAAATGTACAACGCTTAAAGTAGGTAAACAAATATCTACAAGTGAAACAAATTGGAAGCTGAGAAAACAACTTGCAGCCAGTTGTAATGATAAAACAGACTCATTAATTTGCTTTCTAGCTTTAAGGAATTGTATAAAATTCCTATCAATTCTTCAATCTGTAATGCTGGCAGCATTCATTTGCATATAAAGCAGATGTTAAGGATAGAAAACAAATATCATTGGTGGAAGAGTTGCAGGAAGATTTCAAGAGAAGTGCAATTGGCATTAGAAAGAAATTTATTAAAGTTATTCACAACTAGATGTACAATTATGGAAAGCATATTTCTCTCTAGAGGATAAAATGGATTTAAAAAGAAAAAAAAAAGGCATGGTTAAGTGGTTAAGAGGGAATTTCTATGGAGGAGTGAAAATTGAATTTATTAAACTGTTAATTGAAAGAATTAACCATCAAAAGGTTTGATGGAAACAAATTTTTATAAGATGCCAAAAAGCTATGCATTTGTAAAGCAGGTTTAGCTATATTGTAACTCGAGTATCAGAGTTAATAGAAATAGAAAGAAACAATGAATATTAAGGATAGGGAAAAAGGTTTACTAAGCAAAGATACAGAGTAATTAACAATTGCTAGGTTGAATTAATTCAGTCCAATCTCATTTTCTTTCTTCTGAGGTTTCATCAGACATTATTTATAAGAAAAACAGACAATTCCATTCTCATTATTTAGGTACTATATGGCAAGGTATCATAAAGCAAAACCATGAATGCTTTATTAAGCCAGGAGTTTCAGGGTTTAACTTCATGAAATTTTATTAAGTACAATTCATAAAAGCAGATAATGTAAAAGGTATTATCTAATAAAACTGAAAAAGACATGAATAAAATGTTAACCATATTTTTTATAAAGATCAAAAATAATCTATAACTGCAAAACTTTATGAAGATGGAAACTGTACAACAATATTGTTTTCTTCCAATTGTTTCAAAAATACAAAACATTTAAGAACTTTAATCAGTAGAAATGTCTGCATTTGTTTTGTTTGCTGTCTGATTTTGATTTTATTGGCATGTCAATCTGTTTAGGGTTATTTCATGCCTAGGAGTTAGGGAACCACATTCATCATACATTTACATTTTTTGTGTAGTTGTTTCTTAAATTTTTTTACACCGAGTTATTTAATATCAAGTATTCTTATATAAATAATTTTTAAACATCTATTTGACCCATAGATGGGACTCCAACAGGTATTACCATTCCAAGTAGAGGTATAACGGCAATGAAGAGGTACTCCGCACTCCCCAGATATCCAAAACTGGAGCCTTATCATGGGATACTTTTAAGTGTCATATTCAGGACAAACTTTTCTTTTGAGCCTAGTGGAGTCTTACCCCTCAGCATATTCTAAGCACTGCTGACCAGGTTACTGTCTAATTTTGGTAATATGAGAGAGAGGGAGAGAGAGAGAGAGAGAGAGAGAGGGAGGGAGAGAGAGAGAGAGAGGAGAGAGAGGAGGAGAGAGAGAGAGAGGCTCTAAACTAAGTTTCCTACCGATTACATTTTATTCATTTATTTTGCATCTAAAAAAGAAGTTTCTTATAAACTTTAAATATTTTCATGGTTCATACAATATTCTTATAGTTATTTCCACTACTTTGACTTATTCAGTTAAATTTGCTATTCATTTAAGTTAATCTATTGAAATAGTGATCAAAAGCTGGGGTACAAACATTCTCATAAATAAGAAAAGAATTGAAGTAAATTCCAAATGCTATTAAATATTGCATCACCTTCAGCCACTTGTTTGGTGTATACCTTTTAAAATTTTAAAATAACTTGGTTCATTCAGGAAATTTGTAAAGCTTAGTGTATCTTCTGATAGAGTAATACAATTAATAACTTCCTTCGACCTTGAAAATCAATTGAAGGAAGAGAATCCTTAACAGGTGTTATATGAATTCAGAAATCTATTGTGTATTAAGATGCTTAACCTATAATAGAAGATCAATATTTGTAAATTATAGCATGTGATTGATTGTTTATGTGATTACTTAGTTTTGCCAATATCAACAATGCTACACTTGCACACACAGAGGCATTTGCTGTGTCACATGACTCACCATAATAATTTGATTAGTGATCCAATCGATATAAGATTCAATACCCAAGCAGAGACACACACACACATATACAAGATCATATTCTTGAAAGCACTTTCCCTCTTTTTGGATGATGCTGTAATGACTACCTACTAATACTTTGACAGCAGCTACTTTTATACTAGAATGGCAGACAAAAGAATCTATTCCGGTCATGGAAAACAGGTCATGTTATTTAGGAAAATGTGACAAGCAAAGTATAGTCTATCTTTTGCACTAGAAAGACTTGCAGATTATTTTGGGTTGTAACCTATTCAAAGAATTATCTATTAAATTGATTTTTTGGACGGTTGATTAAGTTACATCTTCCTATGAGCAAACAAAACATTTAAATTTCATTTCACATTCAAAGATCCGTTTTTATTCTTAATCTCCATATGACACAAAAATAATGTTAAGGTTATTCTAATTCAGGTGTTGTTGTCTGTCTACAAAAAGGAACTTTGTTTTTGATTCTTGCACTATGAGCTTAAGAGAAATACTCGACTGTGTCATGATTAGGTAGTAATGCTTATACTGGAAAAGGCTAAATATCCAAAGATAAGTTTTCCTGCTTGATCTTGGGGAAAGTGGTTTACAAAAAAATAAATAAAAAAAATAAAAAAAGATTTAAAAAAATGGAAAAAATAAAAATGATGATCTTGTAGCTTGGAGAAGAGAGTCCAGCTTAATAGAGTTTGAGGTGACTTAAAGAAAGTATGTCTACAAAAGGGTTAATCCTTGTAGAGAGGTAAATTATTTTCAGAAAATTTGCAACATAGAGGGTATGTTTAAACAATTATACACCAAAAAAATCATGATAATTTGATCAGCAATTGTGTGTCAGAGTACAATAGCATGAAAACAAAGCACTCACTTTTCATAATGATAATTAGCAAAATAATCCTTAGTGAAGTCTCCTATTGATATTTCTATTCATTAACACTGAATTGATCAACAAGCAGTCAATAGGAAAATACCTTACATACATGACAAAAATGTCCCTTTGTGTACCAGAGGCAACAAAAATGTTGCCCCAATAATATTTTTATAACTACATCATTTTTTTTAGTTGACAACAGTGAATTTGGTATGTATTTTTATCCAACGCAAACACCATGAGTAGGATGCAACAGTGAATATTCTAAGCAGAGTAAAGATGGTTTGAATTCAGTTTTCTTCATCTAGATTGGCAGTCTTACCAAGGCTAGAAAACCAAGTTCACCCTACTGTTTACTCATAGCTGGGGCGAGAATACTCTCCCCGCATGGGTTTTAGCGTGAAGTGAAATGCAAACAGCTTCGTCCAGGATTCAAACTCAGGTTCCATTCCCTATTACAATAACTGTTACATTACACTAAGTATGTCTTCATGACCAATACATGTAACCATAAGCCAGCAAAGATCAAACACTATAGCATGATTTTTATTTGAGAAATACACTTAAAATGCTCCAGATTAGAAAATAAGGCAATTTACAGTTTGATTTGCAACTGAATGATAATTTTTGTATAGTATGCATATATTGCAGGAGGTCATTTTTTAATCATCTAAATTCTTGATATGAGAGGGAGCTGAAAAGTTCATATAATGTCATATCTGCTTGTTGACTTTTTTGACCCATGGGATCCAGGCACTGCGACACAGAAGAAGTTTGTGGACTGCAAGGAGGACTATGTCAAAAAATGAACCTCATTTGGTTACATTCCATGAGTATCTTGGTCAACCTATGAACTTTTCAGTCAACCCTCATATAATGGAAATAACTAATTAGAATCCCTCACTCCTTACCAAATAGAATCAGCAACTGCTGTTACACTGGGAACCCAACAGGTTTATGGGTGGTCTGGTATTTTATAAATTTATCAGAAATAATTTAGCACATCAATTATTTTTCAAAGTCTAAATAACAGTGAAAAAAGGCTATCATGTGAACATCACTTTCTGACCAGAATGCCTAAAAGATTAGCATTGTTGTATGAATGATACTAAAAAGCAGCTGCTGTTCTTTTATTTAGAGTTTCCTTATCTTCACTTCCAAAGTGAGGTCATTCTTCTCTCTTTATTCTAGTCGAGTTTCTTTCAAATGCAAAATCTTCAATACAACCAGCTGAGTTTCTCTTCTAAAAGACTCGACTTCTTGACTTTTGTGAAAGTCAGCAAATTACATTCATCTCTCTCTCTCTCACTTCAATGCTATTGGCCAGTGTCTACTTCATTCTTCTCTCAATTCTCACTCACTCAATAATAATTGCTCGATCCCACAAGCAAATGCGAGATATCATTTTCATTACTTTGCCCATTTTGGCAAGAGTTATTGAACAAATTCTATATTTACTATAAGTTATTAATGATATCTTAAAATATACCTGACCACTGAGCACTTAAGACCAATATGGCCAGTTCCTCTCTGGCAAATTGCACCTTAATAGTAATAGAATGAGGGGGGGATTTCAATAAGCACATTTCTAGCAAATAGATTCTGAGTATGCAGACCATTCGCAGTATTGAAGATTTCTTTTCTAAAGATTACCAAACAATCTAAAATCAAAAGACTTAGTATTAAAAAAATAGACAAATAAATGACTATGTCCATATATAAGATTGAAACCCAGGGTGTTTTTTTTAATATTAAAACTATTGGAAGAGTTAGCATTTATTGGTAAGGGTTAGTGCTGGAGAGGGCATTTAGTTATGTCACCACTGACCAACTTCCAATATTAACATTAGTATACCCATTGATACACTAACACTTAATAAACAGAACGAAAGATAAAAGTAGCTCACACATATATACATAAGAAATATTACAAGAATACACATGCATGTCCCAACAGTGGAAAAGGTGTTCAAAAATGGTGAAAAAGCTTTGTGGATTTACATTTCAATACCAAAGTCTATTGTTGGGTTTTGAGACAAAGTTTCTCTTCTGTTCAATGAACAGAGACAAAAAGGTCTGATCTATTTGAAAAAAAGAAAAGAAAAAAAAAAAAAAGGAAAAAGGTTTTTAAATTCTCACTTGATAAATGATGTTCAAAGACAAACTCACAAATCTAAGGGAAGACAATTATTGTCTCCTACAAAACTATTGACTTGAAATTCCCCTTTTAAAGAATAATTTTCATATATCTAATAACTCAAAAGAAAGTAAAATCACTTTGATATTCTTGAATATAAGATAAATATTTCCTACTTGATATCATAAGATCACCTAAGCTGTAGCAAGCACATAAAAAAACAACAACAAAAACACTTGAATGCTCCCCCCACCACCACATAGTACAGAAGGGAGTATATCTAAATACAAAGCTGTGCATGTAGAACTTACTTATCCTGTTCCCTGGTCAATGATGAAATGGGACAACAGATTGATAGATTTGACATGCAATGCATGCAAATCTTTCTTTGTGTCAAATAGTTTCAGTTTCTGAGCAATGCCATCCATCAAGGAATCAAATATCGTTTCAGCATTGATTACTTGGTGAAGACTGAAATAGGTTAGACACCTACTAAGCAAGGAGCTTGTTTATCATGCAAAGGATCTTGGGTGGTATTATTTGGACTATTTTCCTCATCTTCATTGTTATCTGTGCAACGTTTCGACCGGTGTGTCCTCCGGCCTTCTTCAGGTATTTCTTGTCGGACTCGGGAACCTTCTTGTCATAATCAGGAGCCATCACGGAACTTTGAACCTAACCCTTTATTCAGTCAATGGGGGTATCCTGTTCTCATTAATTATTATTCTATGTTACTGCTGCTCCTGACCAGGATTGAACCTGCAGTCTATAGATAACCGTCACTTAGAACTGTCTTAACCTAACTCCTTTATACACTTGGCTATGTGTCCAATTGGACAGTTCTAAGTGACAGTTATCTTTAGACTGCAGGTTCAATCTTGGTCAGGGGCAGCAGTAACATAGAATAATAATTAACACAGCTTAACACCCATACCCCAGCTATGGTTAGTGGAATGAGAACAGGATACCTCCGTGGACTGAATAAAGGGTTAGGTTCAAAGTTCTGTGATGGCTCCTGATTATGACAAGAAGGTTCCCAAGTCTGAGAAGGTTCCTGAGTCTGACAAGAATTACCTGAAGAAGGCTGGAGGGCACATCGGCCAAAACAGTCCGAATAATAAAAATAATACTAATTATCAATCCTCATCTCAAAAATTCAGAGAAATAGATCTTGGGTGGGAATGTCCTAAAGGCCAACCAAGATAATGCTGGTTGAATATCATTACCCAAAACCTGGGCCATATCAACATGCCACTACTTTCAAGCCAAGAAATAAGCAATTAACAGGAATCAAGAGAGGAAAGTGTGCAGTCTGTGTCATTCCTACAATAAAACTTCAGTAAACATCATAATAATCATAATATTTACAGAAGAGAGAAATGTATTAAAGTGATCAAACAATCACAAGGTGTTAAAAAAGAAAAAAAAAATCTATTTTATTGATATATTTTCCTTTTTGGATGAAAATGATTTTGTTGAGGTGTCACATCTAATTTGAAGAGCAACATGATTGAGTGATTGATTTTAATGGAATTTCAACCAGTCTAGAATTATTTTATACCTAGAGGTTAGGGAATCACCTTCATATTTACATTTTTTGTGCAGTTGTTTCTGAAGGTAATTTTTGCACACTGTTCTATCAAATAAAAGAATTCTAAACAGGTCTATTTGACCCAAAGATGGAACCCTAACAGGTACTACCACTCCAGATTAGAGTAGACCTGGAAGTAAGGACACACAGAATTGAAACCTTACTATCAGATGCAGTTTAGTGTTATACTCAAGGCACCTCTTTTTTGGGGGAGGGGGGGGTCTTACACCCCTCTGTAGGGGGATACAGTCAACATATTCTAAGCCCCACCAACAAAGCAATATAGAGCAGTAGGAAAAAGTCAAATATTAGTGTGGCAGGATTGAATCTAGAAATTCCAAGAACCCAATCCATATAATTAATGGAGAGAAAAGATTTTCTATTTTCCAGAATAGGAAGAAGAAAAAATATATAGTAGTCAAATAAAAATAAACAAATTGTGTGTGTGTGTATATATATATATATCCAAAGCATAATACAAGATAGAATCAGATGGACTGTCTTTGAGGTAAATTTTCTTGGGATGGTTATTGCAAAAATGTGATGTTAGATTATAAGGTGTCTGGATAAATTGAGTGAGAGGGAAATGCTAGGAGAGATTGTTACATGCTATAACTAATAAAAGTCATCAATTTATATAAAGCCCAAAAAAGAAAAAAAAAATGAATGACTGGTCAATGGAAGATTCTGCCATCTAAGATTCCATTTATATGCTCAGGTTTAAAAGAAAAAAAATCATCAATATCTGCAGCAATCCATAAATGGAAAGAAAAAGAAGATGGTGAGCCAGAGGAATACATTACATTCATCACAGATGTACTGATGTTTTATTTTCTTTGATAGCCTTACTGATATGTAGAGTAATCATGCAAGACAACTGGTTCTTTACGTGTGTGAGGGGATGGGCAATCATTTTTAGTGATAGACAAGAGAAAATAATTGATCATGCAGAAAATATTGACAACTGATGGAAGATCACCGAAAAAAAAAAAAAAAAAAAAAAAAAGGTGGAATATCTCTTGATTACTTTTGAAATGTCTCAACCAAGAGAGTTTTGATGGTAGTTGATTAGTAGGCTTCAATTTGGGATTTTATGCAAATCAAGAACTGAATTTTGAAACTGATATTTAAAGATCATGAAAGATTTACCAACACAAAATTCTTTGAGCCCCATTATTGTATAATCTGAGAAGCTTCTTAGAGATAGCATCAGAAGATTTCAATGAATGAATGTTAAGAAATTAATGAGTCTATAAATGAGTATTTCCTTTTCACTAGTACTAGACCAAGGAGATTGTTTGGGCATCTGACACGGAGCGCAACACCTACCATCAGCCCTTCAATTTACCGCATAGATCTGTGTGCTACTCATATGCTGAGTTGATGAAGGCCGGTATCGAACCAGGAACCTTGTGGTTCCAAGTTGAATGTTCTACCAACTGAGACTGTGCAAATAAAGGATTATTGTTAAATAGAAATAATTACTTGAAACAATAAAATTGTTAATATTAGATAGTCATACAATATCATATATTCTTATCTAATACTAACAATTTTATGGTTTCAAGTAATTATTTCTATTTAACAATAATCATTTGTTTACACACAGTTATATGGTATCAAGTATTCCTATCTAATATGAATTTTTAAATTCTATTTGACCCAGGTAGTTGGGACCCTAACAGATACTTCCCACTCTGAGTCAGTGTGGACCTGGGAGTAATGGTAATGGAAGGGTACTCCACTCTTCTGAAAAGATTTTTAGTGTCATACCCAGGATACCCTTTTCTGGGGTGGGGATAGGGTATGCAGGGGGATACAGCATATTCTAAGCTCCATCACCAGGGTGGGCATTTATTAGAGATGATTAAAATAAACCAGAAAGAAAGATTCTGCAAGAATAATAAATTTGTTAGTAAGCTTTAAGGAAGGTTATCAGAGATGATTCGTTAACATATCTAAAGGGCTTTACAAAAAATATTGTACGGTCGTTTAGCAACAATGACTGTGGGTAGGAGTGGAAAAAAATAAATTGAAGAAAAAAAGAGAAAAATATATTTAAATTCAGAGATTCTTCAAGAAATATATTTTTAAAAACAAATTTTCTTTCCTTTTGTTTTACTTGTAAGCATAGGTCAAGTGTCATTCTAAAATCATGCTGCAATCACTCATTTCAGAATTTAACATGGTTATATTATTTTACCTGTTCATTCAACCAGATTAAAAGGTGCTTCTTCATCCAAGTTTCCTACAGATGATAACTTAAAAATTCTATTGATTCTTTGGTTTTTAATTCATCTAAGTGGTATTACCCTAATAGTCTATTTACTGCAGTCCTGGAAAAGATTTCTTCATAAACAAAATATTCTATAATTCAATTGTCTTTTCATTTTTGTCAGATCATCAGATTTATATTTTATAGTTTCATAATTGAGAGAGGGAGAGGGAGAGAGAGAGAGAGAGAGAGAGAGAGAGAGAGAGAGAGAGAGAGAGGGGGGAGAGAGAGGGAGAGGGGGGAGAGAGAGAGGGAGAGAGAGGGGAGAGGAGAGAGAGAGAGAGAGGGAGAGAGAGGAGAGAGAGAGAGAGTGAGAGAGAGAGACCAGAGAGAGGGAGACCAGAGAGAGAGAGAGGAGACCAGAGAGAGACCTGAGAGAGAGAGACCTGAGAGAGAGAGAGAGAGAGAGAGAGAGAGAAGAGAGAGAGAGAGAGAGAACACGAGAGAGAGAACGAGAGAGAAGAGAGAACACGAGAGAGAACGAGAGAGAACACGAGAGAGAGAGAGAAGAGAGAGAGAGAACACGAGAGAGAGAACGAGAAGAGAGAGAAGAAGACGAGAGAGAGAGAGAACGAGAGAGAGAGAGAGAGAGAGAGACGAGAGAGAGAGAGAGAGAGAGAGAGAGAGAGAGAGAACGAGAGAGAGAGAGAACGAGAGAGAGAGAGAGAGAGAGACGAGAGAGAGAGAGAGAGAGAGAGAGAGAGAACGAGAGAGAGAGAGAACACGAGAGAGAGAACGAGAGAGAGAGAGAGAGAGAGAGAGAGAAGAGAGAGACGAGAACGAGAGAGAGAGAGAACACGAGAGAGAGACGAGAGAGAGAAGAGAGAACACGAGAGAGAGAACGAGAGAGAGAGAGAGAGAGAACAGAGAGAGAGAGAGAGAGAGAGAGAGAGAACACGAGAGAGAGAAGAGAGAGAGAGAGAGAACACGAGAGAGAGAAGAGAGAGAACACGAGAGAGAGAGAGAGAGAACACGAGAGAGAGAGAACGAGAGAGAACAGAGAGAGAGAGAACGAGAGAGAACACGAGAGAGAGAGAGAGAGAGACGAGAGAGAGAGAGAACACGAGAGAGAGAGAGAGAACACGAGAGAGAGAGAGAGAACACGAGAGAGAGAGAGAACACGAGAGAGAGAGAGAACACGAGAGAGAGAGAGAACACAGAGAGAGAGAGAGAGAGAACACGAGAGAAGAGAGAGAGAGAGAACAGAGAGAGAGAGAAGAGAGAGAGAGAAGAGAGAGAGAGAGAGAGAGAGAACGAGAGAAGAGAGAGAGAGAGAACACGAGAGAGAGAGAGAGACACGAGAGAGAGAGAACGAGAACGAGAGAGAGAACACGAGAGAGAGAACGAGAACGAGAGAGAGAGAACGAGAACGAGAGAACGAGAGAGAACGAGAACGAGAGAGAGAGAACGAGAACGAGAACGAGAAGAGAGAGAACGAGAACGAGAACGAGAGAGAGAACTTGAACGAGAGACATTGCTACAAAAAGACAGTTACTCTATCCATTTGATCAGCTTTAGTGATGATAAAAGTCACTAATGCCAAAGATGCTGATTGTTTCAAGGATTTAATTGATTTTATTTTGAGTAAATATCACAAATTTTGATGTTGAAAAAGTAACTTATGCTAATTATTATTCAGTTCTTTTAGTGATCAATAAGAGTCGATACATTTATGGATGTTATCGATTGTCTAAAAAGATTGAGAATAAATAAAATTTCCCACATACACACACGAATAGCTTTGTGAGTGCATCTAATTCTAAAAGAGGTTGAATGCAACATTGTTTTGAAATAACTTGCAGGAACTCTAAGCATCAATAGGATTTATGTCACAGTATGTAGTTTCTGTGTCAGCCTGAGCTGCTTAAAGAGGAGAACGTAAGGAATATAGTTAAAATTTACAAAGGACAATTGAAATAAATTATGATGTAAGCTTGTCTTGGAGAATGCTCTTAGGAATATAAAGAAATATTAATAGAAAAATCAGATTGGTTGGCAGAGAAATCATATTGGTTAGAGAATGTATTTTAAAAAAAATATCAGCTGAATAAGCTAAATGTAGATGAACACATTGGCAAACAGGATTGATTAATCAACTATTTATCTGACCAATATCAAACAACCAATTTGCTAAGAAAAAAGAAAGAAAAAAGTATTATTTGGATTATTCTGACTATTGTCCTTATCTTTATTGTTATCTGTAAAACGTTTCAGACGATGTGCTCTCCAGCCTTCTTCAGGTATTTCAGTTCGAACTCTGGAAACTTTTTGTCCAAATTAAATGGCAACAGTTGGAGCTTTTGTAGCACAATTCTTTTACAAGATGAACAAACCTGACTTTTCATTTGCTCCTACTGGATGCAAATAAATGGAAGCTACAGTTAAAAGATCCTTATTTACACGACACTGAAAATTCAAATAAAATGCTTTGTTCTCCAAAATTAGGTGTAATAAATATGATTGATTGATTTTAACACTATGCCAATCCATCTAGGATCATTTTATGCTTAGAAATTATGAAATCATGTACATATTTACATTTTTTGTAACAAGTTTTTGCACAAGGTCCTATTAAATACGACTAATCTTTAAATAAACCTTTTTGGGAGGGGGGGGGCTTACACCACTACAATAAGGTGTATAATAGTTGCACTGATAGGGCAAATAAATATGAATCCTACATTAACAAGGCAGTTACAAAATAAACTACTGAAAATGAGTCCTAAAATAGAAATAACAGTTGTAAGATTAATCAAATTCTCACAAATTTACAGATTTAGAATTCTATTTGAAAAATGAAATTAAAAAAAGAAAAAAAACAAAAAAAGAAAAAAACAAATAAACAAAACTCAGATCATGAGTAGTTGATAGGCAGAAAAGAAGTATAACAAGTTCATACATCAGAGAACTGTGAAGTGAGATTGTTGTAAGTCTTGCTTTAATTCTTGTACTATTTCAAAAGAGACAAGGTTATTCAAAGACTTAGTGATTTCTTACATCATTGTTCTTTGGACTGATTAAAACATCAAGTGCTCAAGTTGAAAGATAATGACATATGAAGAGGTTTTTATAGGTTCATTTTAAAGATTTTGAAAAAAGAATAAAAATTATGATGAAAAGAGAAACTAACATTATCAGTGAAGGAAAAAAAAAAGAATTGGACTTGTTATTTTGATTGGAAACCATGAAAGAGACAAAAACAGGTGGCACCACAGATCTTTGGAGAGAATTTCAAGAACGAATGAAGCTAATTGAATTTGGACGATAAAGAAAAGAAAATGAAGAAAGTTTTTAACCAACAGATGAACTTGGCTTAGTTAGGCACTCGTATTTAAGATCTGTTAAGAATTGAAGCTCTCTGAGAAACTTCAAAGTTTAAACCAAGATTTTTTTTCAAGGTACTGGTTTCACCTTTCAGTTGCATGTGGATTTGAAGAATATAACAAAGAAACAAAAGCTTATTCACGAAATGGATTTTGTTCTAGAAAAAAAAAAAAAAAAAAAAAAAGTACCAAACTTTTAAAAAAATACTAAGCTGATCTTCTGAAAAGTAATAATTAAGGCTTAATTGGAACCTTGAGTATAAACTAGAATTCTTATTTATTTATTATTGGGACCAATTTCAATCAATTAACTATTTGAACAATCATGTAATAAAAACATACTGAAATTCAATATTATCAAACCAGAATAATTTATTAAAAATCTAATATTTTGGGAGAAAATCAAATACCCAATTTAATTTGTAGTTTGAAGCACTTAAAAAAACAAAGCTTTAAAGGAATAAAGAAAAAGTTTAAATAGGATATACAACTAAATTCTAAACTTAATCATAATACAAGTATATTTTATACTAGCATAAATTATATTTCTGAATACTTTAACATGCATTAATAAACTTACTAAAAAAAAGGCAAAGTAATACACAAGAGTATATCTAAATTAATACAAGTCAATCAAATAATACTATAAGATTATTTAAATCTTAAGTAGAAGTTAAAGTACATAAGGTACTACACAATACATATTCAACATTTTGCAGCAAGGATTACCAAATATGGTTGATTCTAATACTTTGTTCAAAATTCACAAGCTACAGAATAGTAATAATCTCATAGTTTGTACACTGACTTTAAGGCACCAAGCAGAACTTGAATACTAACATAAGCTTGCAATTTTTCATTTTACACTCACCCTATCCTAAACACTATAAAAATCAGAAAACAGGCTAATAAGAGTTCATGCCTTCTAAGAGCAACTAGAGTTAAAAATATTATTACTTTGATTTATTTGTTCCATTGATACAAGAAATACAAATACAGGCAATATAAAATGGAAAAAATCTCCACTGCCACCAACAGGGCTTTATATCATTAACTGGGGCAAGGCAGATGAATTGATATTAAGGTTACTGTATAATGTAAGTAATCAACTATCTTCAGCATATCCAATATTGAAAAAAAATAAAAATAAAAAAAAAAATAAAAAAGTAGACAAAGCCATCCATAAAGCTGAAATGTAATTCTCAATGATAAAAAGTTGAAGACAGTTTTAGAGATGTAGAGAGTAACAGTTGGATTAAGATGGTTCCTCTTTGGGAAATCTTAAAACTTTCTTCAACCAGATTTCTTTGACACTAATCTGTAGATATTTCTATGTCCAGCCAAATTAAGATCAGCTCCCCTTTTGAAGTCCCCCCCCCCCAGCTCCCAATAAAAATAGCAATTTGTCAAGAAATCATACAAAATAAATCCTACCTCATGCATTACACTTTATTCAGACTGTTAGACAATATCATTCTTTCTTTTTTTTTCTAAAGAGAAATACAAAAAATTTACCATTTGCAATAAAAGTGGAATATGGCAGAATGAAAATATTTAAGAAAAATAATTCTAACAATTGGTAAGTTACAGATTGGCACATTTTTAAAGAGTAAATTAATTCTGCTAGAATGTAAAACTTTACACAAGAACTAACAAGTCCTTATACATCCAATCCTAATAGTTGTCAAAATAACAAATAGTAGTGTATCTTAATATTTTTTCTTACACCATTATTACATACAATATATGAACATTTTTATTGTTAATTATACTGAACTTGATAAAACAGAAAATGACTGTGTCACAGATAATTTAGAAAAAATGTAAACCAAGACTTATTCTGTAACCTGGTTTGGTCATAGGGGCACTACTCAGGTAGCATGTCTTGTGCAAGAATAGTCTGGCAGAGCCCATCCTTCTCCAGGTCTAGTTTGAATTCAGATTTTTTTTCTTCTAGACTGGTTGCCATACTAAAGTTTAAGAGTTTAGTCTTCCCTATTATTTACCCATAGCTGGAGGGAGAATAGTTCATTTCAAATCTTTCCTATATTTGCTATATGAAAGGCATTCAGGATTTAAACTCGGTAACAGTCCATTTCCTATGACAACCATTGGACTATGAGAGCTTCCATAACTATAAGAAAAATATATAGGTAAAAAACAAACTTATTTAGATGGGGAAAATATGCATAAGTTGGTATCAGCTGGAGAACAAGGGAATCTATCTCCTTTTCATCAGTGCCATACCAGGGAAATTGTTTTTTGCCGAGGTGGATTGCCACACCTACCATCAGCTCCCAACTTTACGGCACAGATCAGATTATGCAAGCTGAGTTAATGAGGGCCAGTATTGAACCCAGAACCTTGAGATTCCTAGGTGAATGATCTACTGACTAAATACATTGAGGATTGATAAAAAAGATTTATTTTTTACCAATTTTAACCTAAACTATTTTAAATGCTGTGTCATTCCTTTTTATTTAAGGATAATGAGAAGGAAGCATTTTTTTTTAAATGAGCATTTTGAAATATTCTCTTAAGACTTGTTAGACAAGCAGTTACATTGCTGTAAATTTGATATAAAATATTCATTTAACCCTTAGTGCTCCTAATGGATGAAGACAAATTTTTTCCTTTATTTCTTTGTTCATCAAATCAGAAATGGGAGGAAAAGGTTCTTCATATAAATATCCACTTAAAAAAAACAAACAAAAAAAAACACTAAAAGTGACAGCTGCACAAGAAAACACTAAACAATTTAGGGATAAAATTCATGGCTTATAATATTGAGAATTGTAATGTCTTCAATGACAATGTTATGAAGACTAAACATATGGTCAGTTTTCTTAGCTAGGAGCTTAGACACACATGTCAATTCACTGCCACAATTGTTGCTGAAGAGAGACAAGTTAGCTACATACATATGAGAAAGGGAGAGTTAGTCATGTATAAGCAAACAAGGGCTATAACTCCTTTTAATTTAGAACACAAGTAGGAAAAGTCAAAGAATGTTCAAGAAATTTGAAATTTTCAATGTGTCTATCATTAAATAAGGATATAGCATATTTTACTAGATATATATTTAGTAGGACACCATAGACTAAGTATATAAATCATAGATGTACAAAAATTGACCTGGATTTTTACCCTGCTTACCATGTAAATTTTATTTTCTAACTAAAAGATTTTTTTTTGAACAGTTAAAAATCACATACAGAGTAGCCCTATATTTCAGTGACAATTTGAATATTCTCCAGTTTCTTACTGTAATATAGTGACAACCAGCAATCCTGATACCCAGCTCTGTGACCGACAACAAAAAGGTCAATCACTAGAACTCTCGCTATAGGTGCAAGAGATGGTCATGCACAAGACTTTGGGATCTTATAAAAGGGTCAGTCAGTTACCAAGAGAATGTCAAGAAAAAAAAAAATTGGAGGGCTAGCAAAACTGCATCCCTCCATTCTTCAAAGAATACATCTTTCCTTCATTGACTTGAAAATACCACTTCATGTCTTCCTGTCTTTGAGACCGGTCCAGAGGGAAATTGTAACACCAGCAAAAGTGAGTGGGATTTTTCTGTGACCCCATGTCTAATTTTTCCTTTTCTGATATGAGCAACCTCATCACTTCATCTCATCTGTCTTTATTTCTATTTTACTATAAGGTCATAGTTAACATTTTGCTGTTGTAACATTAGCAATAAAGAGAGTGGGATTTTTCTGTGACCCCATGTCTGACTTTTCCTTTCCTGATATGACCAACCTCATCACAGTCATCTCTTCATCTTGTCTTTGTCTCTTCATCTCCAGTTTTGAGACGCCTGCAACACTACATTACAAATGATTTCTAAATTTTGAAATATTGTTAAAAGAAAAAAAAATTCTCACTTGGAGAAAATGTTCTGACTTAAGTTAATCAAACTTAAGTCAATTAGACCATCTTTTTCGATAGTATACAACACAGATATCACAGTAGCAAAGAAATATTGATTTCCTGACATTCAAACAATATTTACAAGCTAAAAGCAAAGAAAATGTGCAAGACAACTAATGAAAGGTAGATAATAGTGAATTGTAGTCAGTTACTGACAGTAGCAGCCAATCCTTTCTATGATGGCAAGGACTGAATTTATTCAAAAGCAAAATTCACAAATCTTGTTTCAATTAAGTCATTGAATAAGCTTGGCTACAAGTCTCTAAGAATAATCACTACAAGTAAGTATTGTTTATACTTAACTAGATATCTGGCATTGCCACAAGGGTGTTCATTTAGTAGGATGCCATATAAGTCTTGGCTAATTTAAGAAGTGTGTATTAAAACACTTATGTACATATTTAACCAACCTCTCCACTATAGGCAGAATGTGACAGAAGATCAATTTTTAAACTGAATACTGCTGGTTCCTTTTCCAAGGCTGGTTGCCTAAGCAAGGCTAAAGAATCTAGTCTGCTTTACTATTTACTCATAGCTGGAAGAGAACAGATGGATCCATGCTTTTTCCAAGGGCATTAGTGTGAAGTGAAACACAAATAGCCTCATACAGGATTTGAACTCTGGTCACCAATTCCATTGATGATAACAGTTAAACTAAGTGTGCCTGCAAACAGTCATATAGACTTGTAGGAATAAATATAATAAATAAATGTAGAATTTGAGATGAAATGTAATCTTTTTTGAAATAACTAATTTGTTCACTCAGTATTTCAGAGAAATACTTTTCAGAAATTGGATTAAATTTTATATGATTGAAAGAAAAACAAGAAATTGGAAATCTGGATAAGAGGGGCAATAATAATTAATCATTTATTAATCAACATGACCAATTCAAGAACAATATTTATAGGATTGTCGACAGAGTCAAGACTATAAAACTAGCCTCAAATTCTACTTTATTAATCCAGTTTATATACTTTTTAAAATACATTGTAACAGTGGTACAAGTATTTATTTCATTATAACAACTAGCAAATATATGCACCCTCCGGGTGCAAGTATTTTAGTTAAATGTTATAATAAAATATGATATTAAATGAGAAATTCTAATGAAACTGAATAAGAATGTAGATAAAAAGATTTTGAACAGAGGGGGTATGATTGAAAAATAGAACAACTTTGAAACTAACTCTTCCATCATTTTCCGTTACTCCCATCTTTCATTGGTAAATTTTCCTAATTAAACTGTTTAGTTAATATAGGAAATAAAGAATAATATTACAGTTATTTCTTCTTGTTAAGGGATTTCTTTTAAGATTTATTGAAGAGATTTTTGCTCATATTCAATAAGATAAAATCAAACAATTAGAAATCAATAATACTAAGCATATATTTATTAAAATCAATTTTTTAAGATCAATATGCAAATTAGCCTTCCCGTTCATACTGTAAACCTCTATTTTGTTGTATATATATAAATACAATTGCATGTTATTAGCGTGTAGATATGGTCAACAGTGTAAATAATGTAAAACAATTTTATTAATAATTGAGGTTTAAATAAAAATAAAATCATGGAGAATATGATGTAAATAACTAAAGGAATTGTGACTTGTATAGTAATATAGTTTCGGTTACAGACAGACAAACCCACAATCTCCATTATAATAAGATTTATCAAAGTCTATTGTATTCATATACAAAGTTCCTACTAGATGAGGCAAATATTTATTGATTTTAACATATGGTCAACCCATCTTGGGTTATTTTATGCCTAGATGTTGGGAATCTCATTCGTAATTTCATTTTTGCATCTCAATTTAAAAAAAAAAAAATTTTTTTACATGGTCCAATTGTATACAAATAATTTTGATGTAAATGGACCCTATTAGGTACTACCACTCCAGGCCAGAGTGTTCCATAGGAGTATTGGCAAGAAGAGGTACTCAACTTCCCAGAACTGGAGCCTCACCACTGGATTTAGGTTAACGACATACCCTTTTGTGTAGGACCATCTGCAAGGGATGCAGTCAGTGTATTCTAAGTTCAGCAAACTGGGCAGAGGGAGCAACTATAATTGTTTCAACCTACATATTAATGGCCCACAAAGATTTAAAGCAATCATGAGCCCCCCGCCCCAAAAAAAAGCAAAAAACAGCACTTTCTCAACATTATTTCCATATTATGGCCAAAACTAGTTTTATTTTCCCTATACATTATTATCAAATTCAAGAGAATGTTCAACAGATTATACTTACTGACCTAAACAAGTAAAACATTTACTCTAAGAAAATGCATTCAAATGAAAAGGTCAAATATCCAGACAAATACAAAACCTAATTTGGATAATGTGCACATTCAATACATTTTAGTGATAATATTTTCAATTAGAAATGTTTTTAACAAAAATCAAATAATTAAGGTTGTTGATCATACAACCATACCAGTAAATATGTACTAAATTCACATGGTCAAAACTCTATTATTATGCAGGACAGAAAAGAAAAACAAATACAAAACACCACAAAACACATGCACACAAAATCAGTACAATAACTTTGAAGCATGGAAAAAATGTCTAGCTTTTCCTCTTATCCAGATTGCTTTGTGATATTGTGGTTGCTTATCTGCCTAAGAAAATGAGCTTAAAAACTATTGTACAAAATGCTAACCAAAGATAGTAAAAGCACCAGTTTCAAATACAATATTACACTAAATAACCATTACTATATTATATATATATATATATATATATATATATATATATATATGACACACATAGGGTGGAGGAACTCGTGCTCTAATGGTTATTGTGGGAAATGAATATGGCAACAGAGTTCAAATCCTGGACAAGCCTGTTTGTATTTCACATAGCGCTAATACACTTGAGAAAAACATGAATCCAACTAGTCTATTTCTAGCATGTGTAAATGGCAGGGCAGGCTGGGCTCTTTAACCTTCATATGGCAAAAACTAGATGGGAATCAAACAAGGATGCCAAATGCTGTTTTGAACAAATCCTGGAAACAACACCTTACAAAACAGCAGCTGTATATTCACTCCCATCTCACAAACCATCCTGGCACTATTGATGTAGTAAAGACTAATTCATAAGCAACATTCTCTTATGGACTAACACATGGACACACCAGTGTTGGCCAAACAGAAAAAAGTTACATTTATCAGTTTGGTGCAGACACATATATACTCATTATTTAGTATTGGGGAACTGAAAATAAAGTGCTTGATTATGGGAGTAAGAGCTGTATCTATTTGTTATAGAGTACAATACATTTAAGGTGCGATTGCTACCATTAGTTTCAAAGCAGCATATTGGCTACTTATAAAGACAACATGCCTGTGAAAGCTTGGATATGGTTGGTGTGGTTGTGTTATGCATTCGGATATGGTTAGTATGGTTGTGTCCATTATGTATTTCACAGGTGCATTTGTCTTGATAAGTGGGCAATACATGACTTTGAAAACCAATGGTAACAATCGCACCTTAAATTTATTGTATTCTATATCTATATATCTATATATAAAACCTGTAAGATCAATGAATATATACTTGTCTTTACAACTAAAGATTTGAGGATTTGTAAATACTGGATTCCCTAAATAAAAACCAGCATATATTGATGTTAACCATTTTGAAATTCATCTTTTTATAACTCATTGTTAGGTGTTGAGGATTTAATGCACCTACATCACACATTTTTTTTAAATTGCACAATCAATGTCTTCTTGATACGATTGAGAACCACAAAATATTCTGATAGCAGAATTGGTTGCAACTATTCACATACAACAAAATTTACTTTATAGAAAAAAAAAAATTGCTTTTATAGTTATGAAAAATAAAACATTTCAACTTAAAGAGATTGTTCAAAATGCAAAAGATAAGTTTGAAAAAAAGCCTCTCAGAAGAGAAATGTTTAAAGTATCCATATTTAAAATACACAGCAAATGACTTATGTTATTAACTTTGCAGTCAAGTTTTCCAGACAACATTCTATTAATATTTTTGTTAAGAAACACTACAAGTGACTGGTGCCTAATTCTATTTTGTGAATTTTGTTTTTATGATGACTTACATTTTGATAAAAACTACAAAGAACTGATAAGACATGAAATTATCATAATATACATTTTCTTTCAAAAACTTTCAATATTAAACAATTATTACAATTTTTTTTTACTTCAATCACAGTCATTAATTAGTATTAATTGTACTTAACTAATATTAAAATTCATTGTTTAAATCTGAAGAATCATTATGAAAGAATATGAAAATGCAAAAATTGTAACAATGAAATCTAAGAAGTTAAATATTTTTTTATTAATATCTTATATATTACTCTGCATACATGTAGTTGGATTGTAGATTGAAAAGAATTCTCAAAATGACTAAAAATGAGCATTTGCTATGAACTTTATCAAACATGTTCTTGCATATCTTTTATGACACAAAAAGATTTTACAAAGAATGTTGGTCTGATAAGGGAGGGAAAAAATGTGCATAAAAGTGAAAATACTCTCCACCTTCTAGAGGCATTCAAAAGAGGGTTGAATGACTTGTGTAGAAAGTAATGGAGATGTAAACAACCTTTGGTTATATTTCAAATACAAAAACGTGGGGGGTATAGAGAGAGGGGGAAAACCCCAAAAAGCAACCTCAGTCTGGGGTATTAGGCTTAATAGCTTGAAAGATAAAATTTATCGTGAGAAGTACGGTGGTGTACTGGTTAGAGTTGTAGGAAATGGACTTGTCGACCTGAGTTCAATTCTTGGGCGAAGCCATAGTTCACTAATACCCTTGGTAAAGGTATGAATCCAACTATTCTCCCTCCAGCTATGGGTAAATAGTATGGCAGACTGGGCTCTTTAACCTTGGTTAGGCAACTAGTCCAGGAGAAGGAAAACTGAATTCAAACCTCTTAAATCTGCTTGGGGTGGTCACTACTAGAATAGGTTCAGTCCTAGTTAGTGATCTATTTCAATTTTATTTTAATTTAAATTTAAAAAAACAAAACAAACTACAATTTTGTGGGTATGAGAGATAAATTCAGATTAGCTAAGTGTAAAATATATAAATTCTTTCACAAAGAAATTCAAATAGAAATGACTTTTTTTTTTTTTTTTCAAGGAAATTAAATATGATTACATGAAAATCAACTTGATTGATTGAAATGGCATGTCAACCTATCTCGGGTTATTTCATGCCAAGAAGTTAGGGAATTGTGTACATCATACATTTATATTTACATTTTTTGTCTAGTTGTTAAGATATTTTGCACATAGTTATGATATCAAATATTCTGAAGATAAATAATTTGCCCACAATTGTATAGTTTAAAGTATTCCTATCTAACACCAATAATTTGCAAGCAATTATATGATTTCAAGCAACTAATAATAATCCTTAGGTTTCAAGTCTTTCTAACACTAATGATTTTGTTTGATAATCATTTCTTTGTACAGTTATTGTTTCCTGTATTCTTATCCAATACTAATAATTTTCAAACAGATCTATTTGGGCCATATAGGTAGAACCCTAACAGGTACTATCACTCCAGATCAAAGTGTACTGGCAATAAAGGGGTATTCCACACTCCTCAGCATTCCGGAACTGAAGCCTCACCACCAGATGCAGTTTAGTGTCCTATTCAGGACACACCATTGGATGTGGAGTTCTTACACCTCTTAAAGTGTATTCTAAGCCATGCTAATAGGACAACAGTTTTTTTTTAAGTTCAATTCATTCATTGCAATGATAAGAATATTTAGAATAAATTTATTTAACAAAATGAATGAATAGAAAATAAAAGAAACAAATATTCTGCAATATCAATAACTGCATCACTATTAATTATAACAACATTTGGAGAAAGCCAGTTTTAGAGATGCAGAAATATTAAGTTTACTTCTTAAAGCAGGTGTTTGAAGAAAGAAAGAAATAGAAAGTTATCATAACAGAAAATTAAGTAAAGTCATTAAGTGCCAACTAAAAAGAAATTCATTTTTGCTGCAGGTGTATTTTCCAGATAGAGTAAATATTCAGAGGAAAATGAATAATTATTTAATAACTTTAGCAATATTATGGTACAGATGTTTACAATTCAGTTTGTTTTAGAAAGTAAATTAAATTTTATCCTCTTCTGACGACTAGCATCAATATAGTATTGGCATTTGAAAAGCTAGCAAATTGATAAAAATGCCATAAACAGCTTATTTACGAAAAGCTAATAAAGAAAATATTTTACAAATACAATAGATGAAGAATTTCACTTCAACAGTGCAGATTAGTTGAAGGAATAACAAATTTATAATAATCTACTCCCCTTAATCATTAAGTAGAATATGCAATCATTTCCTTGTTATTCAACTTCCTAATTTTTAAATCTTCTCAGAGCAGTTTCATTATTTTGGAAATTTTATTTTCTTAAACATAATGTGTTCTATATTCATATATCATTCAGATATATCTACCTCCCACCCCATTTATTTTTCATCTTGCCTATCATTTTTCTTATCTGATATAATATCTTGCCTTATAGACCAATATTTTAAAAAATGAGGATTTTGTGCTTGTTGACCTCTTTAAAATTATATTTTGTTTTTTCATTATTTCTGTCAAGATGAAGATTCACCTTATCAAATTAATTTGTTTACAACACTAAAATGTTGGAGCATAAAGATAAACATGTAAATATTGGACAGGTTCTCAGCAAATAATCACTTTCTACAAGAAAAAAAAAATTCCTAGAAATACATTATTATCTCCTTTTTATTCTGTTCAAAATAGAGTATCCTCTTAAATCATTTGCCGAATCTGAAGCACTGTTAGAATAATGAGAAGTCAGACGTTAGAGTGAAATAAATTGAAGAAAAATTTAAAAAGAAGTTAGGAAAGAGGCTTGCAGAAAAATTGATATGGTCCAGGAAAATTTTTCAGGCATTTTAAAGAATCCATCAAAAAGACTTGAGGGCTAATTTCAATTCAACTTTTCAAGCCATCATCAATAGCAGATTTCACTCAAACTGATTGCAACAGAAAATTGGCACAGATTAAAAAAAAACTACAATGGAAGTCAGCCAGTCATTTTGAATTGATTTCAACAAGAAACAGAAGAAGAAGAAAGTCAAAAGACACATTTTCTAATCAAATCTCAAACTGCTTTCTTTTTAATCTTACAAAGTAGAATTAATTTACATTGAAGTTTAACAAGTAATTGTGCAAAGTGTACAGTTGGAATTACACCTTTTAAGTGCAAGTAACAAAATATTTTTAGTTACATGTAAAATCCATTAGGGAAGAAGGAAACAAAATGATGGAAAAACTTGACATTTTTTATTTAAGAATCTGTACTATTTAGAAAAAATTTAAGAGTATATTCTTATCTAAAAGAAAATACACAAAAAGGATTCAGCAAATCTCCAAAGAAAAGGTATTAATTTTAATAGTGGGAATGTTTTCAGAAATAAAAGATAACAGAATTTCATAATGCTCACAAACTTATAAATATTGTTAAGCTTTAAAAAGGTGTACATGTAAATGTCTGAAGAATTCTAGGCTGTTAATATTGATTGATTTTAAGGGCATATTAACATGTCTTAGGTTATTTTATGCCTAGAGGTTAGGGAATCACATTCATTCTACATTCATATTTGTATTTATTCTGTAGTTGCTACTTAAGAGTTGTTTGGTTTCAAGTATTCCTATCTAATACTAATTATTTATACATAATTATATGGATTCAAGTAATTACTTTTACTAATAATAATCATTTGTTTGCACAGTTATAAGTTTCAAGTATCTAATAATGATAATCCTTAGTAAACAATTATAGCTTCAAGTAACAATTCTTAATACAAATAATTTACAGTTATATGGTATCAAGTATTCCTATCTGATATAAATAATTTTCACACATTTATTTGACTCATAGATGGGTCCCTAACAGGTATTACCACTCCAAATCAGAGTAGACCAGGGATTAATTGCAATGAATGGGTACTCTACACTCTCCATAGCATCAGAACTGGAACCTCACCATCAGATTCAGTTTAGCATCATATCCAAGACACCCCTTTTTTAGGAGGGTCTTACGTTTCTGCAGAAGATCCAGTTGGTGTATTCTAAGCTCCTCCAACAGGGTAAAAATTATTGGGATTATTATTTGAGTGAAAAAATTACAATTCCTAGATAAAAAAAAATAACTTACAATCTATGAATCTCTTTACTTCAGACAAGATTTTTGTCAGACGTTAATTCTTGATAAAAGAATCATAAAGTTATAACCAATTCTAAGGCAGCTGTTTTTTTTATTTCACTTAAGAGATTATTACTATAATGGTTGATAGAATTGATGATTACAATTGTATGTATGAATGTACAGATAAGCCACAAAATCATTTGACATTTCTCAAAGAAATATTCATAAGTGACAAGTATAACAACATTAAATGTTTACCATTAAGTAAGATCTTTTGATATATGAAAGTCCTTTTTTTCTCTAAGGAAAGGTTTTAGAGAATTAGATTTGTTTTCTATCAAATTGAATACATATAATCTAGCAGTTCTAAAAGGTTGAACATTGAACTAGAAAGCCTGTCTTAGCAATTACAAGATAAAGGAGCCAATTATCTCTGCAAGACAGACTTATATGTCTGGCTGATAGACTAGATATGTAGGAGAGTGAAAGGAAAGAAGAATTAACAAAAGAGTTATTTGTTTGAAATAAGAGCAAATCATATTTAGCTTCAAGAAGATAGTAATAGAAAGCAAGCCTTTGTTTATACTGGTATTAGCAAACTTCTTTTGACTTGTCTCTACTTGCACACATTAAGTCATCAGCTAATAATACTGGTAGTCATCAAGTAATAGGCAATGTTGAAACACAAACAACATTTCATCTAGAGACATGTTTTAATCTGTACCAAATTGATTCTTCGCCACCAGATTTTTTTTCTCTTTTTAATTTAGAGATTTTCTATTTGTAATCAGACAGGAAAAGAATTGTTGTTGCTAGAATTTTATACATATCTAACAATATTCAAAATAAGAAATTTTTAGAATTGAAAGAAAAATGGTTAGTTTGAAGAAAAATGCATTCATTTAAGAATTAAATATGTAAACTTTCTAACTAGTCCTATTATGGGGGAAAATGTGGTCATACAAAGACAATAGAACAAAAGTCTGAAAAGTATCAAGTGTATAAAAGAGTTCAGTTTTTAATTTTTAAAAATCTTTGAGAGGCAAAGTCTTGATTGATTTTTAAATGGCATGTCAACCTATCTAGGGCTATTTCATGCCTAAAGGTTAAGGAATGACATTTATTGTACAATCATATTTACAGTTTCTTTGTGTAGTTGCATTTTTTTTTGCACAGTCCTATTGAATAGGAATATATATATATATTTTTAAACAGACCTATTTGACCCTAACAAGCATTATCACCTCAGGTCAGAGTAGATCTGGGAGTAATGGCAATGAAGGGGTTCTCCATCCTCACCATCAGATACAGTTTAGTGTCATACCCAGAACACACCTTTGAGATGGAGGAGGGTCTTCTCTACAGATGATACAATCAGTGTATTCTAAGCCCTGCCTACAGGGTGTGCTCAAGTTTTCTCATATATAAAGTGATGTTTTAAGTTGAAAATTTATCTGACTTGAATTTTCAGTATTTGAGAAAATATAAATTCATGGAGTATTAACATTGTCATTTTGGTACTATATAAATCTATTATAAAAGAAAGAGGGGAAAAATCTATAAAAATTTTGATGGGGAGATTTTAGCAGAGCAAGGGAAGAAAAGATACTAAAATATCTGATAAATTGACTATTTGTTAATTCAAAAATTGGAGAGAAAAAACAAACTGATTAAGGATGAGTAAAGGCTTGAAACAAAAAAACATACTAAACATATATGAGAGAGAGAGAGAGAGAGAAGAGAGAGAGAGAGAGAGAGAGAGAGAGGAGGATGGGATGTCAACCAGTCTAGGATTTTATGCTGAGTGGTTAGGGATTCATGTTCATTGTAAGTTTATATTCACATTTATTATGTAGATGTATAAGAGTATTTTTCCATACAATTATGATATCATGTATTCCTATCTAATACAAATAATTTGCAGAGTTGTATGGTTTCAAGTATTTTTATCTAATACTAATTCATACACAATTATATGGTTTCAAGTAACTATTTCTATTGAATAATACTCATTTGTTTGCACACAATTATATGGTTCCAACTAACTAATAATAATAATCCCTAGCAAACAATTATAGCTTCAAGTATTCCTATGTAATAATTTTCACATATATATTTGACCCATAGATTGGACCCTAATAGATAATACAACTGACTCAGAATGGAGTTAGTAGTAATGGCAATTAAGGGGTACCTCATATTCCCCAGAGCTCTAGAACTGGAGATTCACCACCAGATGCAGTTTAGTGTCTTACCTAGGTCCCCCTTTTTTGGAGAAGGGCCTTTTCTCTTTACAGTCAGATAGAGTTTGTGTATTCTAAGCCCTGCCAACAATGTTGTCATCTTTCATAATAATATTTTTTTAAAGAATATTAAGAAAGATGATGTTGATGGGTGGTTATAAACAAGGAGTTAATAATTAGATGAAATGGGGAACTAAATAGGGAGAGTAATTAAAGAGGAAAGATTTCATAGGAAGTGATAACAATAACATTAAAATTCATCTAAATGCTCATCAGAAATAATTTAAGAGATAAAGTTTATAATTAAGTATAGAATAATCAAATCTAACATCATAATCAGATTTTTAAAAGAAATCCAATTATTGCTAGTGTAAAAGCTTCACATAAAGAAACTATATTTCATATCAAAATAAGTATTCAGAAAGTATTTGTCTTCTCAAAGATCTCATTCTTACAGACAAAGTGGTGACAGCAATTAATTTTCCACTCATTAAATTCTGGTTTTAAAAACCATAAAACTGCCAAGCAGATTCGTATTCTACAACAATTCCATTCTGTATTTGAATTTCATCCTGATTGAAAGAATTGAAAATAAGAGCACAGAATTAAAACTGGGACCATGTTTAACATTTTTTTTAAATGGTTAATGATAAATCATAGGTGAATAAACAACATAAAAAAGAAAAAAAACAAAACAACAAAAAAGAAAACAATATAAAGTAAAACAAAAGTTAGGTCAGAATTCTATTTGAATTTAAGCAGTGGAACTGCAATAAAACATCCATCTACATATTAATACTCTTATTCCTTAATCTTCTGACTTATCCTCTTGTAACACCGTCTGGTTAAAAATGAGACCATCCAAATTGTCTAAGGTGAAATGCAAAAATGTAAATCCTGATTATCTAGTGTTGCTTATGCACCAAATTTTTATTTCTTATGAGTGTCATCACCTCAGCTAAATAATGGACCATTCTGGTTTTATTATAAAGAAAGAGAACAGAAAGAACATGCTATACAGAAAAAATATAAGAAAGAGTAGGGGAAAGAGAGGGGTGAGTGTGGAAGCGATATCGCTAATCTGTTTCAATTAAATATAATGTATTCTGTGCTGTTAGACTGGGTAACTTGACAGATAGTTTAACCAAGACGTTCTAAGAAAACAGTAAACGATAAAGGAAAAAAATGAAGATGATAGAATGAATTAGAATGATATATATATATATATATATATATATATATATATATATATATGAACACAAACGAACAAGTTTACAAAATAATACAAAGGAAAAGTGCAAATTTCTTAACAGATCGTAAATAAGAGTGGATAGAAAAAATGTTCAGTTATACAGAGATCAGAGATGCATCTTTACTCTGAGTTGCATCTTCTGTGTGTCTGTTGTTGAAGATATTTTCAATTGATCCAAAAATGTGGCAAAGGGATGCAGTGTTCACATGACTTGTGTGCATGTACAACCATGTGTACGACCCAATTACATGGGTCGCAGAAACAAGTCAGTTACCGAAACAATTTGCAGAAAAAGGGTTTACAATGTGTAGGTATGTGTGTATGTATATGGCATGAACATATGTTAATGTATGGATGTGAATGTTAGTGGCAAAACATAATGAAAAGATGAAAATAACAAAAGAAAGAAAAAAGAGTTAAATATTATTATACATTTTACATGCAATAGGTCTTAAGTAAACATATCAAATGTAATAATTAAATTATCATACTGTGGTATATCCACAGGTCCTAGTAGTAGATTAATAATAATGATGCATTCATATCTGAAATCTATATAAAAAGATAAAAGAATGAAATTCTAAGATGATATTCCATTTTAATATTTTGTTGTTAAACATCAATTATGATTTTTAAGATGAGATTTCAAATGAATTTCTTAAAACAATAACATTCAAGTGCCATAGAATGCAATAAGCCTTAAATAATCAGACATTCTTTCAAAAATGATTTCTTTTAGATTCTAAATAGACATCTTACATTCAAATCTAATTTGAATCTAAAACATTACATAAATCTACCATAAGATAGCATTTACATTTTCACATTCAGTTTTTTAGATTTAAGAAAATCTTTAGAAATTAGTGAAATTGGTCAACACTTTTCTCTATTTATACCTTTTAAATTTTTTACCATTTCATCGCTTTAAAGTAATGCCAAAAAAAAAAAAAAAAAAGGTTTCCAAAAATGAACTTGTCATAAAAGAGATAAGTATTTATTTATTAAGCAAATATTGATGTGAAAGTTGAAATGATATAAATATGAACAGATGAATTTGAAACAATTATCTAATATTATCAATGCAACATCAAGAATAGAAATAATTATAATTTCAAATTGAAATAAAAGGTTACTGATTCCTTAATTTTTTTTATTAACAAGAAATCTATTCATAGAATCCGGAAGTAGCTTTATTGAACTTATATTACATGAAAAGTTGGTTATTTGTACAATCATATGCATAAAGAATCAATGTTTTTTATTAGAAATTTATCTGTTTCAATAGTTATTGTATGCCTTGTCAATTCACAGTATGTGTACATTATATATAGGGGCTGGTTTAGCTTAGTTAGTAGAGCACCTGATTCACACAGATTAGATTGGGAAGCTGGTGGTATGCGTGGCGCTACACGTCAAAAAAAAAGAAGCAATCTACCTGGTCTTGTGGTAGCAAAAAGGAGATAGACTCCCTTGGTGTCAAGCTGATACCGACAACTTATATATATATATATATAATATATATATATATATATATATATATATATATCAAGTAGCTGAGAGAGGGTATTAAATGTTAGAGAATGATCGGTCAAGAGCAACAAGATGATTTATCAGTTTATTTTATCTGGGATTATCAGATTTAAAAGGTTAAGACAAAAGCACCCTAAACTTATTTGGCCAAAACACTGCAAAAAGTATAAGTCAAATATTCTAAGATTAAAAGAAAATTACAAGCAAAAATCTTGTGCAAATAAAAGGAAGAAAGGAATTCTGTTGCATGTGGTTTAGCCAACATTTTATACTTCAATTATAAACTATTGGAAGATTGAATCAAACACTGAAGCTTTTTGATCTTTTAAGCAGACCAAAAACATTGATTTGTTCTTTATTAGTCTAGGAATATTTTCTGTGGAGATGAATTGGTTCCTTGACATTAAAAAACATAAAAAACAAAAAACATTTCACTATTAATGGACCATATTATAAGGATTATAGGAAAGTAGCACACAACCAAAATACAATTTTCTCTTCTCTATAAAGTTAATATTTCAATAAAATTGTCTAAATTGTTTTAAAAGTAATCAACTAAATAATGAATCAATACAAGAACAAGAGGTGATAGTTTAAGATCTAATGTTAATATCTATGGATACATCTACCTTCTTTTAATACATTTTTTTAAAAATAAATATATACCTTTAGATTTTCCAGAATATTAAAACAAATTGTACTATTCTGATATAAATGCTTATTAACTTTGAAAGTAAAAATTAAAGCTATTTTCTTCAGATCCATGAAGTTATATGACTAAAACAAGTCACCTTACTAATAAAATTGATGTAATATCACAAAATTATTTAAGTCTGATATTTGTTTTGAAAGAGAAAAGAGAAAGCTATTTGAAGCTATTAAGCACATTTCTAAATTAGGAACCCCCCTCCCCCCAAAAAAACGTTTTGAATTTAGAATAAAGTTATAATAGTAATCCTCAAATAGAATATGATTACCTACCAGTTTTATTGATTTTATGAAAAATAGGAAAGACCATGAAAATTATTTAATTTCGTGAATTCAGAGAAAAATTAAAAGTTCTGAATTATTATTGGATTTTAATTAAATTGGCATTTAGATTTTAGATTTTTATTTTTTTATTTTGCACAAATGAAAAGCTTAGTTTTTGGAACATCTATAATTTACATTTGAATTTTTATGGAAGTAAAAAAAAAATAAAAAAATGTTTATCCGCAATTATGAAAAGTCCCAAAATATAAGAAGATCTAAATAATCTTATATGAAAGATTAAACCAAAACAAATTAATTTTCCTTTCAAATTGGTAACATTCAGTAAATTCTTTAAAGCATATCACAAAAAAGTCATTGCAAGAATGTTTGAATTTGAAAACAAACTTCTGGTTGTATTTTCTATAAAAATGAATGTTTTTCATTCTGTAAATGAGTAATTGTTGTTCTCTTGAATTCGAAAAATACAGAATGAATTTGTTGCTTTTTATTTGCAGCACCGATAGCATGAATACTTTCTTCTATGAATAAAACAAACCTTTATAAATATTCTAATTACCAAGTCAGATAGTCAATAATTTTATCATAAAAACAAAATAGGGTAAATTGTTTTATTGTAAAAATAAATTCACTCTATGAATGAATGAATAAGAGATTTATTGAGGTTAGTTTAACCTGGTACAAAAATAAATGAAAAGGAAAAAAAGGCCACATTTATTGAGTATCCTGTGAGAAGTGAACTCATCAGCTAGCAGGCATTGTATAATTAAACTAATACAATACAATATGAATAGGGATCTAAATGATTCTGAATGCCAAAAACAGTTGGTGAGCATACAAAAATCAAATATCATTAATACAATATAAGCTGAAAAATAAAACTCACATCTGCTAATTGTTTTAAGATAAAAAAAAAAGACATCCTATAACCTGCTTTGGGTGGGAAGGGTGGCACTACTCATGTAGCATGTTAGAGCCTAACTCTCTCCAGATAATTTGAATTCAGCGTTTTCCTTCTTAGAGACTGGTTGCAATATCAAGGTTAAAGAGCCAAGTCTGCCCTACTACTTAGAGATAGCTGGATTCAGATTTTTCCCAAGGATATTAATGCTATGTGAATTTAAATAGCTTCATTCAGGATTTGAACTTGGGTAGCTGAGTCCACTTTCTATGACAATAATGGTTACCCCTTGAGTACCTTCTGTTTAAGATAATTTTTAAAAAAAAGTTAAATAAGTTACATCAAAGGTACATAAGATAAATTTTAATGATAGGTAAATCTTTGGTATGGCTTAAGAGAAATTTTAAACTTACTTGTGCAGTTAGTCAACTGTCATTTACAAGTCTTAAGAAAATGGATTCCATACAGACTTTTAAGGGAAAAATCCTTTGGGAAAGATAGTTGAATTACTGGCAATGAAAAATGAATTATGAGAAGCCAAAAGAGAAAATCATGGCTAGAAGACTTATGATAGAACTGAACATCCCAATCTACATAGAATCAAGTAAAGAAATAAATTTGCCTATATTTCAATTCAAAATAAATTCTTTATCCTAAATTGTGAAAGAATCAAGACAAACTATTAGTATACTACAGTGAGTAATTGGCTTTTTTAAATAATGTTTTGTATTTGAAGACATTTTCTTGGCAAGAAAAGTTCATTTGCTGATTTGTAGCATGATAAGAGTTATCCTCACATTGCAAATGCAATCCAGAAAATAATCATAGAGCTGGATAGGAAGTTGTGTAAATTATCTTCTCCAGACTCCCACACTTTTAGACTATCATTTGTTTTGTGACATTTTAAATCCTCCTTGTGTGGTCAGTAATTCTAACAAGTTGAATCAAAATGAGCATTTTTAAATTTTTTTTATTGATAAATGATTTAGCGGAAAAGTTGTGTAAGATTATACAAAGTTAGAGAAACACTTTGATGATGGAATAATCATGCTATTAACAATTATAAATATAAGGTTTTGTAAGAAAAAAAAATAAATGAAGGAAATTTTATCAACCAAAGACAATTACAGAATTAAAACAATTTTTTTTAGGGGTTTATGATCATTTTTTTTTTCATAAGAATATTACATAAAAAATCATTAAACTAATTGTAATGATTTAAAAAAAGTCCAAGCTTAGAAATGTTAAAACATTGCATTCACTTTTATATGAAGTTATTGGAAAATTGACATGATTTTTTCACAGAAAAAATTAACACTAATAACATATTTATCAGGTAAGCTATTAAGAAATGAATGTCATTCTATAAAGATATTAAAAAAAAAAACTTGCATGCTAAAAGTTTGGAGTTTAGCCAAATTGATTGTTTAACTGCAAAAATAACTTTTTTAGTAATCAATAAATCATCAAGCCAATAAAGAGTGAATGGAAAAGAAAGTAAAAAGACATTAATTATCACCGAGTTGACATTAAGAGAAAACACAGAATAGAACACCAAAGATAGACAAATATATATATATATATATATATATATATATATATATATATATATATATATATATACCTTTGAAAACTATTAAACATGTCTTATCATTCATCTAAAAACCAAAGTCTTTGATCAGAAGTGTTTAACATATTTAGACTTCAAATTCCATTTGGCCACAAAAGCTTAAAATGCAATTTCATTTCCAACAGAATTTTTCTTTCATTCTCTCTCTCACACACACACACACACACACACACATTGTAAATAGATATATACAAATACTCATACACAAATAAAAATGGCATTCTAAGAGCAGAAATAAAGTTTTCAGAGTTGTGATAATACTCTAGTTATAGCTATTTGAATATGATGAAACAAATCCATTGCACTCAAAAAACGATTTGCAAAAACAAGAGAAAAAAATCTTGGAGAATTAAATTTCTTTTGGAAAATTTCAAATCTCAGAGGAATACCATATGGTTAGCTATGTGTACATTTTATATAAAACCAAGTTTTCCATTAAGTGTTTTGTCCTATGATAAATATTAATATTAAACAGATTTAGCTAATTTTGATTAGATCTAAAAATTAATATTAGAGTTGTATATATCATAACTTTTTTAAAACTTCTAGCAAATGCTTCTGCAGCAGACTGCTCAAATGAAAAATCTAAGCTGCATAGCTGGAGCAGGTATCAAAGGCATTGGTCTCTAGGTGAATCAAGATAGAACAAAGTTCATGTGTTTTAACCAACATGATGCCATCTCCTCATTAAATAGCAAGCCTCTAAAATAAGTAGACTAATTCACATACTTCAGTAGAAATATCTCATCTATGGAGAGTGATGTCAATATACACAGAATGGACTGCTATTGACAGGTTAATATAGAAATCTGATTTCTCCAATAAAATATGAATTCTTGAAAAGCTGTGTCAGTACTATTGTATGGTTGCACCCTATAAAACAGTAGCTGTTCAGCCACTTACCTCCCATCTCAAACCAAGTAAGTTGATATGAATAATCCTTAAACATCTATTTGACTCTGAGATGGAACCCTAATAGGTACAACGACTCTGGGTCAAAGTGGAATTGAAGGTAATGATAATGAAGGGTTACTCTACAGAACTGGAGCCTCACCACCAGATGCAGTTTAGTGTTATATTCAGGATACCCTTTGGAGTGGGGGAGTCCTACCCCTATATCATATTCTAAGCATTAAAGAAAGACTTTAATTGTTTACTTTTTTTCATAAAATTGCTTGAGTAATTGATTACCTAGCCAAGGTTGAAGATCACAGTTCGCTCTACTATTTACCCATAGCTGAGGGGGAGATAGTTGGATGCATACCTTTCCTAAGAGTATTAGCAACATGTGACATGCAAACAGCCTCGTCAAGGATTTGAACTCAGGTTGACAAGTCCATTTCTGATGACACTACCCATTACACCATGTGCCTCCACATGAATGTTTATCATAACAATTTAGAAAACACAATTTCCTCAATTAATCTATTTGTTAAAGTTTCATCTAACTTTCACTGGATTATGTCATGACAAAAAGTAATAACATTTAAAAGGTAAAGATCATTTATGATCCAATCAGGTAAGTTATTAGAGCAGAAAAAGAGAGAGTATATAACTGAGGAATTAGGTTAAAGCAATCATCCCTATTAAAGCAGCAAGAATTTGATATCATGCCAAAATCAAAAGAATTTTTGATTTTCTTTCTTTCCTGTCGAGAAAGAAGCAGGAAAATATTGGTTCTACTTTAGACTGCTTACAATCAGGAAGCTAATATTGAATCTTGCAACCCACTGCAGCTGCGCAACAGAAATCCTCAGGCAAATCATGGTTCTATCAATAAACACCTCATGAGAATTGGGACTACAGCTCAAGCTATTGACAAGCAAGCTCAATTGGTTAGACGAAGCAGTTTTCTACACGAGTGATCCAATTGAAATCAAAGTGTGATCTTATCGACCGGTAAATAAATCTCTGTATATATTCTAGAACAAGCAGCAGTCGACATAAATCCCACAACCACTGTGTTTGTGCCGTCATTACAATGTCTGATTTTTTTCAAGGTCCGCAATCTTGGCTGTCTCAATGTTTTTTGGCTGATAACCTTTGATCGGATAAAGATGTCTGACCTTTTCTACTTCATGCAGTCTTCAAATGTGGCAGAGTACATAAGGTGTCAAAAAGCCATCTATTGACCAATCTCAATAACATCTTATTTGTCAGCTTAAATGATTTGACAAGATAAACATCTCTGACCTAACCTTGTAAATCAGAGCAAAACCCTTAGATCAACATTAAAAGCAAAAGGAAGAAAATAAAAAGTTCTATTGACTGAAAGAAGAGGACTTGAAATGAAACAGATTTTAATAGTTTTTTTGTTTGTATTATGTTTTCATTATGTAGAGGAAAAACCTTTTTGATAAAATAACTAATAAAAAGCTATGAACATTCTAATAGTAAAAAGTAGATAAATCTATAATATGCAGATTTAGCAAAATTGGCAAACTAAATGAGCCAGAAGTTTTTTTCCTTGTAAAACAAAAATTTTAAAAGCATGTAACCTACTTTCTTCAATTTTTCTGGGTTTTTTTTATTCCAGGAAATATGTTTCTGAATCATTCACTTTGTTTAAAAAAAACATGCAAATAAGTTTAGAAGATTTTACATTTGCACAATTTTAGATATTCATTTAAAAACGACTATATACAGTAAAATGTTTTCATCATTATATAAATTTCTATTGTTTACATCAAAATGCATTTATTAAATATTTGATAAATATTTTATGGACTTTTGAAGCACAAAAAACCCCCCCAAAAAAAAAACAAAATGAATATTGATCTTTCTTTAAAAATACTTCCTTTGATTAATTCATACACTCAGTTTAGAATACACAATTGCAGTATAAGACCAAAAGTTTAAAATTTCAGAGATTGCTATCTTAAAATATACATTTTTTTAAAAAATATACATATTTACCAACCCCTCTGCATGAGTAGGATGGGACACAAGGTCTATTTCTTAAATGGAATTTGACAGGTTTGAATTCAGAGTTTTCCTTCTAGACTGTCTAACCAAGGTTAAATAACCCAGTCTACCCTACTATTTACCCATAGCTGGAGGAAGAATAGTTCATACCTTTCCCAAGAATATTAGCACTATGTGAAATGCAAACAGCTTCGTCTAGGATTTCAACTCATCTTGCTGTATCCATTTCCTACAAAAATAACCATTACACCAAGCACCTCCCTTTGAAATAGCATAGCATTGCTCCTTTTCTAAAGTTTGATATTTAGAAATGAAACACTTAAAACTTTCAAGAATTTAGAACTAGAAAATAGTATATATTTACCTAGTATACAAAGCAATTGTAGCTGCATATAACCAGTAGACAAAAGCTAGGTTGATTGATTTTTAAACAGCATGACAAGCTGTCTGGGGTTATTTTATGCCTGGAAATTAGAATAGAGTACATTGATATACATTTTTTGTATAGTTTCTTCGTTTTTTTTCCCCACATATATCAAGTATTCCCATTTGAAATAAATAATTTGCAAACAAATCTAGATGGTCTATAACAATTATTACCACTGAGTCAGAGTGGATCTGGGAGTAATAGCAATGCAAGGGTACTCCATACTCCCTAGACCTTCAAAACTGAAGCCTCTCCACCAGATACAGCTTAGTGTTATACACAAAACACCTGTTTAGGGAATTCTTACCTCCTCTGCAAAAGAATACATACCATATTCTAAGCCCTACCAACAGGGCAGACAAAAATTAGGCTTATATGATATCAATACAGAGTTTATAAAACCTTTTCTATGATAGAGATGCTAATAGGTACACGCCCTATGTCTCCGACGCACAAAAATCTAAAAGGATGCAATAAAATCGTATCCATGCATCCCAGAGTTTTTCTTTTCTTCCCACACCATTTCAAGCTAACTGTAAATACATTTCAATAGTTTCTTAGAAATAAATTATACAGGATAGGTTACAAGGTAGGAGTTAGATGGCTTTAGTTGGGAACCATAAATTTTCCTGGGGACTCATTCAAAGCAAATATGTGTGCACTAACTCAAAAAGCTATCAGCATCACTGCTATGATTAGCATTTTATTGTAAAAGGAAATCCAGAGACAATTGAAACAGGAGATAAATTCTTAAGAAGAAAAAAAAGAAGAAAAAAAGAAGAGATCTAAGCAGCATTACCTAGAAAGAGAGCAAAAGTTCAAAAGTGACCATTCAGATAATACATGACAATCAAATGGTGATAATAGTAATATTGATTTCCTCAGTCTCTTCGCAATCTACATTATCTATGTAAAATTGTGCCAGTACATTTTTTTCCCTTGCAAATTTAAGATGATAGGAAAATTTCAAAATTGTAATTGAAGAATTGTATTCATTTTTCCTAAATGTTGGCACGAAGTGAGCTTGCATTTATTTTCTATGATGTCATTAATCATAGATTACTGCACAAACAATTTCAATTGGACATTATCAAATCCAATGCTTTCATAACAGGACTAATTTGCTTGCTTTCATTGTTACTTTACAAAGAAAACGAGTTCAATTTACATCAGTGGATATATATATATATATATATATATATATATATATATATATATATAAAATAGACATCAGTATGTCCTTGTGCATTTCAAGAAGTTAATCGATAAGACAGAGAGAGAGAGGGGAAGAAAGGGGGGGGGAGAGATTCAAGCCTTCCATAACAATCATTGTATCTTTCAAGAAACATTCTAATTCAAAGTTAACAAGTTATTGATGACATGCTAATGTAAAAACCAGTCATTGTCTGCAGATAAAAGTGTTTAAATAAATGATGGCTGTAGCAAAGGATGAAGAGAGAATCATTGTGAGAAGTCTTCTATGGAAAGTAATGATGTGGCTTATTGCATCAGAGATTCATCTATTGTGAGTATTGATAATAATTGACAGTGGCTGGAGCTGCAGAGAATAGAAAAGCAAAAGAGTTTCCAAGTTTGGAATTATAGCACACAAGAGAGAAGGTGGAGTAATACTTGAAGAACAAACAAGTTTCCCCCCAGAAGAAGCAGTGAGAAAGTATAGAGCAACAAAGTTTCTCAAGAATGCACTAAGTGAATAAATTGATCTCAAAATAGCCCCATTATGATGGTAAACAATGTCTTGTCAGTTTCTCTTACATCATTTTTATACATAAAGCATCAGTGCAGAAGAAAAACATTGAGTTTCCAAAAAGATAAAAAAATAATCTGCAATGTACTTTTACTTTAGAAAGCTTGACAATATTCTTTGTTGCAGTCAAAACTAGAAGGATTTTAGATTTAATCATAAAATATTTCAAAAATGTAAATTAATGTTTTGTTTCAATCCCGTTTTGTCAAAATGGATTTAAGAAAATGAATAATAATGGGTGAATGTAGACGGTATTTTACAAGGAGTTGAAATTGATTTGAAATGCAAATATTTTCACTTTAGCATTTTTTGGTCATGAAGATTTCAAAAGCATTTGGAAAATAGCAAGAAATTTGGGTAACTATTAAAGATAAAGCAACTGTGGCATAATAAGATCATCTGCTACTTGGTGCACCTAGTTAGGATTTGTAGGTGCAAACATGTCTATATGAGTATGCATTTGTATCATTATCATCAAGTTGTGCTGACAGCACAGATTCCCATGACTCTTGCCACCCGTCCCTATCAGTCATCACTCCTGGTAAGTCCTCAGCACAACATTTAATGTCTGCACAGAGCCTGTAAGTTTTTGCTTGTTTGCCATCATTGGTGTGTCCATGTGTAGACATAGCTTATATGTGGAGGGGAATGTATCTGTATGTGTGCATAATAACATCAAAAGGATAGCTAGACAAGTTAAGGTTGGCAGATTTTAATACATAAAACAGAAAGGATTTCTTGATGGAAATTGAAAGTTTTTTTTAAATGTCCATCATAAACAGAAGTCTTTGGCACTAGTATGTTCAAAGGTCAGTAAATAAGAGTATTTTTTTTCTTTTCTAGAAGCAAGGGCTCCATCATTTATACCAGGAAGCAATCAAGAGATAAACAAATCAGTTTTTGAGAGGAAGAGTTGTGGCATGGACCAGAGGGAGTTTGAGCTTTGTAAGTCACAATGGGTTGCCAGTCTGTTGTTTAGGCACACAGTGGGATAAGGGTATTTCACCTGTAGTTATTACAATAGTAAGGAATTGGTCAACTTTATAAAGTGTCAAATGGATCTCTGACAGAGAAGAATTTGAGAAAATAAAGAAACAGCAAGTATATTCTTGGAATTCATTTGCTTCTTTTTTTTTGTGGAGCTGAATTGTGACTTGTACGATTTCAACCCAAATCTGTAAATGATTATTTTTGTCTTAAAATAATATGCACAACCGGGGTAAAATCATTCAACAGATGAAATCTTTCTTCATAACCTGCAGTTTCAACAAGCAATATATTTCAGAAGGGAGAATTAGAAATGAAAACTAATTATTAGATTTAAGATTTTATTTTAAGTCTAAATTCTTTTTTTTATCAAGTTGACCATAGCAAACAAAGAAAAGCAACTGGTTAATGAATAATAAAATTTCCCTTTCCCAGTTTGAATATATATGGTAATCATTGTCCAGTTGAATAAGATTATGAAGTTTAAAAAATGACAAACTTTTCATTCACAGATTAATTTATAATAGCTAGAGGTATCAAAATTTTCCAACATTTATTTTTTAATCCACAATACATGTAAACATTGATAAGAATTTTTCTTTAAAAAGAGAAGTAAAAAATATCTATAAAAAATAAAAAAGGAATTAACATTTGTTATTATAAACAAACTACTTTTATAAACTGGATATCTACATTATAAGATTGCCAAAGAAAGTGGACAAAATTCAGAGAAATTAAAAGGGGGAGAGAAAAAAAGAATATTGTGAGTAAAGATTAGCTTACAATACATGTATAATTCTCATAGACATTAGTGTTTTGTAGAAAAGTATCAGAACAAAATATTTTTTTTTTTTAATTAAAAAAAGAAAAAAAAAAAAAAAAGAAGCAAGTTTCATAATTATTTATATATATATAATATATATAAAATATAGTATATTTTTTCTGCACGTGAGAAAATATTTTACCAACTATCATCCTTCAGCTTCGTTAATAAATGAGCTGAATATTTTATCTTTGTCAAATAAAGTTATGACCATGGCTTAAGTATACAGTAGTTGTAGTAGTACATTTTGAAGTATTAGAATTTGGTATGCAGAGAAATTGAAAGGATTGTAAAGAAAAATGAGAGTAAAGAGGATGTTAATGACTTTATTGATTTTAATGGCATGTCAGCCCGTTTAGGGTTATTTCATGTCTAAAAGTTAGGCAATTCATTGTAAGTTCATATTAACATTTTGTGTAATTGTTTAAGTTTCTTGCACACAATTATACGATATCAAATATTGCAATCTATTACAAATAGTTTGCACACAATTGCATGATTTCAAGTATTCCAGTCTAATACTAATAATTATACAGTTTCAAGTAATTATTTCTAATTAATAAGTCATTTGTTTTCAAAAAGTTATATGGTTTTAAGTAACTAATAGCAATAATCCTTATTAAACAAGTATAGCTTCAAGTAACTATTCTTAAAAATAATTTACAGTTATATGGTATCAAATATTCCTATTTAATACAAATAATTTTCAAACAAATCTACTTGAGCTATAGATGGGGCCCTAATAGGTACTACCACTCACGACAGAGTGGAGTTGGGAATAATGGCAATGATGGGGTAGTCTACATTTCTCAGAACTGGAGCCTTGACATCAGATGCAGTTTAGTGTCCTACCCAGGAACCCCCTCCCTTTGAGGAAGAGGGGGGTATCTTATCACATTGCAGGGGATAGAGTCAGCATATTCTAAGCCCTATTAACAGGGCATTGGCAAGTGAAAGTAAGGTTATGAATGACTAAAGTATTATTCCAGAAGGTGTAACAATGAAGACAGTAAAACAATGCCATGCAGTTATTGACAACATTGTTGTGTGTGTTGTGCATGCACCTGCCACTCTCAGTCTTGGCATGGCACTTGTTTTTAATGGAGCTCCCAATTGATGGGTGTACTGGGTATGACTTTAAAGTGCATCTAGTGGTAATGTTCCAATTCTGGAGCTCTAAGGAATGTGGAGTACCCCTTGATCGCCATTTACTCCCAGGTCCACACTGACCTGGAGTGGTAGTTCCTGTTAGGGTCCCACTTATGGGTTAAATAGATTAAAAGAATGAGTTAATAAAACATTGAATACCCAACAAGAATGAATAAAGGTCTTCGGCATAAAATAGCCCAATAAAGGTTGACAAGCTGTAAAATCCAACCAACCAATTCAATTGATACTATTGCCAAGTGTGAAGTTCACATAGTTTTTAGAATACAAAGGGCATTAAACTGTTTGAAATTCATGGCTAATTGATACAAGTGGTGTATAGAGTTTGCAATGATGATGTTTAATGCTACTACAATGACATGGTGGTAAGCTGGTAGTGCAAAAGGCATACAAAAACTGCTAGAGTGCCTACAAAAATGCATTGGCAGAAATGATGATTATGTTTCTAAAATAGATACATGTAAACATCATTGAAAAATGTTTCTGTGATTTCTAAATATTTTGAAGACCTTATCTTTGAGATAACCCTTGTACATTTTGTGAGGAAGAATAAATAAAGCATTAATTTCCATCTATCTTAACTTTGGATATCACTTCTTGTAAAATTTTTATCTGTATGTTTGGAATCAAGGTTCAAATAAACATCATCCCAGTATAGGGCTTCCCAAAACAAACATGCAATTGTGTAGCCATGTAATATGCATGTTACAGATGTGAGAAATCAAGGGGAATGGGTTAGAGTGATTAGTGGCCAGCTGAAGATCTATAGGAACAGAGAAGCAGGGTTGAAGTGAAGAGGTCAGCTGTCATGTTTCCTACTAGAGTGGATCAAAGAACTGATGAAAATTCCATGAAAATAGATTCTGGTAAAGCAATTTAAGCCCAGAGAAAGATCAAGTAGATAAGCAGATATTTACAGTGGCTAACAACAACCTTTAACATTAAATGCTGACCAATCATTGATTAGTTGGAAAAGAATTTCATTGGTGAGGAGTGCTATCAAAAGAACAAGAAACAATTACAACAGATTTTAGTATTTTCTAAATCATCTCTTATTCACCCGCTATGATGGTCAATGCTCAGTAAAACCTTAATATTTGTATGTATGAGGGTCATTCAATAAATAGGGAGAAATTTTATTGAAAAATCAAGAACATTTTTCAGATTTTTTTTTCCATAAATGGGAGTAAAATAGGGAATTAAATCTGACAGTATGTAGAAAATAGAAAAACCTGAAGTATTCCAAAAGATGAGTTTTATTCTTGATGGTGAAGTCGATGTTATAACATTTTGGTTTTTGTAACCTTCATCAGGACTTGAGGTAGGTGAAATGTTGTTGGGTGATTGTGGATGACTTCCAAAAAATGGTAGAAATGTTTGTTGTATATGAAGAAAGAGGGAGTAACCAGCATCGGCCTAGTGTTAGTTCTTGGACACATGAAGATATTTAAGAAGTGGTGAAAGGACATGGTGGCTTCGTGGAGGTACATGGATATGTGACGAAAAGGATCTAAGTTGACAGAATTTATTATAATTAAACTATAGTAAGAGAAATTTATGGTAGGATCTATGCCAATGTGTTATAGAGATGTCTAATCTGTTTCATAGTCAAGTTATATTCCATGAATGTAAACTCTGCATGGTTTGAAATTGGTTTATAGCAAAAATTATTTTATCTCCCCCGGAAATTTGTTTTGTGTCAATTCAAAATAAGGGCAAATCAAACTGTGCTCCAAGCTTGAATAGAAGCCCATCATCAAATTGTTGGTGTCTGAGAAGCACAACCCATGTGAAATTTACAGAAGAATGTGTGGTGCGTATGGAGAAGCAGGTTTTAAAAAAAAATTTACATATTGGTTAAACATGGCAGTCCATGAAGTGGAAAAACACCAACTCTTTGGTAATGAAAAAGTTCTGGGTGCAGCAGTCAGTAAAGAAGGTCATGCTGACTGTCTTCTGGTACATAAAACTCCTCAGGCAAAATTCACCTTGTTCATCAAATGACCCTCAATTACCTAACCCTCTACCACTTGATACTAAGTCAATTTTAAGCAGAGTAGTACTGGTTTGAATTCAGTGGTTTCCTGCTCCTAGACATGTAGCCTAACCAAGGCTAAAGAATCCAGTATACCCTACTATTTATCCACGAGGGGAGGAGAATAATTCCCAAGGGCATTAGCACAAAAGGAAATGCAAAAAGTCTCATCCAGGATTTGAATTTGGGTAACAGATTTAATTTCCAACAACAATAAATGTAAAGTTAAGCCCACCTACCTAACCTTAATATCTGTAACATTAAATAAGTAAATACATGGGAGATACATTTGAATCAACTAATGATACTCCACACTGATTTTAATTTTTATTATTCAATTTCAAAGTAATTTTACAGTTTCCATCTTCAAAACTAATAACTTGCCTGTTTAACTTGTCATTCATTTTTAGAGGGAAATGAGTAAATATAGAACCCATACATTATTATAAAGACTGCTTTGTTACACTTATTTTAAATTGCTAAACATTATTAGCATTATGTAATGAGCAACCAACAGGCATCAGTTAAGAGAGAAAAAAAAAAAAGATACCAAAAAAAGATAAAAATAAAACGTGTCTGTGCACATTGTTAAGGAGTAAAATTACAATTTTGTATCATCACAGCAAAAAGAAACATGAGGTGCCAGTCAGAGAAATATTTATTTACTGAATATAAACATGTTCCTATCTATTTAACAGATTGTAAGTATAGAGCCATGAAGTCTAAAGCATAAGTTACTTATGCAGTGGAGGAGTCCAAATTAAAAGTCCATATAGGTAAGAGTAGATCAGCACTGCTTCACCCTCCATCTTTCCCTTTTAGGCAATGATCCACCCTCCTTTTATACAGAATATTATTTCCATTTTGGGTGGAGTTCTAAAAATGATACTGGGTGTGTGTGTGTATATATATATTACAAGTTCTTCCTTTTTTCTTTGAATTTTTCTAAGAATTTTTCAAAATATTATCATGAAAGGAATTAATGCATTGTCTGAAAGAGTTTTCATTTTTGCACCAAGTACTTTCTCTTCTGAACCATTATTATTTGTTATTAAATTGTTTAAATTATTGTTGTTTTTGATGCTAAATAATGCTAGTGGTTTATTTCGTAAGATTTAAATTATAATTTTTTAATATATCTAACATGCTGGGCAAGAATTTGAGAATGTTATCACTGGTTTCATAATTAATTATATCAATAGTGGGTTGTCTAAATTTTATGTATAAAGCTTCAAGAATTAAAAATTTATTTATATTATTGTCAGCATGAAGTATTTTTGTATTATTAGATAAAATATTTCTATAGGTTGTTGCAGAGCAGTTATGTTTTTTGAAATGTTGGTATATGGAGCTAGAATCTGATAAATGCTAAGTTAGTCTTCTTGATAATTTTGTTGTGGTATAACCAATGTAACACATTTTTTTATTATCATTGTCAGAAATGCATTCTCCAAATGGACATTTAAATTGATAACATTGGTTTTTTCCACTGTCTTTTTGGAAGGGAAAGAATTATTAACTAAATTTAATGTTAAATATATATATATATATATATAACACACACAAAATTATCTTAAAAAATATGCAACGCTTGCAAGGTCTAAATTAAATGAAAGCATGAAACTGAATAATTTCATACATCAACAAATAAAAACATTGAAATAAAATAGAATCTGTAGTAAATTTGACAAACATATAAAGATAAAGTAAAACGTTTAAAAAGATGTTTATGCACATAGCTTTATATGCATATGAAACTAAATTTCAAGGAGTGCCATTATCTTGCGATTCCCTAAAAATGTAAATTTGTAGTTTTTAAAAGATATGCCAAAGTTTGATGTGAATTTTATAATTTTTTATATCATGCAATGAATTATTATTATTATTATTAAAAATTTTTTTTTTAAAAACTATTTTCTTGCAAAAGAATTTATCTAAGAAAATCAACAAGAATTTGGGTTTCCTTTTGATAATGAGGCTTGCAATAAGGAAAACTAAAACCATTAATGATATAATAAGGAGTAAAGATTTTTCCAAACAAATTGTCCAATAGATTATCTTGTGGGGAAAAAAAAAACAAAAAACAAAAAAAACTAATCTTGGAAAAGGAAAATAACTACAAATATGAAAATGTTTAATTCGAAAATTACTCCAGCATTGCAGTAAAAACTAAAAACAAATGAATCATTTTGTCACAAGATATTTATTTACCTTAAATATATAATTTGAATAGATATAAATTCATAAAACTTTTTAAGCCATTCAAGTCTGGATATCTTTTTATTGTAAAGATTCCAACTTAAAGTTTGAATGGGGAAAAAAAAAGAATAATGAAGCCAAGTAGTTTATTTTTGTACATAAATTGATATATTTTGATTATAAACTTTGAGAGGATTATTAACATTTTAAAAACTGATATTATGCAAACTAGCAACAGAAAACACCCTCAGGTATCGTAAAAATTAATTTTTGAAAGACATTGCCTGAGAGGGTGGGAATTAAAAATTTAATGTCAGAGGGTTTGTATCATAAGTAAGCAAAATTCTCATATTTATTAAAGGAATAAAAAAAAAAAAAAAACAATTTGAAATGAAAACTGAGTTACCCGTCCCTCTCAAATAAAATGTTGTGTGCATGTAACAATCAAACAATTATTTTGAATATTTCCCACAAAATCATAGGTATTTATTTATTTGTAAACTTTTTAGTTAACTTCTTGTTACTGTAAAAAAAAAAAAAAAAAAAGGAAGAGAGTAAAAAAACAATTAAAATTGCTTACTCAAATTTTGGGTGTATATAGCATAAGAATATTGTAACGTAGAGCTATGACGTAGTTTTTGTTACAGACAGAAATACAGACAATCTCCATTATTAATAGATGTAAAACTAAACAGACAAGGAAAAAAAAATCTTATCGTCAATGAAACTTTCTTATATAATCTAAAATTAAACGTTTTTTAACTAAAATTTTAGTCATCAGAAAAAAAATTAAAGTCTGTATTGATACGGATATAAAATAAATATCAAGCAAAAATCTCTAACCCATTTGGAAATTCTCCTCCCACAAATAAATGAATTAAAACTTTTGCAGGAAGAGCAAGATTTTTGTCACCAAAGGTACAGAGGAAGAGGAATATTTTTGTCACTTTTGAGTTAGCACAATGTAAGGCATTTTCCTATTGATTGCATGCTGATCAATTCAATGTTAATGCATAGAACCATTGCTAGAAGGCCCCACTTAGTGAAGGCTTGTACAAAGTTTGTTTAGAAAAACATGATTAAAAGTAAATGCTTTGTTTTCATGCTGTTGAACTATACTATGAGAATTGCTGATCAAATTATGTTTTTTTTTTTTTGTTTTTTTTAAATATTATTAACTTTTTGAACATATTTTGCAAATTTTCTAAAAAGAATTCACCTACTCTACAAAGATTAATAAAAATAATCCTGCCTGTGAAAGGGTTAAGATTTTGGATTAATGTTTATCTTAAGACAATTTAAAATTTAAGAAAATTGTTTAGCTTAAATTAAAACAGAAAATTTGCTGTTTATTTCAGAAATAACTTTTGTGGGTATTTATTACTTTTTGGCTACTATCACATTTCCTCCTTTAGGGACAAATAGAATTAAGCTTCAAGCAAAAAAGCTAAAATAATTAAGGAAGGGATTTTTTTTTCCTGAAATTAAAATATAATTTACATCATTCAAAGAAAGTAAACTTTTTATAAGAAAGAAATTTACTGAAAAGATTTCATTTTTAAAATTCTGTACTTTTTTGATTTAGGAAAATTTCATCAAGCACTGTTCTATTTCTGTGACAGTATTCACCCTAGATTGGTTGTGCCAACTCCATCCAACAAATTCACCTGTAGTGAATTTATGGAAGGAGTACTAAGGGAATAGGAAATTCACAAGCAGACCCCAAACCCAGTCTGCATATCCTAGTCAGATGATTGTTTACCGCAGATTTTCCACAGATGCAGTCAAAAACATGCCAAAAACTGTTGATTCCTAACGATGATAGAGATGCCCTTGGGATTTTGGCCAGAGACTCCTAATACCACTGGGTGCCAGACATGTCTACCTTGAGTGACCCTACCAGAAACTTGTGGATTTGACAGCATGGTTCTGACATTACCAAGTTTACACGGCACTGCCACGATGAGGAAAAGTTGGACTTTAGAAATAATATGCTAGATAGCCGTTGAGTAAAGAGCTTCCTCTGCTCTTTTACAGGTTTTGTTTTTCATTCTGCAGGGTGTCTAGCCACTCCTCACCAGACAAAATTTGTGGGGTTACCGGTTTAGTCACCAATGATCTTACTATGAAACAGGTAGTACTGGCTTACATAGTACCAGTAGCACATTGAGTGATTTGACACAAGAACTATCAAATTTGGCAGTGGAACACTGCAAGAGATAATAAAGAAAAAATTTGCTGATAGGCCAATTTTCACTAAGTTTCAAGAAATTTTCCCCATTTGTATAACTGAAATAAAATTGGAAATATATAAAACATTTTCTTACTGTGTAATTACCCCTTGTGCTTTTAAAAGTTCAATTATATTCAGAGAAAATTTACATCCAAATTAAGGAGAATGCTATTTGTCTAATAAGAACATTTGTCAAACAACTGTAAGCAGGAGAGTAATTTATTTTGATAGTCCACAAGTAGAAGTCATTGTATATATGTTTTTTTTTCTCTCACCTCTTTCATCAATAAGAGTCAGTTCCAGTAAGCAGTGGGCCAATGTGATAAGCCTATACATCAAAACTCCTTTCCATGGATGCTGCATAAAAATGGGGATCAATAAAGTAGTGCTAAGATAATAGAAAGAAGAGACCATCAAATGATTTACTCCAGAACTCCTTATCCACAAATGGTCAGAGAAGACAGTAGCCATAAATCTGTCTTGCAGAAGGAAAAATAACCTTCTTTAGTAAAAGGTTTTAAATAGATTGGTTTACTCGTACACAGGTGCCAAATTGTTTCTGTGTATTTAACAGGAAAAAATATATAGAAAAGAAAAAGAAAAAAAAAGGAAGCTACAAATATCCAAATCAATAATTTATAAAGAGAATAGGTGGATTTTATTAACAAAAATCAAGAAAACTGTGTTCAAAGTATTCCTGTTAATCTTGAAAATAAAGAATGCAGACTAAGTGTATAAATGAAGTTTCTTTACAAGAAATATTAAATATTTATGGCAATATTATATAATCATCAACATCAAAGCGTGCTAACAGCACAGATTCCCTTGACATTAACAATCCGTAGCATTTGGTCATTGCTCTTGGAAAGTCCTCTAGATGGCATCCAGTGTCCATATAGAGCAGTGCCCAACAGGTCTTACTTGGATGGTTAGTGTGACAGGAGGGGGGGTCCATCCAGCTGCTGTTTTTTAGGCTGCTGCTTCCAGGATTTGTTCAAAACATCTTTGTGATATTCCCATCTAGGTTATTTTCCAGGCATTTTGTTAAAGTCCAAGTAGTGCAACCATAAAGTAGTACTGACATGACTACAAGTTTGGAAGACTATTGAAGCAGTATAATTAGATTCAGTGCTGTTTAATTTCACATGAACTAAGTGAATTCAAAACAAAAATTGTTCAAACGATGATATTTAACATTGTGGAGGCCACACAGCATTGGTTAACATTCATAACGTCAAAGATAATTAGTAGAATAGCAAAGATTTTAGCTTTTGATTTTGCAGAAGGAACTTTTTTTTTCTTTCTTAAATGCTTAATAAAATTTTCCTTTCAGATCTTTTATTATTTTTGTGTTTTATTAAAGGTTGTCTTGATTGGTCATCATTCCTCTGGCAATCTTCAAGTGGTGTCTTTACATTTTAAAGATTACAAGATGAAAACCATTACTTCAAATAGAAAACAGACCTCAAAAGCAATCAACTTTGCAGCAATACAAACATCAAATGCCATACTAATCCAATATTAATTGGAGAGCATAACATTATCTTGGAGGATGACAAAATGGAAAGGTTCCACCTAGAAATAACTGGAAAATACACGGCTAAACATATTATTATAATGGAGATTCAGTGTATGTCTGTAACTATGTCACAATACACTCAGGAATTGCACAAGTTTATCAATGAGTATTTAATTTATTGTCAAAATCATTAATAATACATAGAATAAATCTTATTCATTAATAATGAATATGAAAATCTGAGTTACATTTGCCTCAAAACAGCCCATGTTATTAGTACATTTAAAATCATGACATGTGTCTTATATATTACTAAGAAATAAAGGTTTAAATAAAATATGGTATGGTTAATTTGCATACTGGTTTTAATAAAACCGGATTTAATAAATGATTACTTTGTGCTATTGATCTCTAATATTGTTTTATTGTCCAATGTATTAAAATCAATCCTATAAATGATTTATGGAAATCAATTAAAATAAGTTTAATCTTTTTATATGCATTCTTATTTAATTTCATTATACTTTCTAATTTAATATATTTCATTACATTAAAACTTAGATACTTACAACCAGAGGGCACATATTCTTGCTATTTGAGAAAATAAAATAGATAAAAGTTGTGGAAAGAAGATCTTTAGATAACTTAATATCAATATGGAATTAGTATGAAAACTAACATACAAGTTTTTAAGATTAAGAATGCAATTCATTATTTTAGTAGTGGCACATAGCATTTTTCTGACGTTACACAGTAAAATGGTAAAAAATTGATGAAATGAATAAAAATATTCAAATCTGGATGGCAAGGAATTGGAAATTTTAAAATCTTGATTAGAAATATTGTAACCATTTTTTTTGTGTGTGTGTGGGTGTGTGTGTATGTGTGTGAAGTTGGCAGTTGAGTAAAAGAAAACTAGGAAACTTGTATAAAATGTAATTTTATCCTTAAAATCTTTGTGCTCTTTGTAAGTTAGGAGAAAATTCTGATAAGAATATTTGTGTACATAAAATAGAAATGTAAATATTTGTATTTAAAACATTATGCAGAACAGTACCGCAATAATTTGCGTGAATAAATTTAATATTTTTTTCAAATTAAAAAATATATCAAAAGTAAGCTTATATAACTGGATTTAAAAAAACAAAAAAAAAAACATTTTTCTACTTTATTTTTTTTTAAATTATGAAAGTCTCCATTTTGAATTTGAGAAAAAATGTTTTCTTTTAGTGATTACCCATCATTTTTAATACTTAAAAACACTTATCTTTTATGTTATTACTTATGATAAATAATACTCTTTACTTTCTGGAAGTATTAAGATTTTATGTATTTTGTTAAAGAAAGAAAGAAAAAACATTGCAGAGATTATCAATGAAAACTAAAAATCAGTAGATAAATTCAGAGTATTTTAGAATAAATAAACTAATACATCGAAATAATTTCTTTAAAAAAAATTCAAATTGGTAACCCAGCATAACTAATATATGGCTCAAAACACCAATATTTATTTGCCCTTTTGATCACCATACTTTAAATATTGATTTTATAACATCATTTGGCCACCCCATTTAAACTTTGACCTGTATTCATAGATGAACCACACTTCATGTTAAAAATGAATTTCATTGTTGTTTATTTTTTTAAGCAAAAAGTAGTTAATTTGTTTGCATAGTTCATTTGAGTAATAGGTGAAACTAACTATTTTTCCTCAAACCATATTTGAATGATGTCATCAATATGGAAAAATGATTAGTGATTTTTTCCCCTTTTATGATAAATTCAAATATTGACATGAAAACAGTCCAATAATTAATCAATTTTTTTTTTTATGCAGAAATTTATTTTTTCTTCCAAGGAAAAAAAGAAAAAGAAAAAAAGAATGGAATTTGACATTTTAAAACAGAATGTCACAAAGAAATTCAAAATGCATATTCATACATTTTGAAAAAGAAAAATTCAGTGCTAGTTACAGGAATGAATTAACTGTTACCTTCTAGTATTTTAAACCTGGTCTGTATCTATTTAAAAAAAAAAAAATCATTTTTTTTTAAATCTATGTACTACAAAAATTCTCATTTTTGCATGTATGTAGTGCAACAAAAATAACAGATCATGGCAAGAATTTTTGATAAGAGCAATACATTTAAAATGCTTTGAGAGAATGAAGGAATTTTCAGTTCAACTATAATATGTTAATTAGTATCCTTGACTCTTTCTTAAATAGAAGCATCAATATCATCATGGACATCTATTTCAATGGAGACCTAACAGGTTCCAAAAACAATTCTACTAGGTTGCTTATTTCTTTTATTCATCCAATCAAATTTAACAAGACTTGAAAATCCTTTTGAATGCCTAAAAGATGCATTTGTATAGCACAAAGCAAATACACACAACATTGAATATAAAAGACATGTTTAAAAAAACAAAGTTAAACTAACTTTTAATTTCTTCACTATTTTTCTTTAGTTGAACTGAATTTATATATCTTCTCTAAGCTCATGTTTTATTATTATTATAGATAGTTACCATAATTAAAGACCTGAAAGATGCCCAAAACATCAAAAAGTAACCAAAATAAAGCACTAAAGTGTAGTTATCATTATAAGCTAAAACTGTCCAGTTAAAAAGGGAGAGGTAGGATTATGAGAAAATGTTCTTAGTCATAGTGTATATCACTAAGATCTAAAATATGTATCTTATAAACTGACCATCTTTATAAAAAGAAAAGTGAGATATATTTAATATATTATCTATTTTTGATTAATTTCAAAGTTTTCAAACATCTAATAATAAAAAAAGATATCATGACAGAAAATTTTAGACTTAACAATTAATTTACTGGATATAACTAGATTTGTCCATTTAATATAAGTAAATAAATGTTTCACTTCAATATACAAAGTAGAGGAAATTACAGGATGTTCTCAAGTAATTTCAATTGGACAATGGTTTCCATATATAAGTATCTTCCTTTTAATGCTAAAATTAAGGTATGTTAGACAATTTATATGAGGGGAATAAATAAAAATGGAATCATCAGATACATTGGGCAGATAATCGGAAAACTATTTTTGACATAACGCTTTGAAGGGGAAATAAAAATTAAAAAAAGCATTGAAAAACCTAAACCAAGAAGGAATTATATTGAAATAAGTGATTCATATAGTTATTCTTGGTTTGCTTAAATCTTAATATAAACACTTGATACATCAATAATTGGTAAGAATATATTAAATCTGCAGTTTATCTGGTGGAGATGATGGTTTCAAAAGCTGCCATTGAGAAAACATGATTGACTGAGAAGTTAAAAAAAATAAAAATACCTTTATAAATTCTTTAAATTTCAAACTCACTGCAGTTAAATTGTATGCTTGTAAAATCATATTCCCTTGTACATAAAATAGATTTGTATGAGGAAAATCCTCAATGATTTCCATATATCCATAGTTTTGCACTTGATACACTTGTAGTTTATGCATAGAATTTCCTCAGACTATCAAACCTATCAGTAAGTGAATGACTACCACACCTTTAGCAACAATATCAATTTTATTTTAAACTGAAAAATTTCATTTCAGGCCCGAAGGAAATTGTAATAAATTATTAACCATTAAAAGAATTAATTTTTTTCAAATTAGAAATAATTCAAAAATGTTTCCTCCAAATTGTGTCTTAATTAAAATCATTATGTTCTACACATCCAACATTATGAGACATTTCACTAGCATATAATATTCATGTAAGGTTTTTTTTTGGGTTCTTTTTCAAAGGATCATATTAATCTAATCTTTTTATAGAACATGATCAAGAAAATATAAGATGGGAAATGTTTTAAACATATGTAGATTATACAGAGTAGAGGTGTAGTGGTATAACAATTACCGTCATAGAAAATGGACTGCTACCCAAATACAAATCCTGAATGAGACTGTTTGAATTTCACATAGCGTTAATACCTTTAGGAAAGGTATGAATATTCTCCCTTCACCTGTGTAAATAGGACAGTTTGGGTTATTTAATCTTAGTATGGCAAACAGTCTAGAAGGAAAACTAAATTCAAAACCAGTTGTAGAGGGATTGGTTCCACTAGATTATTCTTGCCTAAGACATGTTACATGAGTAGCACCTCCATCACCAAACAATGTTATGGGACCAGTGAAAAAGATTATATTTAGTCTTTCTTGTGCAATGAAATATATTGATTTTAGGTTTCCTAAAGTTTTTATATATATATATATATATATATATATATATATATATATATGGATGGATAAAACATTTAAAAGAATAAAAATACATTTAGCATGCAGGTGTGACTTCATTTTTGTTTTCTTTTTTAAAAGGTTTTCTACTTAGCAAGTAAATTTTAATAATCAAAACCGTTTTCTACTTTAGGTATTCCCATAGATTTCAACTTAACTGTATTATATCATTGAAAGACAGGATGATCTAGTGTTTTGGCCATTTATTTAGAATTGTAAAACAGAACTTAGCAGATTGAATTTTGTGAAGGTAAATAAATGCCAAACTTCCTCTGAAAACAAGTACCCCCCTCCACCCCCCCAAAAAAAACAAATACATTTTTATATCCATTTGTAAATATTTTGATTTAAAAAAATTTTTTTTGAATTGCAAGGAACATAGACTATGATATATTTTCTTATTTTTACTAAGGTAAATTAGAAAAGTTTATATTTATAAATCCTTATGTAAAGGTTTGTGAATATTAATCATTATAGAAGAGTAAGTATTTCTGGTTATAAAGAAGAATTGTTGGAAATTGACATTGAAGATTTTGAATGGGGAAAAAATTTATTGTAGATTTTTCATCAATATCGGAATATAAAAATATTCTTTTGCTTATTGCTCAACATTTTGCAGGAGTTTTTTTAAACTAAAGATTTTATAATATAGTGATTTACCTGGATAAAATCATTCCAAGAGTTCTTTATAGTATTGTACTAACAAAAGTAAGATTATTAACCTGAATAACTTTTAGAATAATAATAGTTAAGAAAAGTGAATGAGTTTATAGTAAAGCAAAGAAAAATCTTTTTAAAAGATTTAAACAAAATAATTTACCACAAAGAAAAAAAATGAAGACATTAAATGAGCTTACCAGTCAGTTTAGAACCGTACCTCTTTTGTATTCCATTTTCTCTAAGTGAAATGACAAACTTACCTGAAAAGAAAAGGAATAAAAATAAAACATACAGGTAAAATAGAAAGTGGCCGAAAACATTATAGTTAAAGAAAGACATTTTTCTTTGAATAATAATGTTAATCTCAAGATTAAAATTAAACCCAATAGTAAATGCATGTAATACTAAGTGATTATTAAATGCATACAAATGCTTGTTGGGAATTCTTGCAAGTTTTAGTCAAGTGAAACAAAGTTAAAATGATAACATTTCATAAATATAAAACTGTGTCAGAAAAGTCAGCAGAATTTTTACTTTTCCTCTTTATATGGTTTTATCTCGAAACAGAATTGTTAGAACATCTGTGGAGAGCTACAAAGCACATTCAAAATTTGTTATCATAAACAGATGATTTATCAATATTAGAAGAAAAAAAATACATCAGTAACAATATTTGATAAGTTTCTTTAGATTTCAGTTTTTGTAGGGGTCATTGCTTAATTTTGATAGTGATCAGGATTGGACAATATAAATCATTACTTTGAGACAATGACACAACAATGTAAATTCTTAGAATTCAAACTTTCTCCATTTTATGTTTTATGAGAATTGATAAAAATACTTCTTAAAGATTAAGTGAAAATTCAGTGTAAAAAATTAAAAGTAAAAATGAAAGAGATAAAGATCTCTAAACAAATTTATTTGGTGAGAAAAAAAAAAAAAAAAAATCTCCAAATTAATAATTGTAATCTCTTATTAAAAGAGACAGAATTCCTAATACAATATACAATATTTTTAAACCAATATATTCAAGCATCTGATACTTCCTTCTATTTACAAAAAGGAAAAATAGCAATAAAGACAAGATTGAATTCAATTTGTTTGCATAGACTAAAACAATATTTAATTTTGAATATTGAAAACTAAGTTGGTAGGTTGATATTAATAAATGGTAACAAATGTGAAAGAAAAACAGACTTTCAAGTTGATCTTTACATAAGATGCAATAAGTTTGTAGAGTAATTACTGAAAGGTTATTTAAAGTACAAAGTTTGTTTTTTTTAAATTTTTTTAAAGCTTTAGTTAGTTTCTAAAATGTTACTATGCTCACATCTTACACATACTTTTAAGACTCATTGATTAATCAGGAATAATCAATTCCTGGCTTCAAAATCAAATGTTAACCTTGATTTTTCAGAATTACAATATTGATTTTTCATTAATGCAGACAAATTACAAACATTGCTTTAGCATGCTATATTCTTCTATCATAAATTAAGTTTCAAGTCCAAAATGATGTAGAGAAATGAATAAGTCCTTTAAAGTGATATGTAGATGTCCAAAGAAAAATATACCAGTCAGTCATTATAAGCCAATTAATAGATTTTAAAATTGAAATCTTTGCACATTTATTTAAAAACTGTACACACACACACACAAAGAACTAATTAGGCTAAGTTCTTGCATAATGAAATTGAGATAGCATAAATGAAATTTTTGTAAATAAAAGTCAATTGATTATGTTCTTTCAAATTGACAAAAATAATACTCAAAGAAACTTTAGTGTGAAAAGAAAATGTTTTCTTTTGAAGATTAAAAGTTTTACATTTTGCTATAAGCCATTTTTTTTTTTTGGGGGGGGGGTCATTTTAACCCATATCAACTTTAAGGGATCCTAAAATTTTGCATGTTGCTATAATCCATAAACTTTAAAGTTTGTTTAGATCCTTAGAGAAAAAACAGTAGCAAAAAATAAACAGAAAACTTACAAATTAATAGCCTTACAATACTGTTGCATAAGTTTATAGTTAGTTTGCAATGATTACTTACACAAAAAAGGTGCACTTAGTGTAATGGTTATTAGAGAAACTCTTGTTCAAATCCTAGATGAAGCTGCTTTGTATTTCACCTCATGTAAATGCCCTTGGGAGAAAAAAAAGTCAGGAATCCATCTCTTCTAACCTCTAGCTATGGGTAAATAGTAAAGCAGACTTGATTCTTTAACCTTGGTTAGACAACCAGTCTAGAAGAAAACTAATCAAAACCAGCTGTATTTCATTTAAAAATTAACCTTGTGTTATATTTTGCTTGTGGCAGGAGAGTTTAATAAAAATGAATTTCTCTAAGGAGTTGGCAATAGAAAACACTGTTTACACCTTTTTCAATGACATCAATAGTATTGTGTCCTTTTCATGTCCCAGAAGATAGCATGACCTTCTTTACTGATTGCAGCACCCAAAATGTTTTCTTTATTAAAGAGTCAGTGTATTTCCACTCCATGGACTGTCTTTTCCACTTGGCCTTTGTTGTGACAAACCCATGTTTAGCCCATCTGTAAACATTCTTTTAACTAAAACACTTCTCCATATACATTAGACATTTTTCTGTAAATTTCACATGGTTTGCACGTCTCAGCCAACAAAACTTTGAAGACAGACCTCTGCTCAAGCCTAGATCACTTCGATTTTTTGCCATTTTGAATTGACTCAACATTTTTCTGAAATTAATTTTTTTTTTTGGTTGCTATAAACCAATTTCAAACAATGCAGAGTTTACATTTATGGAGAAAAAAAATTGGAAAAAATTGGGATGGGGGTGGTTGTGGATAATTTTGCTTTTTCAAAAAAAATTCTTATTGAATTACCCTTGTATATATTTATACAGGAGTAAATTCATATAAAAATTCTTGCCTTCTATTCAAAATTTGGAGGTAAGATTATTTCAAATATATATATTTGTTCATCTCAAAGTAATCCAAAAATAATTCCAATCCCTAAGAACTTTCACAAATGTAAACAAGTCATTCTTCCAAATAAATCATAATTCTTATGAAATGATAGCAAAATCTATGGAAGTCTAATTTTGATTCATTCACTTTGAAGAATATTTGGTTATGCATTGGAACTTCAATTTCTCAAAAATGGAAAGTAAAATTAAAAATGAAATAAATAGGAAATAAAATCTCTTCCTGGGGCAGGGGAAAAAATCAAATATTGACCTTACCCACTTATTATCAATCATCAGTAAAACAGCAACAACCTGTCATTAGTTTGTAATTTTTCCATATTTTCTAAGCATCATTCTATATTGAATATTGGCAATGAAAGCAATCATCAGCCAATATGCATAAAACAGTTAAAAAATGAAACACTAACATTCAATGGGAAAGAAAATTCAGATTCTCCTCAATAAGAATATCATTTATTAGAACATCCATTGATGTTTATATGGACAACATTCATACAAATAATGTTCTATTGATCATGTGTTGTAGGATTTTGTGTGTGTGTATAAAACATTTTCTTTTAGACATTTTGGGGGGAGAATATTACAATAGTAGAAATTGTAGGATTTTGTAGATGATATTTGGAGAAAGGAATTAGTTACAAATATCATGGCAGCTTTTTTTTTTCAAAAGCCAATTATTTCAGTAAATAGACAAACAGAGCAATCCCTTTAAAGAAAGATGAAAAAAAGAAAGAAAACAGATTTAGAATAAACTGATGTGATGGCACCATCAGAATACCATTCATACTGGTGCATATTAATCAACAAAACTGAATTATGGGACTTAATAATATATAATTTTAAGTATTTTGATACTATATATATATATATATATATATATATATATATGTGTGTGTGTGTGTGTTTCAGAATACTTAAATTGAATTATTTCTGCATGATAAAAGAACTAGAAGTAACAGTACTGACGCAAGACAAAATTCCTTCAGAGAGAAATAAATAAATAATAAAAAAATACAATTAGGAATAATCTCTAATCAGAATTGTGGCAAGATATTACAGTAAACATGTTAGAAAAAGAAAATACAAAATAATTTAAGGGAAAGTTCAAATAGAATTTCTAGAGAGAACATACATGGGAAAAAAAGAAAGATAAAACAAAAAATAAAGTAAAGGTGAAAACTTGGGATTGGAGTTGAAAGATTCAAAAAAAAAAGAAAGAAAGTTAAATATCTAAAAGCAGAAGCCAAGTGTGTTTTGGAAAGTGGACATTTCAATGAGAATATTTTAAGTTAAGACAAAAGTAGACATAGTAAATAATTGCAGAAACCCCATGATTTTGATATGTCACAGAATTGTTGAACATTAACTTGTCAGCAATTGCTTGCAAACAAATTTGGTACTAGAAATTAACAAATCTACAAGCAGACAATACTTTATATAAAATTAAAGTTAAAATTTAATTACTGAGTTATCTATTGATTGTCCTGCAAAATTTGTTATTTTAAAATTGCTGACTCATTTTTCAAATAGAATCAATCTTAAGATTAAATTAAACTTTAAAATAGATAAATCAGTATGTATGATGAATAATACAAGTGAAATTTCTAATTAACAATATTGATATTCAGCCTCTTTATGCTTTAATCAAATTCATATTTTTTTAAAAAATTGTCTGATATTATTTAAAAATACAGAGTAAAAGTAAACTTTTTAGATAAATTAAATTTTGGAGAAGTTACTTGGGAGAGCATGTTCAATATAACAACATCATAGACATATTTCAGTCATTCTTAATCATTTTAGTGTGGAGATCAACTAAAATCAAAATATACTTGATGTGTGAGGATGAGATGCATCTTTAGTCCACATTTTAGATATTGTGTGCAATATACCACCTGAAATGTGCCTCTTATTTGATATACCCCAACTATTAAATTAAAAAAAAAAAAAAAAAAAAAAAAAAAAAAAACTTTTAGAAGTATCTGTGAACATTTTTTTTTATAAACACACTTGTGCGATATACCCCACCCCTGGCATAATAGTGTATTGTAGCATTGAGATTGTGAAACTGATAATTTTTTCAATATTAGTGAAATAGATCACTAATTAGGACTGAGCCTATTCTAGTAGTGACCACCCCAAGCGGAGATTTAAAAGGTTTGAATTGACAGTTTTCCTTCTCCTAGACTGGTTGCCTAACCAAGGTTAAAGAGCCCAGTCTGCCCTACTATTTACCCATAGTCAGAGGGAGAGTAGTTGAATTCATACCTTTCCAGTAGCTTTGTCCAGGATTTGAACTCTGGTCGACAAGTCCATTTCCTACAACTCTAACCATTAGCCCATGCGCCTCCAACTTTAAAATTATTTGAAAGCTTTTATGGTCAAAAGAACATTCCAGCCATTATATTTGTCAAATGTGTTGCATCAAAAGGGTTAAATTAATTATAATCTGAACTGGGTTTCAATTCTGATTTTTATACAAAACTTTTCATCAGAGGAATTTTAAATATTGCAAAGAAAAAAAATTTCTTTCAAATTAACATAAATCATAATCATAGATTTATAATATTTGATAAAAACTTCATATGATCTTAATATTTCAGTACCTCCCCATAAATTGATTGATTAGTAAATTTACATCAAAAACTAATTAGTGTATTTAGTTTAAATTTTGACTAGATGAGCCATTACTAGTTTTTAACAGACAAGATCAAGGTCAAGGTCAGTACATAATATTTTATGAGTTATAGAATATTAGAATAAATATTTAATACCACTTTTTTTGTAGTAAAAAAAAAAAAAAAAAAAAAAAAAAAAAAAAAGTCTCTTAATATAATTCTGGTAATATTTCAACATTTACTCTGCTTAATTTAGTTAGAGTTGGTTATATTAAGAGCTTTCCTTTTGATATTTATATTCAATTTGTTCTCAGGTTTTTATTAGTTTCTGGCGTCTCCAATAAACGATTGAGATTGGGGAAACCATTTAAAATAGAATGATGATTGGCAATATGACTAAATCTAAAAGAATATTATTCTACAAACATTAATTTCTTTTTGATGAATTCCTTAAACAATTTTACTAAAATGAAAATGCATTTTTTTTTAAAGGATTTAAAAAAATTGAAGATTCATTTTTGAAGATAATCTTTGTGCAGTCAAAGACAGAAAGACAATTATTTTCATATTTAGATGAAAAATACATTTTAAAATTTAAGTTCTAATAAATATGTATTTTTCTTTACAAAATTACATTTAAAAGTGGGGACTTATTAAGAACATTAGATTTAATGACAATCAAAAAGGTTGTATTAACATTACCTCTTAAATTGTATTAACTCCAATAGAAATGAGTAATGAATCAAAATATAAGTGTTTAATATATGGGAATAAACTAAAATTTATACCATTATTTCCATAGTCTCAATAATTGTTACACACACACACACACAGGATATATATATATTAGATAAATCCATTTTATTTCATAACCACACCATTCTTAAGATTCATACATTTGTTTTGTATTGTTAAATTTTGATTGATTTTAGCATCTACAAAAGAAATAGTTTTGAAAATTAATTTTAAAAACCTAAAGATACTGACACTCATGATAAACAATTTTATAGAGAAACACATGAAGTTTCTTATTGAAATTTACAGTTAATACATTACTGAAAATTAGACTCTCTATAAACCCATTTTCATAATTTGCAATAATAGCAGTTTTTAATCATTTTCAACCGTTTTTGTAAAATGTTCCAAACAGGAATTTGAGGCTTGTCTCCATTATGGATTTCTTTGGGCTGTGTAGGTAACCAGCATCAGCACACACCAATTTTTTTGTGAGGGGGGGGGGGGACACATATAGTCTCCTAGGACTCACCATTACACAGACATCCGTTTCAAATTTCTTGTACTAATTGTAGAAGAGTTGTCTAGTTGGTGATATATTCTAAAATATTGTTGCACAACAGTGAAGGAACAAAATTCAAGCACATCAAAATGTCTTCAACAGCTATAGTTTTTGGCACCCTGACTGACAATGGAACACCTGATACTACTGAAAGCCCTATTAATCAATTTCAAGTGTTTCTCAATAAAACTGTATCGGTGTAAATATCTTCAATAGATCTTTTAAAATAGATTTTTGAAACTATTTCTTTTGTAGACACTGTATTTGTGGGTAGAAAAAAAAATGAAAAAAGTTGATAAAACAAATTAAACTAAATGGTAATACAATTTAAGAAATATATAGAAGTGATTCAAGTTATTTTATTGAAAGAATTGATATTATGAAAGGTTCTATAAATTAACAATTATGTAAGATCACTAAAAGTATAAGGCACAAATTGGAATAGTAAAGAGAAAAAAAAAAGGTATCTTGAAAAAAAGTAAACTGAGGATAAAAGAATGAGTTTAATGCTGAAGCAAAAGAACATCCAACAATACTAATGATGCATATGTAGGAAAACAATAAAGAAGTAAAAATCAATTGAGATTTAAAAGAGCTTACAGCAAAATGTTGTGTCAGGTGAGTGCTGTGAATAACAGAGATGCATAGGTTTTAAATATTGAAAATCTTTGGAGAAGAATAAAAGAGGAAAACAGTTCAGACATTCTGATTGCCAAACAATGCAAACACTAACCTATTTCAGAAAATAATAGTTGAGAAAAGCACAAGATAAAAATATTAATTAATTCAACTAATTAAAAAAAAAAAATACTTTTTATCTAACTTCAAGATAAAAAAAATATAAACTGGTCAAATTATTTACTGTGAATATCAAAGTTACTTTCTTGACATTGGAATAGAAAATTCTGCACAGTTGAATTGCTATCATATCTTCCCCTTACCATTTTTATATTTTATTCATCTTTCTTAAATATATTCAAAAGGAATTGTTTTTTTAACAAAAATGTTCAAAATATAACAAAGTCTTGGAAGTCACTAAAATCTATCTTATACAAATGACATTGACATTGGTGTAATAAGCAAATAGTTTGGTAGGATCTTGTTAGATGAGGAATTAATGATAATCACTTGATGCTCAAAAACAAATAAAAATCATTTAGGAATAATCTGATAAAAGAATTCAGTGAACGCATTTAGGTAACTAAGCAGAAATAAGACAAATTCAAAGAGAAAAGATTTCAAAGATTATTATTATTGTAATTTAAAGTACAATCAACAACGTGTTTACCAGAGAGAGAAAAAAGCTACAATTATTTTTAAAGTAATGAAAGAGAAAATGAGATTCAAATATCAATGAACAGGAGGAACTCTAGAAAAAAGTCTTTCAGCAACAATCTTTATTCAAGCTTTAAAAAAATTCCAACTAATGGGAATGTAATCTGAAACATATTCAAGAGAACTAATGATAAATTCATACAACTGCTAGTTAAAAAAAAAAAAAAACTGCAAGTGTTAACAACATCATTAAATGATGGCCCTGGAGTCAGACATGGTTTCAGGACTGAAGCATCACTACCACAGAGCACCCTAATAGTACCTTACAATAACACCAAGCTTTCTTTACATCATAGTGCATGAAGTGTCTCACTCTTTCTCTCTAATATATATATATATATATATTAGTTAGTGACAATCTGAGTTTAGTTAGATATGTAAAAGTTGAACTGGCAATAAAACAATTGGTCATCCAGCCATTTCTTTTTATACATTGATCTCACAAATCTTTGTACTTTTCCAGCTTACATTGAAGTATCCAGTCAATATTTTCCTCAAAAGAAACCATTAACTCAATGATGCAAACTTTTTTGAATAAACTGACCCTATCACAAGATCCAGATGTTGAGTAGTCAATGCTATCTCAGTTGGAAAGGTGAGATGATGTTTTAAATCAACTTCCATACCCCCAGTCAATACTGTCACCAAACAATGGATTGTACTTATTTGTAAAAGTAACTCCTGAAACATTTCCTCCTTTTACAAAAGTTGTATACAAAACTATTGGCAGCTTCACAACACTTTTTGTAGCCTTGGTAGTGATCACCAACATCTGGTCATATCTCCTTGTGTAGCTTTTTTAGAAAATAATCAGTCAACGATGACATGCTTGAGGGTATATTAACAAAAGTTCACAAGCTGACCCTTATTAGTTGTATATTTGAGCAATACATATTCAAAAGGTGATTTATATATTCTAAGTAACAAAACTAATGACAAAGGCATGAAATATTTCATGCATTTTTAAACTGGAAATAATTTCTAAAGGTTATATTTTTATCTTGACAATGTAAACCAAATATTTCATTACAAAAGTTTCATAGTTGACTTTAAAATATAATGATGCATCACATGTTAAAATATCTCCAAGAACAAAGCAAACTCATAAATCCATTCTTTATAGTTTAGAACTATGCAATTATTTATAGAAAAAGACAAAATAACATTGAAAATAACAATATTCCATTACCATTTCTTTTATTCTCCAAAATTTGCTCATTTGCTTAAATTACAATGAGACAAAAACAAGGTCAATTTAATATTCTTTGGATGGGAATAGCAATGAGATTTTTCATACTTATTTGAAAATCCTTCATAAATATTAATATTCTAATTGAAAATCAAAGTGAAGAAACTAAGATTTTTCCATTAACAGTAAAAAAAAAAAAAAAAGAAAAAAAAAAAAAAAAGAAGATAAATGCTGAATAAAAATGATTTTTTTTTCAAGGAGTGGTGAAGTGAAACCAAGCAAGCAAAAAAGATTTCCAAAAATGAATTTGAAATTTTCAATCAAAATTCATGAAGACATGGATTTAGTTAGAATCTCAACATATCATGAAAGTTTTACACTTATTGAAGAATGTCTAATAACCAAGATAAATCTAACTTTGTATATATATTACATATATTAGAATAATTTTCCTTACTTTATTAATCTAGCATTGGAAACAGAATATGATAAAGGTAAGATTAAGAAAAAGAAAAAGAAGCCAAATATACACTTTATTTTAATTAAAAAAAGGTATAAGGAGGTAATTGTAAGTTTCTAATAAATGAACCAATGTTTTGATACAGGAAACTTTAAAATTATCAACATTTTTCTCCAATTTGTTTTATAAAATATCTAGAGTTTTAAAATTCTAAGAATTGTTTTTAGAAAAGAAACATTTTTTATTGATGATTAGTTTCTTATATTTCTCAGAGCACACATGAATATTGTACCAAAAGAAAAGAATAAAAAAGAATTACAAAGAAAGGTTTATCTTATTGAAAAGGCAAATCTATTTTGTGTGGGAAACCTTACTAAAGCTTTTCATACTTTGGCTTATGACAGACTAAATATTTAATGGCAAACAGCTTCACACAGAAAGTTGCTAGCACAAAACCCTCACTTGTTTTAAGAATCAGAACATGGCACCTCTAACAAGACAATTTGCCATACATTTTATGATACTAAGTCTTAATTTGAAATGAATTATTAGATGTAGCTTTTAACTAGATACTTTAAGATTCCAATGGTCATATATTCTCTATGCTTGAAGATACTTGTAATAAGAGGCAACAAGGCCTTAAATATATGCTATAAATACTGAAAATTTATAAGATGCTTTTAGTAAGGTATTAAAGACTTGTTTATAACCTAGGTGTTTAATTATATATTGGACGTTTGGAAGTTAAACATCTAAAATTCACGCCAAAGACTTAATTTTGCTTGCATATTTTATAATAGTCTTTTTTTTTCAGCCTGTGGTCTAAATAGTAGAAAGAAAATTTGTAATGGCTGCTTTCAACTACTAACAGAAAATATTGACAATCAGTCTTAAAATAATTATGCAAATAGGAAAACTTTACATAAATTGAGCTAAGTTAATTATCTGAAAAGGTGTGACCATGATAAAATAAAGTAGAAAAGAAGTATAAGATATTGCTGCAGGTCAATAAGCTTTTAGTTCTTTCAAAATAGAAAAAGAAGAAAAAACTCAAGGATAGCCTTTTTGGTTTCTCTATTTTATAAATATTGTCAATACTATCAATCCTAATAATTGCACAAGAAAGAAATTCAATTTCATGTAATATAATTTAAACAAATATCAGATATTCTATTTATTTCATGCAATTTCTAAGTTAAAATTAACTAAATTTTAAACATTGAATTATTAGGTAAATACAAAAGTTTCAATCATTTCTAGTAAAATTTTATCAAAAAATTCAAAGTATTTCTTTGGTTGTTTATTATTCTACTTCACATTTCAGGTGAATTATACAATTATAAAAGAAATTCGATTTTGATTTCATAAATTCTGTGAGGAACTTCCCAATATTTAGAATTTGTTATAATCTTTACACAGACAAGGAATAAGTTTAGAGAAAATGCTGCATATAGAAATGTTGTTCAGTAAAAAATCTAGTCAAATTCGTTGCCCAAATAAAAAAAAAAGGTATTTTCTGTTCTAATGTGTCATTCAAATAAACAACTGCTCACTGTAGAATTTCAAAATAAATTGGGATTTTCAGGAATGTATTTATTATCCCCAATGGCTATTCTGTCTTGGACAAAAAGATAAAGACTGGATAATATTCATTTACATAATTTCATGTCAAACTTCTTAGATTTTCAATGTTCCCTAATGTTTATAAATAAGCCTTTATATATTAAACCCAACAATTGAGATAATAATATTCCCAAATATCTTGTGAAATTATATATATATATATATATATATATATATATATATATATATATATATGCAGTAGTGAAAAATTAGCAATTCAATATATGATCAACATTTGCATATAAAAATTGAAATCTTATGAAAAGAAAAGAAAATGAAAAGAAAAGAAAAAAAGAAAAAGAAAAAAAAAAGTAATTTTTAAGTTACTGAACCAAAATGAACTCAACTTAAAAAGTTCTTATACAATGATTGCATTGATTATAAAGATTTTAGATTGCAGTTTGAAATTTCTATAACTTGCAACTAATTAACATGCATGAATGGACTGCAACCTTCATTGAAAGATTTTTTTTTTTTTCATATAAGGAATCATCTAACAGAACAATTATTGAAATTCAAGCTAATAACACCTTGTGAGAGAAACAGGTTAACAGTATAAACAATTTGTAAGTCTTTTTTCATGGCATGTTAAACTTAAGTACGCTCATAGTTCAAAATGAAAAGCTTAAGAACTAAAACATTGCATATAATATTTATGGATCTCTAGAAAAGAACTACACAAAATTCAACATGATAATTCTTAAAAAGCAGCTTTACTAATATATATATATATATATATATATATATATATAAAGGAAAAATAGAAGGAAACAAAAGAAGCTACAATTAATTTTTGTTAATATCTTGGAAACATAGAAAATATGTAAATGTCCAGTGCTGTTGAGGGTCTAGGGCTGCAACCAGACCATATCTATGATGGTGGTGTAGTTTCATAACAAATAGGTTTTTTATGGGGGTGGAATTGCTTGTTCCCATGCATCCTGGTTTTAAATCCAGAGTTGTTCCTTCTCCTAGACAGCTAAATAGTCAAGTCTGCTCTACTACTATTTACCCATAGCTAGAAAGAGAAGAGGAGGGATTAATGCCTTTCCCCATGGGCATTGGTGTGAAAGTGAATTGTTAACAACCTTGTCTAGGATTTGAACTTTGTCTGCCTAGTCCGTTTCCTAAGATGATAACCATTACACCAGACGCCTCTGACAATTACAGAAAATATAACAGTGCTAGATTAAATTTGCCAATATCATTGTGGAAATCTCTTGATAGAAACAGCAACTCAATTTTGTTGGACACTACAACATACAAGTACCCAAAGTCCCAAGGCAGCTGTCAAACAATCACTAAAATCTGTGATATATTCTCAGCAAGAAATAGAAAAAGAGGAAAAATATTTAACCCTCTTTGCTAGATAAGCAGCTTGCTAATATATTTGCCTAAAGTATTTTTGGGCTTAAAAAATAAGAAAATTATTAATAAAGTTAAATTCTCTAATTAATAAAAATAAGATTTTTTTTTCTCCTTGCATTACTAATATCGTAAAGTAAAAACTACAAAAATATTCTAAAAAGTCATTTTTCCCCTGAACTATTTGTAAAGTGTGTGAAAATATTGCATTTGTATTTAGAAATTCCATAGCAGTTATAAAGTATAGACTGGAATTATAAGAAATAATTAAAATTAAATGTTTATCATAACATTTTTCAGTAGCTTTATCTCACAAATGACATTGTGTATCAAAGAATCTGTTAATTTTGGTAACACCAATTTGCAAGACAATCTATGACAATGTCTTTCATAAGATTTCTAATAGTTAAATTTTCAAAAGTCTGTAGATGCTAAATAAATATGTATTGCACAACCAATAGACAAATTAATTAGATAAAGTTGAAAAGATTGAATAAAAAAAAAAATAAATAAAAAAATAAAAAAGATTGAATTAAGATTGAATGTAAGGGAAGTCTAATTTTGATTAAACTAATGCTATAATACAAGTAAAATATCTTCAAAACCTTTTCTAATCCTTGGAGGAGAATACTCGTCTTTTAAATTCTTGTAAATAGTGCACAGTTAAGATTTTTTTAAACTTTATAAAAAGAAATGATTATGTAATGTTTCCCTGGGACTACTCAGTTTTATGAAAGCGTATTATAAAGTTTAAAAAAAAAAAAGATGAAGGATAAAAACAAAAAGGTCATTATCTGAACAAGTCTTTATTGTTAGTACTTTAAATCACTAATTTTTAGTTAATGTTTTTTTAATGTTTCCCAGGTTTATGCCATCCCTAGTAAGCATAAAACTGATCTTTTCATTCGATTCATTGTTGTTTTAATGGCAAATATTCATCTAAAACATTTCAAATTCATAACTCTACAAATAAAAGATCTTTTACCATTTATTCATTAAATCTATCAAATTGGCCAATTCTAACAGAAGCAACCAGATCTTACCACAAAATTTAAATCATTTTATTTTAGCTACCTAAAAATCGAAGTTTAATAGTAATAATGTAATGTCGTCGGGGGTGGCCTTTTCACTAGCGTTAGACCAAGGAGATTATTTTAGCATCTGAGGTGGAGCGCCACACCTACCATCAGCTCCTCACTTTTACCGCACAGATCCCTGTGCTACTCATACGCTGAGGGGGCGAGGGCCGGTATTGAACAAGGAACCTTGTGATTCCTAGCTGAGCACTCTACTGACTGAGCTAAACCGGCCCTAAAGAGAAAAAATATTGAAAATTCTTTGAAAACTTTTTTTTTTTAAAATCAATTTTCCTTTGTTTTCCTGAAAACCCTGAATTTGACCATCTAAAGCAACAAAAAGATATCTTGTCATTTTCAAAAGAGTTGAAAAAAATAACTAAATGTCATTCCTATTCTAGACTTATATGCATCTTTTGCTGTTGGAAGAAATTATTTTGTAGAAACAAAATGACTACTTTTGATTTGGACAAATGAAACCATAAAAAGTTTTATACACAACTGTCTAATCATTAGGGAGATTTTTCAATGCTATTTGTACACAAAAGTCTATGTAGATTACATTTTTAGCTTCTATCTAGAGCAAATTGACCCAAGAAATGGAAATCTAAATAACTTTATTCAAGTGTTGATAGATTCAGTGGCATCCATGTCATGGTGGACACTCTGGTCATGTCCATTATTTGCATATACATCTATCACAGGTATGAAACGTGCTATAAAGTATATTGAAATTGCCAATGTAAAAAAGTTCAGTATTGCTAGCCATCTTTAGAAAAGTTGCAAAAATACAGAACCGATTGCTTAAATGACCAAACTATCCAAATCAAGCAATTGTTTAATCTGATAAAATTCATAAGTTCTTTAAAAAATGATTTAAAGATAATAAACACTGAAATAATATGATGGTTTTACCCAGTAAATTTGAGCTTAATATATATATATATATACAAAAAGGAAAAATCAGTTTAATATTTTATAAATAAAGTTTCTTTTGTTTGTCTGTTTTTGAATATTCATTCGAACAATTGATGCAAGTTTGTGTATTTTGATCATTTCCATAAAAAGCAATTTATACTTCTGCCTCTTCAGTAAAGTTAAAAATATTAAAGAAAAAAAACAACAAAACAGAAAACAGAATCCAAGTTTGTTCAGAGCAAGTGGTGCATAGTGGAAAAGACCTTTAGAACGGAAGTGACTTTTTTTTCTTTTTTAAAACTCAGCCACTTCTGGCCATAGACTACTTTGTGATGTTGCTGCTTACCTGGCTTTTAAAACATCTATAAATAATGTTATTCCTGACTGAATCACTAATCTCCACCATAGAAATACATATATGGCAGACGAACTGAAATTGGCTCTTTGATGACTGGAGCTGCACAATAGGAAATCTATTCATATAACTTAGAAAAAAAAAAGACACTATCCAAATCATTTATTTTCTGTGATTAAAGAAAGTTAAAGATTGAAACATACAATTAATTATTAATTGTATAACTGTAAATCTGGTACATGATAGTGGTCATTTCATAAGGATATTTAAAAGTTGGTATTAAAAAATGTCCATTAACCCTTACTGCATACGGATTTGAGACACGGGAACAGAGTTAACTTGATTTTGATAGTTGGGTATTTTCTGTGACTCTCCAAATTTCATATAATCTAGTACACACATTTCATTTTTACTGGCTAATAGAAAGAGGTTACAAGAACTGATTTGCATATGATTCGCATATTAAATCACCAGTTTATGGGGTGTATTTCTAAATCTAGAAAGAAATTGAAACTTCAATTTCAGCAACAAAACAAAATGTCATAAAATAATATCTTTGATTTTTATGTTGGTAATTACTGATACTGAGAGAAAATTTGAAGGGTTCTATTATAATGAGGAGTTTAGAGACTATCTGTGCAATGACATGAAAATATTTGATTGTATGTGAACTAAGGTAGATCTGAATAAATAATGAATACAGATAAAACAAAATATGTTTTAGTTATTATTTGTGTGAGGATGTCATTTTCAGCCAATTTTAACAAATTCAGTTTCTGTATATTAGTGTACAAAATTTAATCAGCACAGTGAAGTTTAAAGAGACAACAGAAAATTTGTCTAATTGTTCACTAAGTTACAGTTCTGAAAGCAGGTTAACATCAGATGAAGTAAAATTACAAATTTTAATGTTAAAAAACAAAGGAAAACAAAAAACAAAAAAGACCACATTCCTTTCATGCTACTTAACAAAAGCTTCACCAGTGAAAGCTCAATTTAATAAAAACTGATGAACATTACATGTAATCATATAACCAATTTCTATTAAACTTGCTAATTACTATATAGAAAATTATCCTAAAGTAAACAAAAATGAACAAATGTCATTTATGAAGAACAAAAGATCAAGTAAAAAGTTTGTTAGCAATAAAAGCAACTTAAAACCAGTTTTGTTTTATAAGTGGAAATGACAAAAGGCCAGAAATAAAATGCAACAAATTGGCCGGGTGAGTTATAAAAAGATTTCATACCATTTACAGCAGTTACTTTCAATTTATTAGAAATAGAAAATACTTAAGTGGGCAATAGCTTAAAGCCAATTCTTTCTGAATATGAATTGCCTAAAAATTCTTATTTAGAGGATATTCTCGCAACATCATATATAATCCAGATTAAAAAAAAAAGGTATAAAAACAAGCATGTATATTAATGGTATTAAGACAGAAAGATTAAGTGCCTCTGCATGTGACTGCATTGAAGACTAGAAATGAATGCTGGTTGTAGGTGTACAGTCATTTATGTTTGGAAGTGTCAATATACTTTAATATTGGGTAAGTAGCATGGCTTACAATGACTGTAAAGAAGAGTGTGCAAATACAATTCAGATGTTTCAGTTAAGAGAAGTTGCAAGAGAATTCAGAATATCTTGAGGATAGGAAAATGCATTCTTGTCAGAGCATTTATTTTGTGGTGGAGGAGAAGGGATGAAAACAACACCTGTGGAATACTTACATGGGCAATATGAAAGCACATAGCGTCTATGTACTTTAGATAAACTATGCAAAGTGGTTCAGCTACCTTGGCAGAAGTTGAATGATACCAAATGTCAAGTTATCTTTATGCTATTAGTATGATTACACTTAAAAATAGTACATGTTGTGACAAGAGAGGAATTAGTTTTTCCTCTAAAAAAAAAAAAATAAATAAAAAATAAATAAATAAATTCTTCAAAAAAGATTTAGAAATTTGAACATGACTTGTACTGGCTAGACAGTTTCAAGTGACCTATTATTACAGTTACTAGCAGTTGGGAGAGTAAAGCAGATGCAGCTTATGTACATCAGAATTAGAGAGAAAAAAAAAACTATAACCAAAACAGTTGTGTACTTAAATGCGATTTATTGGCAATCCATTTGTCGGCTACTTGGCTCACAGAAAATATTTCTGTGGTTAAGTCAACTGCACATTTGACTGAAAAAAGATTAAACTAGCAAACAATCGAGCACACAGCTGAACTAAATATTCTCATTAGTTCTGAACATTGTTATTTTGGATTTTCGATTTTTACAAAAGAGATTAAAAAGCAACAAGCAGAAAAAATAATCAGAAACTGAAAGATCAAGTCAGTATGACATGCATTTTAAAGATTTGCTCCTCCTGCTGCTGCTAGCATATTTCTGCTGGGATTCTTTATTAAAAAGATCAACAGATTCATTTCTAATGAAATATGTGACTGACTTCAGCTGAGACTGCAGTGAAAAAAGAAAAGAAGGAACAATTCAAAAGTAGTTTCTTAATTAGGAAAACAAAAACAAAAACAAAAAAAAAAACACACAGCAAAATAGGCTCATATTGTTAATCTAAGCAAAACAACTATTCTTTCATTATTTTTGTATTTGTAAGCTGAAAGACAAGTCATAACATTTCCTTTTATTTCTGTTCTGCAAGGCCATTCACACTGGATCGGTTGAGCTGGTTCCGACCAACGAATACACCTGTGGTGTATTCATGGAAGGAGTAACAAAGGAATAAGAAATTCACAAGCAGTCCCCAAACCTTGCATGCATATCCCGGTCAGGGGAAGGAGATGCCTGTTTGCCACAGATTTTCCACAGACAGTGAAAAGTATGGCAAAAGCTGTTGATTCCTGACTATGATGGAGATGCCCTTTAGACTTTTGCCAGAACCCCTAATACCAGTGGGTACCAGACCTGTCCACTTTGGGTGGCCCTACCAGTAACTTAAGTTCCCAACAGCATGGCTTTGGCACTACTAAGTTTACATGGCCTTGCCACGATGAGGGATTAGACTTTAAAAAAAAAAAAAATTTTTAAATAAAAAATAAAAAAGTGCTAGATGGCCATTGAGCAAAAAGCTTTCTCTTCCTTTTTACAGGTCTGGTTTTTCATTCTACAGGGTGGCTAGCTCACCAGACAAAATCTGTGGGGTTGATGATCTGACTATGAAACAAGTAGTACTTTGTTACATAGTACCAGTAGCACATTGAGTGACCTGACCGCTTTTATTTAGATTCTTCTAAAGGAAAGTTTAATATTAATGAGCAATGACTTATTTTGTTTGTGGGGTAGAAGGGGCTCCAGTCTAATGACAAAGCCATAGGGAAGGCAACCCTTCTAGAAGTTAACTCCAAAATAAGAACTGGAGAAAGAAGCTCCAGCATCAAATCTCTGCTGACTTGTAGGTGTCCTTTGGTGGAGAAAAGTCTAAGAGAATGTACTCTGAAATAAAACCTACAGTTTGCATAGTCACTAGTTACCTTGCTATGCTTGTCACTGGACTGTAGCTATGTAGACCCAGAGAGTGGTATACATTTGTATGTCACTATAATCTAATGATGTACAGATGTCTTATTAGTCAAAATGTTAGAGCTGTAACAGCTATCATCATTATTTTTGTCACCTATTTAAACAAAACTATTTGACTGCTCCACCAAAACCAAAAAGAGAAATACTATCAAAGTCTATAAATTGGAATTCATTTATAACTACTGTTTCTAAGCTGAAAGAGCTTAGAATAAAAAGGACAAAATCACTAACAATGGTTTGCAAAGACAGTATGTAAACAACAAATACAAAATTCTTGCCATGATGAGGGATTGGACTTATATAAAAAAAAAAAAAAAAAAAAAAAAAAAAGAAGTTAGTTCTTAGTAATAACCTTCTAGTAACATTTCTATCCAGTCATCTTATGTTTACAATAATCTTAAAATATATAATTTTATAATCACAAGTCCAGGAAAATGATTATTTTCAAGACATGAAAAACTACCATTCAATACAGTTTTATTAAAAGAAAAGAAAATTACAATGCATATAGTTTAAGGGCTGGTTTAGCTCACTAGAGCAATAGAGTATCTGTCTATGAACCACAAGGTTCCAGGTTCGATACTGTTCCTCACCAACTCAGCACGAGTAGCCCAGCTTGGATTTGGGTGGTAAAGTGAAGGGCTGATGCTAGGTGCAGAGCTCCACCTCAGATACAAAAAACAATCTCGCTGGTCTAGCGCTAGAGAAAAGGGGATAGACTCCCTTGATACTGACAATAGGCCACTCTCCCAATTTAGAAAATTCTGAAAAACTTGCAAGTCATGATACTAAAATGTTTTAATTTTATTTGACAAAAACCTCATTCAAAATAACAATGGTTCCAATCTCGTTCTTTTCTCTTTTTGGTGTACCATGACATTCCAGTTAGTTTGGTCAAACTTTACTCTTTGAGGAGTTAATATAAGAAAAAAAAAAAAAAAAAAAAAAAAGGAAAGATAAAGAAAAAAAGAAAAACGTTTCTTCTATTAAACAGACTTTTTTTTTTTTTTACAATTCCAAATCTTAGTGATTTACTAGTTTGGCAATATTCCACTATACATTTTCAAATGCCTTGCTGTTTGCTAGTTGTCCATGTTTTACATCCATAAATGAGGATAACAAATAGTAATTCATCTTCAGTTCATATAATTACATCTGGTATTTAAAATTTGTCATTGTTATCTTTGTTTCAATTGCCAAAATATAAATCACTTATAATGTACTGGTGAAAGTAATTGCCAATGGGTTTTTTCCTTTTTTTTTTTTTTTTTTTTTAATTTTATCTATACACTGATACAATCAGGATTTTTTTTTTTATCTATACTCTGATAGAATCATGATTTTAATATAGTTTCTTTTTCTGAATTACTCCATTTAGAGATATAAAAGCAAATTTTACCAAATGAAACAAATCTAGATATTTTCTACTAATTAATGTATTCAATATCAGTGTGTGTGTGTATATATTATACACACGCACATTCTGATACTTCTTTGAAAAGTTCACTTAATTTTATTTGAATTTGGCTGCTATTCCCCTTAGAAGTAGTCACCTCATTCCATGCTTCAACTGTTCTGAGTCACACTTTCTAAGTGTGTCATGCACCACATGCAATTTGCACTAGGTCTCCTTCATGGCATCAAAACAATGACCTTCAAGCTTAAACTTTCTTGGGTAAGAGAAAGAAGTTGCAAGGAGACAAATTTGGTGAGGAGGCTGAGTGTAGGGTAAGGTAATGATCACGCTAGTGAAGCACCCCCCCCCCCCAAAAAAAAAAAATGTATTTTCAATGCCCTGTGTTGGCTGTGAGGATTGCCTTAACTGGTCCAATGATTGACAAAAATTAGCAACTTCATTAATGGTGATCTGAAGATTCTGCACAATTTATCCATTTTCTTGGATAGTTTTTTTCTCTTGTGCTTGTTGAGGGTCAATGTGACCCTCTGATCATCTTCAGATGATATTCTATCACTATTGAAGTGTCAGTGTGCCATTCAAAAACATTTCACTCAGTTTATGACTATTGTTATAAGCCTATTGTAACGCTTGGTAGTAGGGAAGATATCTAGTCGAATCCCCACTCCCCAAGGACCAATATTAGCATTGGTATATCCATAATATACTAACATTGAACAAAATGGAAGGAAAGAAAAAATAAACTAGATTACATATACAACACATTTAATATATACAATATATATATACCAGTAGTATTGAAAGAAAGAAATACACAAATGTGACCCAACAGCTAAAACTATACATATATTGTTCCATGAACAAGCAGTATATGAAAGGGGTACAAAAATGGAAAAGAGTCTACTTCACAAGTGTAGAAAATATAGCCATATGGCTTTACAGTTTCCGGTAGCTAGGAGATAATTATTGCCTACAGGCCTACTTCAACATTTCAAGGACTGATTTTCCAAGATTGGCACATAATTTGATGTTCATAGTTTGCTAAGGTTTGAAATTCATCCTGAAATCACAAATGAGCAAGTAAATATGGTCACAAAAATGTGTGTAACAGTAACACTGGTTTAAATGTTCACAACATGACATGCAGATTCACAATTCTCCCTTCCTACTGTGCAATGACGGTCTCAGTTTGTTCAATAGAGGGACAGTCTCAAAGCCCTTTATTGTACTTATACATACATACATACACATTATACATATATATATATACACATATATACATACACATATATATATATCATTAATCAAAATGCTTAAATCTCAATTGTTCAAAAAGCATTTCAAGCAAAATAATGTATTTGAAATTGTGCTACAGAATTTAGTTGGAATGATAAAAAACAAAATATGAATTAAACAAAACACAAATGAGATTGCTGTAACAATACAAGAATATTGAATTTAAGTGTGGGAAACATTTTTATATATATATATATATATATATATATATATATATATATATATATATATATATATATATATATTAATACAAGGAAAAGGCTTTGAGACTGATTACAAAATAATGGTTCAATTTCAACATGTTGAAATTGAACCATTATTTTGTAATCAGTGATGAAGTTCATGTACTTAAGAATTTTAAAACTACTAAAACTACTACTCAGGTGGTGAATGCTGAGAAGCAGCAATGAAGGAGAGGAAAAATAAGATGTAACAATTGAAGGGGAAAGTTGGACTATTGAAATTATTATTTTTTTACTCCAAAGTCAAACGCCATGATACTGCAATATTAAATGTAAATGAGAAGGAGTTCTCATATGCCATGAATATATGAATATCTATATGAAAGATACTTTGTGATTCTCACAGGAATTTATTTCTCATAACCAAATTATCAAGTTGCACAGATAGCACAGATTCCCTCGACTCTCTCACCATCTGTCCCTATCAGCCATTGCTCTTCACAGGTACTTTATCCCGCATAATTGAAAGTTTTTTTTTTTTTTTTGCTGCTTGCCCTACACTGGTGTGTCCATGTATAGGAGTTCACAGGGAAATACTTATTTGGGAGGTAAGTAGCTGTACAGGTGTTTTGTGGAGTGTTATGTCCAGGATTTGTGCAAAACAGCATGCAGCATACTTGCGTAGTTCCCACTTAGCTTTTTTTCTCCAAGCATTTCACTAGTCAAAGTAGTGCAGCCGTATAGTACTACTACACAGCTACAGCTTGGAGGAATTCTCATTTTATTTTATCAGAGATCAAATTTCTATATGATCAATAACATGTCAACAGCAATACATTCCTTTCTCATGTGTTTGTTGACATTGGTAGCAATATCTCATCTACTAAAAGCAAAGTATGTGAACGGGTCTACTAATTTCAGAGACTTGGCATTTCATTTAGAGATGTCTCCATCTTGCTTAAAACATTTTTCAGCAAATTATTTTCCAAGTTATGATAGTTTTCAATCAGGTTTTACAAGTTGTCCAGATCTTTGGATGGGTTAAGGTAATTCCTCAAAAGTTAATCATCTACATAATATTTTCATTCTCACTACACACACACAAAAAAAAAATAAAAAATAATAATAATGGAACGACCAATTGGACACAGTCCAGTGGATATAACAGATTGGTTAAGTGACAGCTATCTCTAGGCTGCAGGTTCAATTCTGGTCAAGTGCGACAGTAACATAGAATAATAATTAACACAGCTTAACACTTGTACCCAGCTATGGTTAGTGGAATGAGAACAGGATATCCCCATGGATTGAATAAGGGGTTGGCTTCAAAGTTCTATGATGGCTCCCGAGTTCAAGGTTCCCAAGCTAAAGAAGGCTACCGAGTCTGACAAGAAATACCTGAAGAAGGCTGGAGGGCACATCAGCCGAAACGTTGTACAGATAACAATAAAGATGAGGACAATAGTCTAAATAATACAAATTATCAAACCTCATCTCAAAAATTCAGTCAAATAGAATAAAGTACATTATCATCCAGTTATCATATAGTGAAACAGCTGGTCAAGATAATAGGGTTTGGTTATTTTGCTATTAAGTCAATAAAACTTCAAATAACTGGTCTTGGAAACTCTTAATTCAGGAACAATATCTACAAAGAAGATTTATTATCAAAAATTAAATACCTTTGTATTTATTCATCAAGAAACTTAATCATGTAACATAAAAATAGTACTATAATAAATGTTTCTATAAAAAAAGTAAAGTCGTCGGGGCAGCCTAAAGTCGGTATCAGCCAGTCAGTGAGGGAGTCTATCCCCTTTTCAATAGCGCTAGACCAAGGAGATTGTTTTGGCATCTGAGGTGGAGCGCCACACCTACCATTAGCTCCTTACTTTACCGCACAGATCCCTGTGCTACTCATACGCTGAGTTGGCGAGGACCGGTATCGAACTAGGAACCTTGTAGTTTCTAGCCGAACGCTCTACCGACTGAGCTAAAATGTTTCTATAAAAAGACTGAATTCTTACCAATTTACCATAGAATACCACCAAAACATTTTAATCAAGATTTAATCAATCAGCTGGTCAGGTCAAAACCTAGCACCTATATGATTAAGTCTCGAATGTATTCTTCAAATTGCTTTTATGGCAAACACCCAACCCTTTTTGTGTTAGAAGGTGGTGGTTGACCCTCAGTTTATTAATACACATTAAGCTATTTCTTCTAATTTCTTAATACATAAAGTTAATGAAAAAACATAACAAAAAAATTATTTCTATCACTTAACATTAATACACATGGAATCATATACTAAGAACATGATTTAGTATTAAATAGCCCACAAGGGTTGATATGCCATTAAGCAAAATAACCAACCATTTTAGGTTATATCAACTTGTTTATTTATGGATGTCATTTACTCAGTTATGTTTTTAATGTTTTTCATATTTATATAGAAAAAAATCCTTTTATTAAAATCTCAAACAAATCCTTCATTTTAAATTATTTACCAAATTTAGTTGATTCTAGAATACCAAGTTTTATAAGACGTCTTAAATCTTATTTTTCTATTTTAAAGAACCTTTGATATAAATGAATGGAGGCATGCTAGACAGTAGGTAGTGCAATCTATTTTAATTCTTTATTTCAGGGAAAGAAAATTGATTTAAGATCTGGCAGTAGAAAAATTCTTGATATAGTTTGTCATATTTAAGAAAACTGATTTTCTGATGAATAGTAGAGAAAGTGGTGCTAATGTCCAGGACTGGTGCGTACTACCCCTGATTGGGGGACAAGCAGCCTATTTGGGGTCCCCTGAAGGGCGGGTTTCATATTTTCTATGAATACTATTTTATGAAAATTAATAAGTAGTAGAGCCCCCACCCCTGGCTCTAGCTAGTGTCCACTAAATGACAAAGTTTGAATATTTGCTAAGTTAGGAAAATTTGGTAAAAGGAAGATTTTTAAAAAAAATTTAAAGTAAGAGAAGAGTGGCTTGTAAATCTGAAAACTCAAATAAAGTGACATTAATTAAGTGTAAATGTTATTTTAAAATTCATTCCACTGAAAATATTAGAAAAGGAATGGATAAAGTTGATTGTCTAATAACATCAACATTAACTATAACTTTTTGTCAATTATAAAGATCTCTATTTCCAACCAACTCCAACAGTTCCTTACATCATTTTAATTTATTCTTTATATTGAATCATTTCAAGCAAACATGATATCCAATAAGAAATAAAACCTGTAAAATCAATGCATTATCACTTGCTAATCTGGCATTACCTAGGATAAAAATAATATACTGAAGCATATTGTTAAACAAAAATTCATTCTATTTGTTTCCTGTAGAAATTAGTTCTGTCTTAGTCTCCACAATGAGTTAAATGGAGAGTGTGCAATTGGGCACTCCTGCTGACAATTATGTTTTCAAGATAAATTTGATCAATTTTCAGCTAAAATATTCTAGGTACCTGCAGGTATAGGATGGGTGATTCCTGTGTGCCTACCCCCATTTAAAAACACTCCCTAAAACCAAGGAAGTTCCCATGCCAGGTTTCAACAACATTTTCCTCTTAGGAAAAGGAATCTAGAGTTGAATGAATTGTTTCTGATTAATTTATGTTCCAGCTTTTCTTGAATATTATTTGTTTTATGAATGAATCATACCTTTCTGGTCAATTTTAAGCTAAAATATTCTGCATTGGTCCACATGGTATCTCATTCCTGTAGATCATGATAACTTTCAAAAACTGATCCATTTGCCTAGGAGCCTATAGGTTACAAGCACACAAATGAACCAAATTTGAACACGCACACGCATGCATGCAGTCACTGAATTTGTTTGTCCATCTAAATGTATCATGCTGAAACAAACTGATAAAATTATTCAGAATTGGTGTAATTCAAAACTGCAAAGAAAAAAAGGCAAGCAGCAACTTAACCAATAAACTACACAAACACCTAGAGACATCCATGGTAAAATTGACTAATTTCTACTAACAATTCTTTTACAAACTTTAGGTTAGTTTTATGGCATGTCAACCCCTGTTTGAGTTATTTTATGTTGAAGTCATTTTAACAATTATGGTTTCCAATTATATATAGTAAAAAAAAAAAAAAAAAAAAAGAAGATTTTTGCAAGATCAGTATTTTAAGAAACAATGTAGTTCAAAATCATTTTAAACATTATCTCAAACAGGTGTAAAATGGGACCCTATCAGTTACTACCACTCCAAGTCAGAGAGGATCTGTAAGGCAATAGAAGAATGATGCCAAAGCTATAGAACTGGAGCCTCACCAATAAATACAGCTTAGTATCATAACCAGAAATGTTGGTATGTTATTATTTGAATGAGTAAATTCATTCGATTTATTTCTTTTCAAATCTGAAAGTTTATTAAAGTAAAATAATAAAATGAAATCAAAAATGGAAAATTTCCATTTTATTAATTTTTTTTCTTTTGAATAATTTCCTTTTCCAATAAAATAAGTTGAATGTTTTTTTTGTTTTTTTAAATGAAACACAAAACAGTCATTTTAAGTTCTTAGCTTTTACTTTTTTGGGGGAGCAAGTGAGAAATGTATTGTACGATTCACTTTTCAAAATAAATTTGCCAATTTAAGTTGTTTTGAATTCTAAATAATTCAAATTCTACAAAAAAAAAAAAAAAAAAAAAAAAATTCTCAGAATGAATATAAAGATTAAAAAAAAAAAAAAAAATAAAAAAAAATAACAAAAATTGTACAAAACTTCACATTTCAAAATAAGTTTGCCAAGTTCTTTTGAATTGTGCATAATTAAAATCTTGTAAAACAAAGTTTTTTTTTATAGAATAGACAGCAGAGAAATTGGCTATAGAGCAAATAGAAATGTAAATAATATTGTCAGGTACTAATGCTTTGATAGAAATATTCTGCTAAAAAGAATTTTTAAATCCAAATTTTTGTGTTCTGATCCTTTTATTTAGGCAAAAGAGAATAATGCTAATTTGTGTTTTAAAAATATAAACCTGAGAAAATATTCATGGAACAATTTAAATATGTATGAAGCTTTACTAACTCTAGTGGAATTAAGAATAACCAGAGTTATTGGAAGTGATGTTTCAGCCTCAATGAAAACCTTGAGGGTTGTAGAAACATTGATTCATTTTAAACAATGGGAGTAAAATGGGAAATTAAATTTGACAGTATGTAGAAAAACACAAAGTATTCCAAAAGATGAGTTTATTCTTGATGGTAATGTTGATGCTATGTTTCGTTTTTTTGCAACCTTCATCAGGACACATGGAGGAAATCCACACAATTTTCATGTGTCCTGATGAAGGTTGTAAAAACCGAAACATTATAGCATTGACATTACCATCAAAAATAAAGAATACCATCTTTTGGAACACTTGTATTTTTCTATTTTTTCTACATTTTAAACAATGCATATCAAAATATATGGAAAGTGATAATTCTATATCTTTTTTGACCTATTGGACCAGATGATCCATCAGATGAAATTTCATCTTTATATCAACATTAATTGCAATAATTATATGAAAAGTTATGGTGAAAGGAAAACCAGTAGAACTCAAAATGCTATTAAATGAAAAATTAGAAGATATGCACAACAAACCTGTTATAAAAATTGCAACCTTAACAATATTTATATAATGATGGAAAATTCAAATAACTAAGCTTAATAGTTTCCATAAATATGTTTAAGAGCAAGTGTCAGGTTATTTGAATATTTTTAAAAACTTTTTCATATTTGCTTACTGCAGCATTTGAACCTCTCTCTCTGCAATACAAATTAGATTACTAACATTTTTTTTATTTACAATATCCAATACATCCACCAGCCAATGGAAAATTTATTCAGTATGCTTTTGATAAACATGTCAAGAATAATAATATATCTAAGCGAGTCTTGCATTCAAGAAACTCTTTGAAGTAGGCAATATATTATAACATCAGAGATATTGTAATGCATCAAAATCTAATTGGATTTCAAGAGTGGAAGTCAGAAAAGAAGAAGAATTACCTTATATTCTAAACATGACTGAACAATTTTAGGATCCATCTTTAGGATATTTTAGCCAGATTATTTTAAAAAGGGACAAATCTCTTAATACTTTATACAAAAGATCAAAATCTAACAAAATATTTTAAAAACAAGTTATTTCAACTAATAGCTTTTACACGTTGACAAAATCTAACTTTCTTCTAGCAGTGAATTGTAAAACTAAAATCTTTTCTTTTCAATTTTTTTTTAACAATCAAATCTCTTTCATATATTGTCAATGCAATGTTTCGATCAATCTATACTGCAGCTTTCTCTGTTCAGATGGAAAGAGGGGGGGGGTCTCCCTTTTTTTTGGTAGTGTAAAGCAAAAAAGCAATGCTTATATCAGTTATGTATATAGTTTATTCCAATATCTTAAGTGAAGATGTTTTCAAATGTTTTTTTTGTTAAATTTCTCAACACTTTTGTTAAGCAAAGAAAACCACATGATGTTGAAATCTGTACTAGCTTGACAGATAAGCAAATATATGCTGCCCCATTCAGATTCTTCACTCTCCAATGATGCTCGCTATCAATTAACTAGATCTCATCCCAGAAGGAGTAGTGCATGCCCTTCTCACTACAGTTCATCATACCAAATTTTTTCACCTCTCCTTTGGATATGGCTTTTGTGTTTTTTTTTTTTTTAAAGTATGCCATAAAGCCTGCTCTTATCTTATTTCTGTCACTATTAGATTGTACCTTTCTGCATTTAAGTTTAAAACTTCAAAACATTTTAATATCCCCTCCTTTTTTTTTTTTTTAAATAGAAAGAAAATTCTAAAAATTCTAATCTGTATCAAGAGATATCAAAATGATAAGATATCAATTTACTTGATGTTTTATTATGTATTTACCCAAGCTCTCCACTATGGGTAGGATGTGACACAAGGTCAATTTTTAAGTGGAATAGAGCTGGTTTGAATTCAGTTTTCCTTCTGCTAGAACATAGTCTGCCCTACTATTTTCTCATAGCTGAGTGGAGAACAGAGATTCATGCCTTTTCCCAAGGGCATTAGCACAAAGTAAAATGCAAACATACACATCCAGGATTTGTACTTTTAGTGTGAATATGATTCTATTTTCAACCCAAATATTTTAGCATAAAATGTTTAATATACTTACAAAAAGCTAATTATATAACAGAATTATCAGGTAATTTTAAAGAAAATAAAAGGCAGAAGAAATCATTAATTTCATGAGGAATAGAAAAATATTACAAAACAAAAAAGGAACAAAACAAGCAAAATATTAAGCAGATATTTCATGATTAAAAATCAAAATATAAAAATGGAAAATCAAAGATTAATTACTGGTAAGAAATAAAATAGTCATAGATAGTAATGTAGATATAGTAAATTTCAGTTTTAAATTTTATTAAAAACAAAAAAAAGTTTTGTTTATTTTAAAAATATATATATAATGATTAATATCTAAATTTTTGGAATGAGTTATTTATATTATTTCCAGGTCTGTGACTATTGTCCTCCTCTTGGTAGTTATATTCACAATGTTTTGGCTACTATAACCTCCAGCTTTCTTCAGGTGTCTTTCCTCATAGTTATTACCTCAGGGAATTTCAGAATAACAACTACCCTGTGAGCATAACATTGGCTTCCAAGAACAGAGAGGGTTGAAGACAATCAGAAACCTATTACTACTACGTTTTGTCTTCTATACAACAGAAACATATTGGAAAATATTCAAAAGATCTACAGTCCATTCGACATTAAGATAATATTCAGAAGTGGTTTAGCCTTTGGAAGACATCGGAGTCAAACCTATCATAGAAGAGAACATGACAAGAACTATGTATTCCATTCAATACAGTTGTGGCAGAGAATATAAAAGTGATTGCCAGATGGTAAGGCTAGAGGAACATTGGAAAGTTGTAGCCTGAAGGGAAATAATGAAGTAAGGTATAGCTGATCATGTATGGAGGAAAATGAGTGATCATCAATACTTGTACAAATAAAAATAATAAAACATTGGAAGGTCAAATGCTGAAAGGAATTAATGAACATGCAAAATATCATTAACCTCCTAAGTAGGTCAAGCGAAGAGATTAACAGAATATGGGAGCTGCTCATTAAGGCGAGAGCATTGGGTCCAAAATCCACTAATGATAACATTACACACACACACACTACATATATATACATATATATATATATATATATATATATATACTCCCACAGGACAATCATCAAGAGTAGCGGTTCCCAACCTTTTTTTTACCATGCCCCACTTAAACATCTAAAATCCTGATGCCCACCCACTATGACATAATTCTTAATTTACTTATTATATATATATATATATATATATATAATATATATATATATATATATATATATACATACATACATACATACATACATACACACACACATACATACATACATACATACACACACAGTACATATATAATTACATATGTACAAACAAGTATTTTTATGCAAGTATACCGTATATGCACAAGATGTATTAACCTAGGGAGACTAACTAGAAAAAAATTCACTGTTAATAACTCATTCTTGAATCTCCTCAACCCACTCCAAATCTAATTGCCTCATGTTCAGAACCAAGGGTCTAGAGGATAAAAATACTGGTTAAGAGCTTCTAGTTGGAGTCTACCTGGATGTTCAGAGTTCAATCCCTGGGCCCAAGTTCACCAGAAAAGAGAAGCAACACTACTAGGGGTGAAATAACTAATAATACAAATTAACTCATAAAAGATCTTGCAAGACATGGACAGTGGAATATGAACAGTCTATTCCTATAAACTAAATAGGTTTTGTTCAAAATCACCTGAAGGTTACAGACTATAATAAAAAGGTACCTAAACAAGGTCAGAGGGTACAGAAGCTGAAATATCACTCGTATAACTAGCAAGGCGAGGACAATAGTCTAAGACATGTAAATAATGTAAGTAAATTTATTATTCTTTGAGTTTACTCTTCTACACTTCATATAATACAAATATTCAAGTAAATGATTTCATCCATAATATAACTGATAAGTATTATTTATGGTAACCATCCTAAATACATTGTTTTCTTTCTGAATATCTGCCATTTATTGAACTTTAAAAAAATCTTTTGTACTGGTTGATCAAATACAGTTCTATAGACACCAATATTTCAAATGTAGTTGCATTAAATGAATAAATGTAACAATCTCTTAATTCTTCAACTAGATTTCTGAAAACTTGAATACACATCAGAATTTAACCAACCTTTTAATGAAAATAAATAGACATTGGGTTATTTTATGCTGGAGATGTTTTATTTTAATCATTCTTGTTCGGTATTCATTTTTTTAAATACTTTTAAAACTCATTTTTAACTATTTAACCTATAAATGAAACCCTAAAAGGTACTACCACTGCAGGTCAGAGTGGATCAGGGAGTAATGGTGATGAAGGGGTACTCCATACTCCCCAGAGCTCCAGAATTGGAACTTCACGACTAGATGCAGTTTAACTTCATACCCAGGACATGAAGACCTTCAGTCACCACCTTCTATGATAAAAAGGATTGGGGGTTTGCCTTAAGAGCAATATGGTCCGGACAATCATATAGATGCTAGGGCTTGACATGACCAGCTGATTGATCAGAAGGGATCTCTCTGACCGCCCATCTAGCCTAAGTAAAGTTGCCCCCTACCATGACCAACAGGTAACCCCATTGGAAGGATTTTACCCCTCTGCAGAAGTGCAGGGCAATCAGATTAATTGAATAAAAGTGATTTAAAAAAACAAAACGATTTAAACAACACCAAAACAACCATACAAATCAGAAATCAAGTTATCATTGGGCATCCAATAAAAAATTTAAAAGTGAAAATAAAATCTTTACATTTAATGCAATTTAGATATACAGAGAAATAAAATGGATATGAAAATTAAAATAAAATTACTAAATATTTTCTATTTAGTAAAAGCTAACTTGTAACGGAAGGAATTTTAAATTCGTAAAAAAATAAATAAATAAATAAATAAAAAATAAAAAAAGTATACAAAACTTACATTCAGTCTTAATATATTCTTCAATCTAAATAGACAATTTATAAAAATCTCTCATTGATCCTCATGTTATTGATAGTTGTCCACTTAAAAACATGAAGATCAATGTTATTTATGAAATAAATTCTTTTGGTATTAGAAAATATCTAAGATTCAGTTGTAGCATAATAGTTAAGACATGTAATTATCTGTCAGATGATAACATTGTATTGACAAAACTTCAGTAGGCTTCTGCACGGAAGCCAAAAAATTAGTCTTAGTGCATTTTTTCTCCTTCATAATTGTAAATAGAATAGGAAGGATGCAGCAAGAAAATTGTCAATAAACATGGCCTTGTATTTGACACAGACAAATAAGCCAATCAATTTTCTTTTGCATGATATCTAATTTTAAACAGAAACATTTTCACTAATCCACATATATTCCATAAAAAAGAAAAAAGAAAAAAAAGAAAAGATTCTTATTAGAAAAAGATTGCATTTGCACATAGTAGTAATGTAGTTTATATTTATTGCAATCAATGTTGATTTGGGGGACGATAGATTTCAATAAGTATTCTTAATCCATTGTGACATATTGACAGAATTCAGTCAGATTTTATTTGAGGCAATGAAGAAAAAAAAGAAATCAATCTTAATAAAATAAAAATTGTAATATCTTCAAAACAAGAACCAAATTTTAGAAGAGTACAGTTGGAAGTAGAATTATCTATACTGCCAACAATTAGTCCTATCTTCTTAGATTTACATTTAATGAATCAGTAAAATGAAAAATTACAATGAAATCAAAATGATTGATGGTAATTCCATAGAAAATAAATAAACAAAACACCCCCAAAATACAAACCACTGTTTGGTTTACTAGTTTAATGGCATATCACCACCTTATAGGTTACTTAAATGCCTAATTTTGATTCATTTGTAAATGTTTGATTACAATTATAACTATTTATATTCCAATGCAATAAAAAAAAAAAAAACCCAAAAAAAAACAACTTTATTTGATTAATTTGTTTGTACAGTTATTTTTTCAAGTATTCTTATGTAACATAAATAATTTGCACACATTTATATGATTTCAACTAATTAAAAATAACCTTAAGTAAACAATTATAGCTTCAAGTAACTATCCTTAATACATAATAATTTGCACAGCTACATGGTATTCCTATCTAATACAAATAATTTTTAGACAGATCTGAGGTCAGGGTGTCTTACCTCTCTGCAGAAGATGTAATTGGTGTATTACAAGCCTTGCCAACAGGGTGACTGATAATTCACAATTATAGGGTTTGAAGTAATTAATAACTCCTTGTAAATAATTGTAGGTTAAAGTACTATGTTTAATACAAATAACTTGTATACAGTTAAATGGTTTCACATATACGTATCCAATACTAATAATTTTTAAAGAACTTTTTGACCTGACAATGATAGTGGACCTAAGAGTAATGCCTATGAAGGGGTACTTTACACTCTCAGGAACTCACCATCAGCTGCAGTTTAGTATCATGTCAATTTTAGACCCTTTTGGAGAAGAAGTATCTTACCTTTTTGCAGAGAATGCTGTCAGCATATTCTAAGCTCTACTGAAAGGGCACAAACCAAGTGAATACAGCAGACAAGTTAAAAGATTTTGGTAATATTAATTATCCTATATTCTAGAATAAAAATGCGTGTGTCGTGTAATGGCTATTGTCATAGGAAATGGCGACAGGAGTGCTAATATCCTTGGGAAAGGTATAAATCTAACTATTCTCCCTCCAGCTATGGGTAAATAATAGGGCATAATGGGCTTTTTAACCTTGGTATGGCAACTAGTCTAGGATAAGGAAAACTGAATTCAAACCTGTCAAACTGCTTAAAAATAGACCTTGTGTCACATCCTGTTTGGACTGAAGGCTTGTTAAATATACATACTAGAATAAAATGCTATTATTATTCTCATATAAGTTCTATATGATAGGTCAAAGTAAGCATTTAGTTTTGTTCATGCTTGTCAGAAATTGTGAACAAACTACTTGACATATCAAAAAGGTATAAATAAACAAAAACAAAAAAGCACTCAATAAGATGGAAAGATAAATATTAAATGGTATAAGAGACCCCCCGCCAAAAAAAAAAAAAAAACACAAAAAACATCTGAATCATCTGTTTGTGAAATTTAGTTTTAGATGGTAAGGAACAGGCCCAAGGAAAAGCTAAATGATTTTTAGGCTGTGTATTTTCTTTCTTTTTTCAAAAAAAAAAAAAAAAAAAAAAAAGGGGTCACCAAAATCAAAGTGAATAAAATCTGATTCCAACAATATTGTCATTCTACTCTGCAGAGGTATGATGAACAAAACTGTAAATAAATGATTCTGCTTAATAATATTTCTTTTCAATAGAAAATCAAGACATCTTTTGACAATTCTATTCTAGGTATTTATTCACACCAATTACTAATCACCAATTTTATGAGGCTGATCATGGAAAAGAAAGTAGTTACTGAACATTTGATTAGAAGCCAATTTTCAATATACACTTGTGTGTATTATGTTAAAATGATTACCATACATACAACTACAATATCAATGTAAATCATCTCACACTAAACACATAATTAATGCTTCTACCTCTGTAGTGATTTGATTTTGACTCCAGATTTAAAAAATTATAAATACCTTAACATGTTTTGTAAAAAATAATGAATGACAAGGGTTAGATTTAGGTTCATTGTAATTGTTACAGTGTGTATGTGTGTGTGTGTGTATATATACATATATAATATATAGTGTTCGATTGCTGCTTGAGTGTTTCCATCGTGGTGGTATTAGTAATTTATCCAAGAGTGCTCAGTATATCAAACAGAGCTATAAACAGAAAAATGATGGGTCTACCATGGTTTTGACCTTACATAGATCTCTTAAGGTGAAGAGATCTATTTAAGATTGAAACCATGGTAGACCCATAATTTTTCTTATATACAGGGTGTTTGGGATAAATTTGACATATTTATATTTGGTTATTTTTCTCCGTATGTTGGAGGTATTGACACACTACGTATCATTTAAAAGCTTGGACCCTTCTTCATTCATATACGTGATGACAGATAAAATGGATGACTGAAACCCACCTGAATCATGGAAGAGAATAACTTGTATCATGATGATCAGCGCCGGCCATCAAAATAAGGAGATTATGTTTGCTGCCCAATGCTCCCTGAACACTGTAAAAACAATCAGGCATGAACTGGAGAATTGCAATGGAGTCTACAAGGCTGTGGCCAGAAGAAAGCAACATAACAGACGATCTGATAGCGTTCGTACAGCAGAATTCCTCAAAAATTTGCAGAAAAAAGTGTTGGAGGACCCTCTGATGTCTATGTGGAGTTGCTAAACACTAGTCAAGCTCTGGATAACAAGGGTAGCCAATAGTAGGCCATATGTATGGCAGCAGGATTTAGCTCCCTGTCACACTCTAGGAAAAGTCAAAAATTGTTGTTAGTGAATTTTACAACTAACACTAGTCCAGTATTTGGCCTCTGAACTCCCCAGATCTTAACCCAATGGATTATTAGGTATGTGTCACTGTTGATAAAGACACCAATTGTCATGCCAATACTACAAAAGTCCAGTTAATCGACAGAATTAAGGCAGTTTTTGAGACCTTTCTCAGAGAAACTGTAACATCAGCTTGCCACAGGTTCCGGAGCAGGATTGAGGCTGTGAATGACGCTAATGGTGATTATTTTGAGTGAAACTTGTTGACAGTGGTAATTTCTGTGCCTGTTGAATTTCTTTAAAATCCATTAAATTTTTCGGTATTAGAAAATATCTAAGATTCAGTTGTAGCATAATAGTTAAGACATGTAATTATCTGTCAGATGATAACATTGTATTGACAAAACTTCAGTAGGCTTCTGCACGGAAGCCAAAAAATTAGTCTTAGTGCATTTTTTCTCCTTCATAATTGTAAATAGAATAGGAAGGATGCAGCAAGAAAATTGTCAATAAACATGGCTTGTATTTGACACAGACAAATAAGCCAATCAATTTTCTTTTGCATGATATCTAATTTTTAAACAGAAACATTTTCACTAATCCACATATATTCCATAAAAAGAAAAAAGAAAAAAAAAGAAAAGATTCTTATTAGAAAAAGATTGCATTTGCACATAGTAGTAATGTAGTTTATATTTATTGCAATCAATGTTGATTTGGGGGACGATAGATTTCAATAAGTATTCTTAATCCATTGTGACATATTGACAGAATTCAGTCAGATTTTATTTGAGGCAATGAAGAAAAAAAGAAATCAATCTTAATAAAATAAAAATTGTAATATCTTCAAAACAAGAACCAAATTTTAGAAGAGTACAGTTGGAAGTAGAATTATCTATACTGCCAACAATTAGTCCTATCTTCTTAGATTTACATTTAATGAATCAGTAAAATGAAAAATTACAATGAAATCAAAATGATTGATGGTAATTCCATAGAAAATAAATAAACAAAACACCCCCAAAATACAAACCACTGTTTGGTTTACTAGTTTAATGGCATATCACCACCTTATAGGTTACTTAAATGCCTAATTTTGATTCATTTGTAAATGTTTGATTACAATTATAACTATTTATATCCAATGCAATAAAAAAAAAAAAACCCAAAAAAAACAACTTTATTTGATTAATTTGTTTGTACAGTTATTTTTTCAAGTATTCTTATGTAACATAAATAATTTGCACACATTTATATGATTTCAACTAATTAAAAATAACCTTAAGTAAACAATTATAGCTTCAAGTAACTATCCTTAATACATAATAATTTGCACAGCTACATGGTATTCCTATCTAATACAAATAATTTTTAGACAGATCTGAGGTCAGGTGTCTTACCTCTCTGCAGAAGATGTAATTGGTGTATTACAAGCCTTGCCAACAGGGTGACTGATAATCACAATTATTAGGGCTTTGAATCAGGTGTCTTTCCTCATAGTTATTACCTCAGGGAATTTCAGAATAACAACTACCCTGTGAGCATAACATTGGCTTCCAAGAACAGAGAGGGTTGAAGACAATCAGAAACCTATTACTACTACGTTTTGTTTCTATACAACAGAAACATATTGGAAAATATTCAAAAGATCTACAGTCCATTCGACATTAAGATAATATTTCAGAAGTGGTTTAGCCTTTGGAAGACATCGGAGTCAAACCTACCATAGAAGAGAACATGACAAGAACTATGTATCCATTCAATACAGTTTGGGCAGAGAATATAAAGTGATTGCCAGATGGTAAGGCTAGAGGAACATTGGAAAGTTGTAGCCTGAAGGGAAATAATGAAGTAAGGTATAGCTGATCATGTATGGAGGAAAATGAGTGATCATCAATACTTGTACAAATAAAAATAATAAAACATTGGAAGGTCAAATGCTGAAAGGAATTAATGAACATGCAAAATATCATTAACCTCCTAAGTAGGTCAAGCGAAGAGATTAACAGAATATGGGAGCTGCTCATTAAGGCGAGAGCATTGGGTCCAAAATCCACTAATGATAACATTACACACACACACTACATACATATATATATATATCCTCCCACAGGACAATCATCAAGAGTAGCGGTTCCCAACCTTTTTTTACCATGCCCCACTTAAACATCTAAAATCCTGATGCCCACCCACTATGACATAATTCTTAATTTACTTATATATATATACATACACACACACAGTACATATATAATTACATATGTACAAACAAGTATTTTTATGCAAGTATACTGTATATGCACAAGATGTATTAACCTAGGGAGACTAACTAGAAAAAAATTCACTGTTAATAACTCATTCTTGAATCTCCTCAACCCACTCCAAATCTAATTGCCTCATGTTCAGAACCAAGGGTCTAGAGGATAAAAATACTGGTTAAGAGCTTCTAGTTGGAGTCTACCTGGATGTTCAGAGTTCAATCCCTTGGCCCAAGTTCACCAGAAAAGAGAAGCAACACTAACTAGGGGTGAAATAACTAATAATACAAATTAACTCATAAAAGATCTTGCAAGACATGGACAGTGGAATATGAACAGTCTATTCCTATAAACTAAATAGGTTTTGTTCAAAATCACCTGAAGGTTACAGACTATAATAAAAAGGTACCTAAACAAGGTCAGAGGGTACAGAAGCTGAAATATCACTCGTATAACTAGCAAGGCGAGGACAATAGTCTAAGACATGTAAATAATGTAAGTAAATTTATTATTCTTTGAGTTTACTCTTCTACACTTCATATAATACAAATATTTCAAGTAAATGATTTCATCCATAATATAACTGATAAGTATTATTTATGGTAACCATCCTAAATACATTGTTTTTCTTTCTGAATATCTGCCATTTATTGAACTTTAAAAAAATCTTTTGTACTGGTTGATCAAATACAGTTCTATAGACACCAATATTTCAAATGTAGTTGCATCAAATGAATAAATGTAACAATCTCTTAATTCTTCAACTAGATTTCTGAAAACTTGAATACACATCAGAATTTAACCAACCTTTTAATGAAAATAAATAGACATTGGGTTATTTTATGCTGGAGACGTTTTATTTTAATCATTCTTGTTCGGTATTCATTTTTTTAAATACTTTTAAAACTCATTTTTAACTATTTAACCTATAAATGAAACCCTAAAAGGTACTACCACTGCAGGTCAGAGTGGATCAGGGAGTAATGGTGATGAAGGGGTACTCCATACTCCCCAGAGCTCCAGAATTGGAACTTCACGACTAGATGCAGTTTAACTTCATACCCAGGACATGAAGACCTTCAGTCACCACCTTCTATGATAAAAAGGATTGGGGGTTTGCCTTAAGAGCAATATGGTCCGGACAATCATATAGATGCTAGGGCTTGACATGACCAGCCGATTGATCAGAAGGGACCTCTCTGACCGCCCATCTAGCCTAAGTAAAGTTGCCCCCTACCATGACCAACAGGTAACCCCATTGGAGGGATTTTACCCCTCTGCAGAAGTACAGGGCAATCAGATTAATTGAATAAAAGTGATTAAAAAAAAAAGAAAAAAAAAGATTTAAACAACACCAAAACAACCATACAAATCAGAAATCAAGTTATCATTGGGCATCCAATAAAAAATTTAAAAGTGAAAATAAAATCTTTACATTTAATGCAATTTAGATATATAGAGAAATAAAATGGATATGAAAATTAAAATAAAATTACTAAATGTTTTCTAACTGTAAAAGCTAACTTGTAACTGAAGGAATTTTAAATTCGTAAAAAACAAAAATAAATAAAAAATAAAAAAAGTATACAAAACTTACATTCAGTCTTAATATATTCTTCAATCTAAATAGACAATTTATGAAAATCTCTCATTGATCCTCATGTTATTGATAGTTGTCCACTTAAAAACATGAAGATCAATGTTATTTATGAAATAAATTCTTTTGGTATTAGAAAATATCTAAGATTCAGTTGTAGCATAATAGTTAAGACATGTAATTATCTGTCAGATGATAACATTGTATTGACAAAACTTCAGTAGGCTTCTGCACGGAAGCCAAAAAATTAGTCTTAGTGCATTTTTTCTCCTTCATAATTGTAAATAGAATAGGAAGGATGCAGCAAGAAAATTGTCAATAAACATGGCCTTGTATTTGACACAGACAAATAAGCCAATCAATTTTCTTTGCATGATATCTAATTTTAAACAGAAACATTTTCACTAATCCACATATATTCCATAAAAAGAAAAAAGAAAAAAAAGAAAGATTCTTATTAGAAAAAGATTGCATTTGCACATAGTAGTAATGTAGTTTATATTTATTGCAATCAATGTTGATTTGGGGGACGATAGATTTCAATAAGTATTCTTAATCCATTGTGACATATTGACAGAATTCAGTCAGATTTTATTTGAGGCAATGAAGAAAAAAAAGAAATCAATCTTAATAAAATAAAAATTGTAATATCTTCAAAACAAGAACCAAATTTTAGAAGAGTACAGTTGGAAGTAGAATTATCTATACTGCCAACAATTAGTCCTATCTTCTTAGATTTACATTTAATGAATCAGTAAAATGAAAAATTACAATGAAATCAAAATGATTGATGGTAATTCCATAGAAAATAAATAAACAAAACACCCCCCAAAATACAAACCACTGTTTGGTTTACTAGTTTAATGGCATATCACCACCTTATAGGTTACTTAAATGCCTAATTTTGATTCATTTGTAAATGTTTGATTACAATCATAACTATTTATATTCCAATGCAATAAAAAAAAAACCCAAAAAAAACAACTTTATTTGACTAATTTGTTTGTACAGTTATTTTTTCAAGTATTCTTATGTAACATAAATAATTTGCACACATTTATATGATTTCAACTAATTAAAAATAACCTTAAGTAAACAATTATAGCTTCAAGTAACTATCCTTAATACATAATAATTTGCACAGCTACATGGTATTCCTATCTAATACAAATAATTTTTAGACAGATCTGAGGTCAGGGTGTCTTACCTCTCTGCAGAAGATGTAATTGGTGTATTACAAGCCTTGCCAACAGGGTGACTGATAATTCACAATTATAGGGTTTGAAGTAATTAATAACTCCTTGTAAATAATTGTAGGTTAAAGTAACTATGTTTAATACAAATAACTTGTATACAGTTAAATGGTTTCACATATACGTATCCAATAATAATAATTTTTAAAGAACTTTTTGACCTGACAATGATAGTGGACCTAAGAGTAATGCCTATGAAGGGGTACTTTACACTCTCAGGAACTCACCATCAGCTGCAGTTTAGTATCATGTCAATTTTAGACCCTTTTGGAGAAGAAGTATCTTACCTTTTTGCAGAGAATGCTGTCAGCATATTCTAAGCTCTACTGAAAGGGCACAAACCAAGTGAATACAGCAGACAAGTTAAAAGATTTTGGTAATATTAATTATCCTATATTCTAGAATAAAAAATGTGTGTGTTGTGTAATGGCTATTGTCATAGGAAATGGCGACAGGAGTGCTAATATCCTTGGGAAAGGTATAAATCTAACTATTCTCCCTCCAGCTATGGGTAAATAATAGGGCATAATGGGCTTTTTAACCTTGGTATGGCAACTAGTCTAGGATAAGGAAAACTGAATTCAAACCTGTCAAACTGCTTAAAAATAGACCTTGTGTCACATCCTGTTTGGACTGAAGGCTTGTTAAATATACATACTAGAATAAAATGCTATATATTATTCTCATATAAGTTCTATATGATAGGTCAAAGTAAGCATTTAGTTTTGTTCATGCTTGTCAGAAATTGTGAACAAACTACTTGACATATCAAAAAGGTATAAATAAACAAAAACAAAAAAGCACTCAATAAGATGGAAAGATAAATATTAAATGGTATAAGAGACCCCCCCCCAAAAAAAAACAAAAAAACACAAAAAACATCTGAATCATCTGTTTGTGGAATTTAGTTTTAGATGGTAAGGGAACAGGCCCAAGGAAAAGCTAAATGATTTTTAGGCTGTGTATTTTCTTTCTTTTTTCAAAAAAAAAAAAAAAAAAAAAAAAAGGGGGGTCACCAAAATCAAAGTGAATAAAATCTGATTCCAACAATATTGTCATTCTACTCTGCAGAGGTATGATGAACAAAACTGTAAATAAATGATTCTGCTTAATAATATTTCTTTTCAATAGAAAATCAAGACATCTTTTGACAATTCTATTCTAGGTATTTATTCACACCAATTACTAATCACCAATTTTATGAGGCTGATCATGGAAAAGAAAGTAGTTACTGAACATTTGATTAGAAGCCAATTTTCAATATACACTTGTGTGTATTATGTTAAAATGATTACCATACATACAACTACAATATCAATGTAAATCATCTCACACTAAACACATAATTAATGCTTCTACCTCTGTAGTGATTTGATTTTGACTCCAGATTTAAAAAATTATAAATACCTTAACATGTTTTGTAAAAAATAATGAATGACAAGTGTTACGTTGCAATACTCACGGTACTAAAACGATACAAGCACCGTAGTCCTCTTTTCTTTCTTGGTACTAAAACTCCGATAAAAAATCATAACACGAGAAACATGTCGTCACAACTCCCAGCCTTTATTAACGTGCTCGTCTGGTGGCTTCTACCAGGGAGGAAGGGAGGCAGAGAGAAAACACTACTAGATTACTGGGCTCTCATGGGGGACCCAATGTCAGGTCCGTACCCTACGACATCCGCAGGCAAAAAGAGGCTGAACCCTTTCTTTCTTCCCCCACGTCACCACGTGACTTCCGGTCAACACCCGACTTCCGCTTGCCCCTCAATTCTTCGTTCGGGGTCACGCTACGGTCAAAACCATCGCTCTCCTCTTTTGGGTCATCACTATTTTTTAAGCCTTTGTTATTTATTCCTCCTCCTTCCATTAGCAGTTCTAGCTCACAAGGGTCATATTGCTACACAAGGGTTAGATTTAGGTTCATTGTAATTGTTACAGTGTGTATGTGTGTGTGTATATATACATATATAATATAAAGTGTTCGATTGCTGCTTGAGTGTTTCCATCGTGGTGGTATTAGTAATTTATCCAAGAGTGCTCAGTATATCAAACAGAGCTATAAACATAGAAAAATGATGGGTCTACCATGGTTTTGACCTTACATAGATCTCTTAAGGTGAAGAGATCTATTTAAGATTGAAACCATGGTAGACCCATAATTTTTCTTATATACAGGGTGTTCGGGATAAATTTGACATATTTATATTTGGTTATTTTTCTCCGTATGTTGGAGGTATTGACACACACTACGTATCATTTAAAAGCTTGGACCCTTCTTCATTCATATACGTGATGACAGATAAAATGGATGACTGAAACCCACCTGAATCATGGAAGAGAATAACTTGTATCATGATCAGCGCCGGCCATCAAAATAAGGAGATTATGTTTGCTGCCCAATGCTCCCTGAACACTGTAAAAACAATCAGGCATGAACTGGAGAATTGCAATGGAGTCTACAAGGCTGTGGCCAGAAGAAAGCAACATAACAGACGATCTGATAGCGTTCGTACAGCAGAATTCCTCAAAAATTTGCAGAAAAAAGTGTTGGAGGACCCTCAGATGTCTATGTGGAGTTGCTAAACACTAGTCAAGCTCTGGATAACAAGGGTAGCCAATAGTAGGCCATATGTATGGCAGCAGGATTTAGCTCCCTGTCACACCTCTAGGAAAAGTCAAAAATTGTTGTTAGTGAATTTTACAACTACACTAGTCCCAGTATTTGGCCTCTGAACTCCCCAGATCTTAACCCAATGGATTATTAGGTATGTGCCACTGTTGATAAAGACACCAATTGTCATGCCAATACTACAAAAATCCAGTTAATCGACAGAATTAAGGCAGTTTTTGAGACCTTTCTCAGAGAAACTGTAACATCAGCTTGCCACAGGTTCCGGAGCAGGATTGAGGCTGTGAATGACGCTAATGGTGATTATTTTGAGTGAAACTTGTTGACAGTGGTAATTTCTGTGCCTGTTGAATTTCTTTAAAATCCATTAAATTTTGTAGTTACCAAGCACTTTTTCTTTTTCCTTATGAAACTGTCAATTTTCTCCCAAACACCCAGTGTGTGTGTGTGTATATATATATATATATATATATATATATATATATATATATATATATATATATATATATATATAGACCCTTGGCCATAGTTACCTACAAACTGGGAGGGGAATTTTAAACAATAAATTAACACATCTGTATATATGTAAAGGTCGTCAGAGAGTGCTCTATCCCTTTTATAAGAGAGTGTTGCCTTTTTAAGCTTAGTCAGCGAAAATCCCCTCCTAAGTGCTCAACCCACTAGGAGATAGATTGAAAGTGAGTTTTGGTGGAAATTAAAACTAGCATATCAAACCAGCTTAACAAGTTAAATAGCAAAAACAAAATAGGATTTAAGGTATATAACAAGAGCTGTATATTGTATATTGGTAAGTTGTATACATTTGTAATTGTTTAAGAAATATGACTGAAAACCAAAAGTTGTTGAAATCAATTTATTCAAATGATATTTCATCTTTACATCTTCAAACACAAAACTGTTTCCAATGAAAAAGATGCTAAATGTTGGTTGCCAAGGAGTTATAGAAATTAAAAAAAATTATTTACAAATCTGTTTTGCAATTATTAAAAGCTATAACTAAAGATTATTGAAGAACAAAAAGAAGTTTGTAACTCAATAATACGATAAAATATAATTGAAGATTATTATTGATTAAAAAAATATTATAGTGTTCACTCTTCTTTGATTAAATTTATTACATTTCTATTTATTTATTAATAGAATATTTTGTCTGAATATTAATTTGGTTAACTGAGTCCTGAGCCTAATTTTATCTTCTGATGTGAGGGGAAAAAAGTCACCAGTTTAACAGTCTCAAAGGGTTAAAAAAATGAAGATATATTAAAAGAAACTGGGTCATTGTTTTATTGTTTGCTATAGTAAGATTATAGCAGATTCTAAAGATTTTTGTTTAGATTTATTTTGTATTTTTTGATTATGTAGGCATTATCTACAAACTTATGATTGTTTTCTTTTCTTTGAATTAAGTGGAAGTTAACGTTATTACCCATCATTCAAAGTCCCGAGGGGGTCAATTTATTTATTTATCCTTTTTTTCATTTTTTAGATATCTTAATGTTTTGATTTGGAGAGTCAAATTTTGCAGGGTATTTCATATCTACCGGCTTCAGGATAGTGGAATAAATTTAGGTGTTTACAATATTTTTGTTCGTAAGTGTGCGCATATATATATATATATATATATATATATATATATATATATATATATATATACTTGGTTTGAAAATCACATACCTGAGAAACTGGCAGCAAGTGCTGCTGACTATGTCTTTACAACCCAAACTTGTTATATATATATATGAATTAAAAAAGTCATATGGCCTATTCTCGGTATTAGCTGTGACCCTTGCTATTTGGTGAATGGCACTACTTATTTCAAATGTAATAGGTTGCAATGAGTTTATAAATTTCAGGTAATCCAGATCTTTTTGGGTGATATTTAATGTTTTTTTCATAAACTTTTTGAAAGAATTAATGAATTCATAAGTTTCTTTGTTGAGAATCTATTAAGGAGTCAAATTATATGTTTTTTCAATATTAATCGTAAGTTATATATTGTAATAATATTAGTAATCCCAAAGTAGGTTTTAAACTAACTTTGAAATTTAAAAATCTCTTAAGGAACCAACACTTAGAGTTTCCATGATGATTTATAGAGTTTTTTTTAGTTGCTGTGTAAATGTTCATAAGTTGTATAGTGATAAAGAGTTAAATTGCGAACTACTTTTGATTGATTCTAATGGCATGCCAACCTGTGTAGGGTTATTTTATGCATAAAGGTTAGGGAATTTTCTACATCTATATTAACATTTTCTGTATAGTTTCTTAAGAGCTTTTTATCATTTATTTATTTATCTATTTTACACAGTTATGATATTAGGTATTCTTAATACAAATAATTTGCAAACAGATCTATTTGACCCATAGATGGGTCTAAAAGGTGCTATCACTCTAGGTAAGAGTAATGAAGGGGTTATCCACATTCTCCAGCACTGGAGCCTCACCAGAGTCATACCAAGGACACCTTTTTGGGTGAGGGTCTTATCCCTCAACAAGGGATATAGTCAATTCATTCAAATTTCTGTCAACAGAGCAAGCTGGATTTGAGGAATTGATATTTGTGTGTTTTATGAATTGTTTTGATGTGCGCAATGGGTAGCATTTGTAAGAGAGTGCAGTGATCAGTGTCAACACAACTGATAAGGGCAAAACTTTTCTTTTTTGCTTGAAAGACAAACAGGTTTTCAAAAGGGTTAAAGCAACCATTCTGATTGGACCAAAAATGATTGGATTTTAGGCTACGCTTAAGATATGATGTTTGATATTCTATATGAATGACAAAATCACTTTCATCATTTCCAATCTTCATAGTGTAAAGAGGATTGTCATGCCTCTATGTGACAAATTTAAAATAGAAAGATTATAGTTATCAATATAAGCATGTATTTAAAATAGAAACAGGCAAAGAAGCTAAGAATTGTAGTTAGCCAATGTTTTGTTAGTGGTGACAAGAGTTATGACAGATCAGTTTAAATTCTGGATCTTTTCTAAGTATTCATTCTATCCCTTTTCTTATGACTAAGTAGATCAATCAGATTGGCGGCAAGGGTCAGGTTGGATTTCTTGGATTGGAACCAATGCTATCACATGATGAATTAGCTACAATGTACACATTGGTAAGCATGAATATACATGTATGCACTGACACATACACACACACAGGCACACATAAACAATCTTTTTCAGATGAACAACAACAACAATAGCCAAAAGTTTGTTATTTGTCATTCAACAATCAAATGTCAGTTTGATCCATCATGTGCAATTTAATCAACTCCCCCAACCCCCAAAGTATTCAAAACAGTAAGTGATTTATAGTTCCTTATACAAGTGTCTATGTTAGTTTGGGGCAATGCCAAAAGAAAAACAGAGAAGACGGAATTAGTATAAAAAGAAACTATTGTTTAGAGCCACAGTGCAGAGATACAATTTACAACTATATTTAGTTGTTTTTAGGGTTTGGCAAAGAATTACCTCAATAACAAGCAGGAAAACTGGCAACTCATTTTCATTGTTTAAAGAAAAAATGAAAAACATTATTTTGATGAGGACACTAAATTTATCTATTCATTTTTCTTTGCTAATAAGTTTTAAATTAGCTTAAGTGTCAGAGTATTTTTATAACAAGAGAAATGGTAAGAGGATTCTATTCATTAATTCAGTCTTGTTAACATTATGAATTAAATCCATTAAATATTGCATTGTTAAGAAATACTATTTGTAAATTAGAAAGACCTAAAAATAATTATGGCAAGGTCTAGTTAAGAAACAATGCTACAAAGTTAAAAATACATACATAGAAGGGCATGAGATTAAGTGTCCCATTGTGATGAGGACACAAAGCCCCCTAGCATCAAGGATATCACATGGGACAATCAATTTAAAAAATCTGTGAAAAAAATTTGTTTGGTTTTGTTTAAATAGTTTTTACAGTAGGTTAAGAAATAGAAGTAGCATCATTTTTGTATTGCTATTTTGGTTTGGACAGTTTTGACATGAACTAGTATAAAACAATCATTTCTTATTCTCTGTACTTTTTGTATCATTAACTAAAAAATATTGTTGTTTTGGACTTTCTTCAATCACTTACAATTTACCTTTATTTCATAAGCAAAAAAATTTTTTTTTTATTATTAAATAAAAATCTTCCTTGTTTAATTGATGTTTCATGGTTTCTGAAACAAAACAAAAAACCCACTGAGACCATGATTTCAAGACTAAATAGACCAGAATGAATATTACTTATCTCCTAAACATTTTAATGGTGTTTTTTTTTTTATCATGCTCCTAACAACTATAAATGATAAAGTTATGCCCCCACCAGCACCACAAAAAAACCAAAAAAAAAAAAAAAAAACACTGATTATAGGGCAGTTTAAATCTTTTCTGGAACAGTTAAAATTGTTTTTCAGTGCAGTTCTGGGAAAGTGGTGAAAAAAGTCTGGAGTCTTGAAAAAAAATATAGTCAATATATACAAAATTAGGTCTATTTTTTGTTCCCACCAATAACTCAATTACTATTAATTTACATAAGGAATTGAAATTCTAGAAAAGCATCTTAAATCTTTGCTGCTGATGAATTATATATGTAACAGGTTGAAATAGAACATTAATCTTTTGCAAATGCAAGAGATTGACATTTTAATCCTAAGTGGAGTGCAGAGTTACTACAACATAAAGCTAGACAGAAGTACTGATCCATTTTGTCATTTTTGACAACAACTCTTAACTGACCAATATTTCTCAGGATTTAATAACTAGAATATTATCTGATTAACCTAAATGTGTATTAAAAATTCAAAAAATGTTTTTGATATTATAGAATAATCACATATCTACAGTTAATAGCTTGTGAGAATTAATGCTATAAAACCCCTCACTTTATTGCTCTATGGCAGGGGCTTCAAACACGCAGCCCACAAAATACTTTTCTATGGCAGAACAATTTTGGTGACTAATATTTTCTTAAGACTTGGTAATTTATCCCTTGCCACTGACTATACTTCTCCCAAGAGAAGAGTAGAATGTACTTTAATATTTCAGTTGCTTTCACTTCAATATCAAAAGCTGAAAAAATAGAAATAATCCAATTTTATATACATTTTAAAAACAGTCTTAATAAGAACATCAGTGAATCTATATTGGCTTGTTTCAAAGACCTATTGTGATGGAGGGTTGACTGAGATTATAGAAAATTAACCCACAGAACATGAGGAAGGGTTTTTTTTCTTTTGTTTCATAATGTGAAAAGAGGTAAATTTGACAATTCATATTGGTATGGAGAGTGTATTTGAGAGGACAAACACACACACAATTAGAAAATCATGGAAAATGTTTGAGAGTGGATTGTTAAATAAACATTGTTTTTTCTTTAAATTTGATAAAACTTTGAATTTTGCTTATTCATTGCAATTTAGCCATAAAATAGAGTAAAATGACCCCCCTCCAAAAAACAACCAAAAAAAAAAAAAAACAACAATTTAGCAAAAGTAAAATTGGAATTAAGGAAAATTTGAAACAGAAAAATTATCCCCCTATCTTTTGTACTAATTCGCATATCCCACTATGATATACACATTCATTTTGATTGGAAAAAAATAAACAACAGCCAATCAGATTGCAGATTAGCATTATAAATGGAAATCACACCACCCTTATCTCACTTTGGGCTACTGTGCCTCTTCCCAAGGATGTAATGGCCCTTTTGAATCTGAGATTGAGACCTCTATAGAGTATCATGTTGTAGTGATTGGCCAACTAGCCACTTGAACCATTACTTCTGACTGGGCAACTAAATTTGAAACCATAATTAATTTGTCTATCATTTGGAATATAATTTTTTTTTTTTATCTTATTTTTACAGTGAATCTAATTCTTGGAGTCTATTTGTTTTGTAGACCAAAACCCAACAAAATACAGTTAACCTATTTTTCATAAATTTTGCTTGTGCTAAACTGCCTGCCACTTTAATCATTACTTGTTCTTGCAAATTAATGCCAAAAATTAAGAGAAATTGAAAACTACTCCTAAAAATGATTATACCGAAATAATTAGAATTATCATTTAAAATAAACAATTTATTGCTAATAAAATTAAAATAAATCCAATATTGAATAAATGCCAGTTGTTCATTTCCTTTCAATGTTTTAGATTTTATTTTTTTTTTTTTTTTAAATTAGATAAATCTGATTGCTGAACATGAAGGTTCTTTAGTAAAAATAATTGAAAATAAGTTATCATTTCATAAATAAAAACTAATATATTGCAGTATTGTTGAAATCATTTATCAAGACTGACAATAACTCATAAAAAAAAATTAAAAAATTAATGAGATTTTTAAGAAGTCATTTTGTCAATAAAAAAAAAAAAGGATAAAATGAAAATAAAAATGAAATAAGAGTGCATATTTTGATAATGTTAATCAAAAGAGAATTCAGTATTGACAATCAATAAAATTTCTCATGTATAATGAAAAACTGAAACTGAAAATCTTAAAGGGAAAAATATAAGGGGTTCACAAAAGAAATAGTTTTAAAAAATTATTAAAAGAAAGACTCATGATACAGTTTTGTAGTTTATTAAGAATTGGTTTGGTTTATTTAACAACATATCAACTCTTTATGGATTATCTAATATTGAAATTAGATTCATTTGTAAATGTTTGTAATCATGATCATTTGCAATTTTAATGTTCCATTGCAATCATTTTTTCTAAATCACTTTTATTCTTTTTATTCTAGTTCTCAATCAAAAAGCATTCTACAAGTTTATTCTTTTTTTTATTTGACTATAATCATTTGTTAGCAATTATATGGTATCAAGTATTCTTATCTAATATGAATAATTCATTCACAATTATATGGTTTAAATGTATGTGGTGTAATGCTTAGCAAGCTAGATTCGCAGACCATTGGTAGCGAGTTTGATTCTCATTGGGCTCCCATACTTCTGGCTTTGTGCCACATCGAAGCCTAGCTTAGTAAATAACTATATGGTTGAAAAGTAACTATTTCTATTTAATAAGTTTTTTGCACACAGTTATATGGTATCAAGTATTGCTAACACCAATAATTTGCAAGCAATTATATGGTTATAAGTGACTAATAATGACAATACTTAGTAAACAATTAGAGCTTCAAGTAACTCTTCTTAATACAAATAATTTGCATACAATTACATGGTATCAAGTATTCCTATCTAATACTAATAATTTTCTAACAGATCTATTTAACTCATAGATGGGACAACCATACAGGGTCAGAGTGGATATGTGAGTAATGGCTATAAGAGGACATTATGCTCATCAGATTTCCAGAACTGAAGCCTCACCACCGGATACAGGTTAATGTCATACACAGGATAGCCTTCTGCAGAGGATGCAATCCACATATTCTAAGCCTCTCCAGCAGGGTGAATTTAGATTTTTGGCAGCACCAAATATTCCATTGTCAGTTAAAGTGCCAAAAACAAAAGCTGTTTGATTTGTATGCATTAAACAAAGTGGATTCTTTTACTTTTGTGCAATGGCAATTTGGAATACATTTTAGGAAATGACTAGATCATCTATGATTGATACAAGAAGTTTGATGGATTTTAACAGTATGTCAATCCATCTAGGGTTATTCTATAGCCAAAGGTTAGGGAATATCATTCATTAAACATTTACATTATTTTTGTTATTTAAGATATATATATATATATATATTTAAAAAAAACAACATTTGACGCTAACATCTACTACCATTCTTGGTAAGAGTGGAACTAGGAGTAATGACAATGAAGGTGTATATTCACACTTTCCAAATCTGGAGCCTCACCATCAGATACAGTTTAATGTCATACCCAGGACTTTCACACAGGATGTTTGTGTAAAAAGTACTGTGAGATCATTAGTATTTGAAAAACAATTGGACCATGTTCGTGCTAGTTACCTATATAGGATGGAGAGTCAAGGGTTACAAATTCCTGACCAAACTGGAAAAATTTGGAAAATTAATTGAAAATAATTTCTTACATACTGCACTTATTATAAAGTCACTAAGACAAAACAGACATCTAGATTTCTATACAAAGCATTTTGAAGATGGATTTATGAAGTGTATAATGAGTTGACTCATTTGCAGTATTAAACTTAAAATATTTCTCTGCAAAACTTTGTATCATCAGTGATAGTATCTTTAATAGTTTGCTTCTTTTCTTTTTTTTCTTTTCAAGTTTTTAAAATTATTTCTTTTGTAGACACCCTGTATACTGAACCAACTATTTTACTTGTTCATAACTAGAACAAGTTTTTGATTCTTCTATTTTCTATACATTCTAAGTTTATGCATATTACTGCAGTGTTGTCTTGTGATCAGAATGTTTATATCTCAACTAAGAGAAATTAAAAATTTCCCATAAACAAGTATTTTAAAATACATATTCAGGATTTGCCTTGCTAGTAATAGTACTTTGAAATTTTCTTTAAATACAAAGCAGCATTTACTATTGAAATAATTCTGTGCCAATATTCCCCATTGTTCAATTTGCTGGTATTATGACTAGAGGGTCATCTACTGAAATTTGACATTGACAGTTATGGAGCTTGGATGGGTTGCAGTGAACAATAGTCACCAAATAGCTTTGTAAACCATATAAACTTATATACTGGGAAATACAGAGGGAAAACAAAGACAGCAAGACGTAATAACAGAATGACTAGAGAGTGTGATCTTCAAATCAAAAGTATTTTTGTGGCTGATGTCGTTAAAGTGACATTTATGAAAGAAACTCTGCAGATAAGTAGCGAGTTCAAGTCTCAGTAAAGTTACTTTATTTCTAAATTTGGGACACTCGCATTTGTGATTAAAGAGTTTATGAATAGTGTTGTATTGAGGAAGTGATACCAATGTACAGATGGCACTTTATTTGGTCAGTTTTAGTTTATGGATAGAGCTCTAAGCCTGTTTGTTTGATGATGCCAGGACTGGTCAGTTTTGTTTATGGATATTGGCAAACCTGCCTGGTTGCCCACAGGTGGTGTGGAGTTGATGATGCCAGAACTGGTAAGTTTTGGTTATTTGATATGATAACCTCACTTGTTAAGTGAGCTGTGTTTAATGTTTGGAGGGATTTCAAAGCTCAATATCATAAACTGATACATATGTTTGGTCAACCTGCATGTTGATATATATGAATGAACCAGGGAAAAGGCCAGAATGGATAGCCCTTAAAAGAATCAATTGAGAGTGGAGTCAGCCCAGTGGTGGTTAATCAAATAGACCAGGGTGAGGGTTAGGTTAGAACTCAAAATGGGGAAAAAAGGGAATCTAAGACATGAAATGAAGCAATTCAATATCAACAAAGTCTATCTGAATGAAAAAGACTTTACTCAAGCAGTAAGTAATAGACAGCTCTAAACCTCCATCCTTCCATGACATAAGAGATTGATCTTAATAGCGTGTTAACCTGTCTAGGGTCATGCCTAGAAGTTAGGGAATTGCATACATTGTATATTCATATTTATATTTTTTGTGTAGTTGTTAAGAATTTTTTGCACATGGATATATAATATCAATTATTCCTATCTAATATAAATAATTTGCAAACACATTTATTTGACCTATAGATGAGACAAATAGGTACAACCACTCTGGGTCAGAATGAACCTGGGAATAATAGCAATGAAGGGATACTCCATACTCTCCAGAACTGGAACTTAAGCACTAGATGCTGTTCAATGTCATACCAAAGACATCCCTTGGGGAGTGGGAGGGATCTTACCTTCTGCAGGGGATACAGTCAGCACATTGACAGGGCTTGAATATTAAGAGAGTAAACAAAAAAAGCTCCTATAAGAATCTTGTTATGCTAATTCACTTTGACCACATAAAGGTTTGTTTTGGTTTTCATAGTCAACCATGATAATCAATGTGCCCTGAAAAAATATTCCCTTGTGCGATGCAGATAGCAGTTGCCGCTGGTTAGGATATAAAAACAATGTTAATCATAATTGAATTAATATAAAAAAAAATTAGTTTCCTACTATGTTAAATATCAATAGCAAAAACAAAACTAGGGTAAAAGATTTTTATGACCGAGTAAATGGTAATGGCATAGATTAACATCATTCAAGTCAGACCAGTGCAAATCTGTTGTCAATATAGTTAAACCCAGCAGAAATAAAAAGAAAATCAGATAATTGCATAGATGAGAATATTTGATATGGCATTCTCAAAGAAAGAGTAAGAGATGAAAGTAAAGACTCACAGCACAGTATTCAAAGAAGAGAAGAAAAATAAAATCTCATTGTTAACCTTGACTTTATAAAACAACCAGATATTTAAGATCTGATACACTACAAAAGAAATTCATATCTGTAAATTTACCTAAATATAGTTAATATAAATGTTACTCTTGATTCTCACAAAAACTGAACAATACTATTAATTATTTGTCTAAATTTTTGAGATGAGGCTTGACAATACTATTAATTATAACAAAAATACAAGATTAACATTTAAAATACATAAGCAGAGTACAAAGGCCAAGTTGTTATATCCTCAATAAAAATGAAAAAATAGGAACAGACTAAGCAGATCTGCATTGATTTCCTATATAGAATACCAATATGAGAAAAATCAGCAAAGAAGCCGTGCATGGTGGAAATTACAGATTTATCAGATTTCTATTTTTAAAACAAACTAAAAAGGAACAGGAACTTGTAGAATGCTTTTTGATTGAGAACTAGAATAAAAATAATTAAAGAAAAAGTTATTTTTACATTTTCCTCCTCAAAACGCTTGTTCAATAACTGTAGGCAAAAGGTGATAGCAGATATGTCTGTAAAAAAGAGGGTGGTTGTTGAAGGAGTGGAAGGGGGAAAAAAACAAAAACAAAACTGAGCCACTACTAACAAACAATAGATGTAGAGAGAGATAAAGATTTACTAGTCCCATAAAGTAAAATCAATGTTATTTGTAATATTTCATGCCTGTTTACTACAAAGCATTATTACTAAATGGAATATAGAAAATGATATCTAGGTTTTCTAATGATCTGTTCAATCGTCTATAAATTATAAAACCTATAATATTTCTTTGCTAAATTTAGATTTTAGATATATATTCAATTTCAAGATAGGGTGAGGTTTATTTTGAGGCTGTCAGCAGGGCTTGAAATACACTGACTGTATCCCCTGAAGTGGGGTACCACTCCAATATATAGGGGGGGGGGGTCCTGGGTAGGACATTATGCTTCATCTGATGGTGAGACCAGTTTTGGAGAGTGTGGAATACTCCTTCATCGCCATTACTCCCAGGTCCACTGACCCAGAGAGGTAGTACCAGTTAGGGTCCAATATACGAGTCTAATCTGTCTAAATATTATTAGTATTAGATAATATGCGAAATAACTAAATTATTTTCATTAATAATAGTTATTTGAAACCATATTAGTATTCGATATTTATACTTGAAACCATACAACTACAAATTATTTGTAGGAATACTTGATATAACTGTAAAATCCCCTCCCCCTAAAAAAAAACAAACAAACAAAAAAACTCTTAAACAACTACACAAAGATGTAAATATACAATAAACACAATCCCTTAACTTCTAGGAATAAAATAACCCATTAAAATCAGTTAAGTAATCAAAATAAACCCTGAAAATGCTTAGGAAAACTCAATTATAAATAGTCATTTCACACAGATATGTAGATATTTGTGATGAGTACCAAAATGCATAATTGTTAATTTATTTAAAAATGAATATAAAAAGCATAAAGATTCATAATAAAACTTGAGGAATGATATAATCAGAGCAGGAGAAAAGAGAAAACTAAATGTTAAGAGAAATGTTCATGATCAGTTTATCACAAAAAAATAAAATAAATAAATAAAAAATATAAAAATAATAAAAATAAATGATAAAAAATAAAATAAACCAATTTTTTTTTTCTAAGAGACCCAATGACAGTTATATCATAAACCAATTTTCGATCTCATTTCAAAATCACTGGGTGATTTGATATTAATAAGTTTTTACTTACTGAAAAGTGACCCCAAGATATCAAAGGTTTAAAAGTATAAAGAGGAAATGAGGTGCAGTCATAAAATACCTTAATGTTTTAAGATTTTTTTCCAATACAGAAAGCAACAAAGGCTTTCTTGTAAGGATATCCAATATCTCATTACAAATAAAAAGAAAGAAAGAAATCAATGAAACCATTTGAAATGCAACATTTTGTAAAGAAATATACCTAAGATTTTTTTTATAGTTTTATTTTACAAGTCAAACAAAAGCTGTTTAAACAAAAATCTCAAATGACCAAAAATCTAAGTGGAAAATATATTGAATTTCAGAACATTTTTTTGAATTTAGATATTTGAGAGCAAGAATCACTAGTTACCCCACCCCCCAAATTGTAGTCTTTCTAAAGAATGACTTTACCAAAGTAGTGCAATGGTGTTAAATGGCTAAATATTTCTAAATTGTGTCATATATATATATATATATATATATATATATATATATATAATATAATATATATACACACACAAAGAACTGAAATAACACAATCAAAGAATATCAATATTAAGTCTGACTTGTGTAAAAGAAAAATCTTAAATTACATAAAATCATTTCATTTGGTCTCACAAAGTAATATGTAAATAAAAATAATGACATTAATCTGCAATTGGTGTTTAAACAGTGCATCATGAAAAGAGAAAAAATATGGTTTCTGACAGAAATTAAATATCTTAATATAAGAATGTTTGAAGCTGTCAAAAGAATAGACTAAATCTTAATGAAATTGTCTTAAAAAAGATGTGGAGAGCATTTGAAATAATACTTCTCAAAAATAGATCCACAGTTGGATGTATTTTTCTAATAATTTAATCAAAAGAACATTCAATGCCAGAAAAATAGTTGGATACCAATTTAGGAGGGGAGGGGTAAAAGAAAAAAAAAAAAAAAAGAAAAAGGAAGAAAATCAATAAAACCTATTTGAAATTCCCAATATTCAAATCATTTTATAAAATACTGAATCAAACTAAATATTATAATTCAATGTCAACTAATTAGTTATTTACTAATAGTCAAGAAAATAAAATATACAATTTTAATGAGATTGCTCTGCCAATATCATTTTAATAAAGATAAAGATTTAATGTTTGTAAAATATAGTGAGAATCTATGCAAATATACAAGACAGAATTTAATTTCATACACAGAACTGCAATGTGTCCAATCCAATGATCTAGATATTTCATTTAACTTTGAGTCATGTCACTTTCATCCTTGACTAATATGACACAAATATAGAGCGTATAATTAGTATCACACTTATTATATAGTAGTAATAGGAAATTAGAAGCAATAAATCCTTTAGAATTTGTTATACAGCTACCAGAATTGTTATTGGTTATTGGATAGGTTACCGGGAGCATATTTGTTGCCCCACTCACGAAGTTCCAATATCAGCATTAATATATCCATTGATACAGTAAATTAATGGAAAGGAAAGATAAGATAAACTTATAAACATAAGAAATTTAATGCATACATATATAAAAACATATGTATTACAGGGATGTCATAACAATACACAAATAAATGTACACTGTATTCTATGGACATGCAGTGGATAAAGAAAGCATACCAAATTGGCAAAAGTCTTGTCACCAGAGGTTTTCATTTCAATGGCAAAGTAAAATAAAGCACCTTACTAGTATTGAAGACAAAGTCACTTCTGTTAAAGAGAGATGAGATAAGAGAAGTCTTATCTATTCAAAGAACAGGAACCAAAAGAGGCTGATTTGAATTATGGGATTGACTCATGATGTCCAACGAACAATCCAAGAGAAAATAATAATTTGTCACCTTTCACAACAAAAACCCACAACTAAGTGGGAACTTGTAGGTTGTATTATAAAAAGGTTTGGGTTATAATTTAGAATGGACATTTTTAGATGAGAAATTGTTTTGTTTTTTATAAACTTCTCAGAAGTTTAGATATATCAAATTAAAAAAAAACAGCATTTTAGAGTCAAATCTGTAAACAAAGAAATAATTAACCCTTTTATTTCCATATTTGCAGATTAAATACTGTGTAATGATGACAAAAATGCCATCAAGTGCACAGCATCGTAAATGTTTGATCATAATCATAACTATATCTTCATTGCAGTTTTTTTTTTATTTGTTGATAATCTTTTGTTTGCAGAGTTATATCAAGTGTTCCTATCTAATATAAATCATTTGCACAGTTATATCAAGTATTCCTATCTAACACCAATAATTTGCAAGTAATTATATGGTCTGAAGTAATTAATAATAATAATCCTTAGTAAACAATTATAGCATCAAGTAACTATTCTTAATACAAACAATTTGTATACAGTTAAATGGTTTTAAACATTCCCTATCTAACATTAATATAATTCTATTTGATAATCATTTGTTTGCAAATAGTTACATGATTTCATATATTCTTATCCAAGAATAATAATTTTTAAACAAATGTATTTTAGTACAGATATTCTGATTTACTAATGCAAAAGGTTATACAAAAATGTGCTTTTTCGGTATAATAAAGTTTAAAGTGCACTGTTATCTTCAGTCTAAGTTATGATTACCAATGTTTTAATGCGGGAAGGTTAGAAAAGAGAAAAAAGGCCAATGACAAATCAACAATTGATTATTTATGCAACTCTACTATAAAACAAATAAGATGTCTAGGAAATTTAAAATTTATGGTAATGAATTTGTTGCTAACGGGTTATCATTACAAGCTAATAATATAATTAGCAATAACTTTGGAGTCATACAGAAACTGTATCAGAATATCAAGTGATGTTTATAGAATTCATTGTTTTCAAGAAAAGTTCTATATTTAGGGAAAATTGATTGAAGTAAAATTCACAAGTGTTTTTTTCTTCTCCTTTTACAGTAATGCAAGTCTGACATAAGGATAAGTTTGCATTTAAAAATGAAGCCAATACATAATCCATTAAACTACAATTAGATTAAAGAAAATTGGTTATAATCTAAATTGTTATATTTAACAGGGGGACACATTTTACAATACATCTTTCATTGTAAAATAAAGACTTTCTTCATATTTTACTATTCCTGTAACTTTCAAATGTATGCATTGCATTTGAAAAAGAATTCCAAATAATGGCAAGATAATATTTTTTTTTTAAATAGAAAATGTTAATCTCTCAAAGTGTAAAACCACTAAGTGTTCTAATCTTTAGCTTAAAAGCTTTAATACCAATGCTGAATGTATAAAATGCTTAAAATTGAAGCCAACTCATCTTGAAATAATCTCAGTCAAAAGAATGTATTATTTTTATTTTTATTTTCAAATACTCTTTAATGGTTAGTTTATAATAATCTGAAAGAACACCTGTCAATATATTTGGTTACATGCATGTACCATTTCTAAAGAGATAAATCAACCATTTAAATATTGTTGTTTTTTTGTTTTTTTGCTTCAAGAGATTAATTATTTCTTTGTATTCACTGGTTTATATAAAAAAAAACATCAATTAAATTTTAAACTGAAACACCAAGTGAAGCTTACAGGTGTTAATTGTTGTTTCTTTAGTTGATAACTGATTAACAAGATCAATTTATTTGTAAAAATAAACAAATAAAAAAAAATAGAATAAAACATTGAGTTTAAGATTAACTGACTAAAATTTTCCAATTGTGGATCTCCATTAAATGTTATTTCAACCATTGCATATAAAAACAGGATTATTTCAAAAGATTCTTAAGTTGACCTTTGCATCAACCATTCATCACTGTGATCCAGTAGAACCATTTATGACTGGACATAATTATATAGCAACAAGATTTGCTTGTTTATATTTACATATACAAATCCGTTTGAAGCTGTTCAGCAATTGATTTTGAAGATTTATCACAAGATCTAAGAATGTTTCCTAACTTGGTGAAATATTCAAGGAACCGCATCTGTTGCTTTCATCAAAATATTTTGGCTTGTTTACTCATCAGTTTTTATTTCAATCAAAAGTGAGGACATTCAAATCTTTTATCATAGCTGCTGCCTTTCTCACTAAAAGAAAAAGATGTGTTGTTATTAAGGAGTTAATTCTTTTGCTTTCCCATAAGAATTAGTAAATCAGAAAGCAAACTTTTAACTCTAAAGGCTAATCAATGTAATTGTGTAAAGACATACATCATATATAATACAATTATAGATAGACTATTTCTAGATTATTATTATTATTATTATTGCTTGAACTTATTTCAAAGCAGATATATCATTATTTTATAATTGATATTAATTTTACTCTAACTACATTTTTATATCAAGGAAAGAAAGCATATTTTCAATCATAATATTAATTAATGTTGAAGTAAAAAATATCTTATCTGTAATTTTGATTAGTTAAGTAAAAACAACATTCATTTCCTCTAACTACATTCATTTAAATAATCCATATTAATTTCTTAAAAACCTTAAAAATGGAAAACAATTATACCTGTCTATTTAATTTGATTTAGTTAGACTTAAAATATACAGTAAGGAAACGAGTTGGAAACAAGCTGGAAAATTTACAAAATCCAAGACAAAAATATTTAATAAAATACAAGATGTTTAAATTTGTTGTGTTTTATAATAGGCAGACTAATAGGTAAATTTAGAAATGAATATTTATAAAGACTTGTGGATAGATCCATTCCTGTATATATGGTTAGTGAATGCAGACTGAACTGAGAGTATTGATCCCTTCAGGTTTGCAAATATATTCTTAATGTAGCCACCATAAAATCCAATGAATAGCTTACCATTAAGAAGGTGTGTACTTGACATGGAACAAAGTCCACTGCCTTTGGCATCTGCATTGGAAAGTGACCTACACACTAACCTTTTAGAATAACTTTGGCAAATATCTCTAAGTGCTTATATATACATCCTTAACACTCTCGGCTGCATCTGATAAATGTAACTTTTGTAACACTAAATCATCAAGGAAATATTAGGTTAATAATTATTAATCCAAAATCAATATTTGGTATCTAGGATTAAGCTATCTACAACTTTAAAGGTTTTTTTTTCAAACTAATTTCAGTATTAATTAAAAAGATAAAAACAGAAAAATTGATAAAGTTTTCTCTGATATTCTTAGCTTTTCTAAAAGATTCCCAATATGATCAGTTTCCTACAAAAATGTATTTTATTGTTCAAAAATATGCTTTCAAGCTTTGAAGATTTCAGAGAAGGTTGATACTGATCAAAATTGTCTGAATAATTATAGTAAATTGACGTAGTCCATTTGCTTAACAGAAATTACAGGAGAAAAGTGTTTAAACTTTCAAAGGAGGAATACAAAAATATTTCCATTTTCTTTGTAATTAAAGACTAAAAGCAATAACCAATAATTTTCCAATTTCATGTCATGATTTTAGAGAGAGAGAGAGAGTGAGAGAGAGTATTTTTCAAAGCTAACATAAGCAAATTTTATCTTTAGATTGTTCCATAGTAATCACAAGAATATTTAATGTCAATGATTAAAGAACAATATTCCTATGTTAAAATTTTCCTTTTTTCATAAATGAATGAAATTTCAATAAATTTGCATCAAGGTCTTTATGCATACGGATAATTATCAAATCAAAATTGTAGTTAATATTTTATTCTTGTAACCTTTTGTAGTGAATGCAACCCTTTAATTCTCATATTTTCCTAACACACAAAGTACAAATCTGTGTAAAAAGAGCATTATTATTTGAACATGTTTCTCTTGATGCTTTCTAAGTAAATATTCTTTGTTTGGCTTTTCAATCCTTTTAGTGATAGAAATCTGACAGAAGTCTGGCAAAATGAGAAATTTCAGCCCTTTATTCCAAGTAGTGGTGAGGCTTAAATCTGACACCATTTGATTAATGGTTACAATTGATTTTCTAAGAACAACGGTATTTGCATTTCTTCTTCTTCTCTTTTGCTACCTTTTCCCAATGCTGCATGATGTTAGAAGTAAAAGAAGGTAAGTTAAAGAATAAATAAGCAGAACAGCCTTGAAAGGATAAAGAAAAAGAAAAAAAAAAAAAACATCATATAAGTAAAAACTGCTATCAGACTAGTGGAAAGCTATCATCAAAACTTTGCAAATGCATGTAATATATCTGGAAAAATTATTCTGCATTGGTTATTGAAAATTATTTGCATTACTGGTTACTACGAATTTTGGACAGCTAAATGGGTTTCACTTCATTCAAATGAGGAAGTAGGACAGAAAAATAGGTGGGAGGTACATGAAAAAGCTGAGAATATAGCAGTTTCTTTAAGAGTATAAAAGGCACTTAGGTGATCTTTTAAAGTCAAAAAAAAAAAGAAAAAAAAGTAGAAAACTTGACTAATTCTGAATAAAGCATTTTGATAAAAGTTGTCATAAATGATGAAATGCTATTACTTTAGATGATTTTGTACTGCATACCAAATAAATGAGTCTTAATGAGAAATTTAACCTGGGGAAAAAGTGACAAGTAATATTTGCCACTTGAGAATGAAGACATGTCAAATACAACATTGATGTGGCAGCATCAAGATATAAACTTGAAATTTGGGAGCAACCAATCAAAATGACACACAATTGCAAGAGTAAAGTAATTAACTAAACTTTTATCATAAATACATTTACAGAAACAATGATAAAGAGAAACTATTTGTAAACTTTGTACAAGTATATAAAAATAAATTAGATAATAGTTAACATCTGTATATTTCTAAGATGAGGCATTATTGTTCTTTATTTGTTGTGGACGCTATACTCATGCTTCAGCTGCAGTACATTCCAACCTTCTTCAGGTACCTTTTGTTGTACTCAGTAACCTTCCAGGAATTTCAAACTTAACTCTTTATTTGAATCACAGGGGTAGATTGTTCTCATTCCACTGTCCATGCCTCAGGGGTATCTTGCATCAACCATTTTTGCCTTTTTCACAGCTATTAAAACTGAGACAAGGGATTGAACTCACAACCTCCAAGTATCATCTGCAAGGATATTTGACTTGACATCTTCTCAGCCATGTGTCCATTTCAGATTACAGTTTGATTAAAATCAATTCAGAATCCCCAGAAGGTTAACAACAAAAGCCACCTAAACAAGGTTGGAAATTACAGTGGCCAAAATGTAAATATAGCAGTCCACAATGTGTACAGAATAATAATTAGAGAGCTTTTTTTCATTTTTATTTCTAACACTTTCATTAGCACTTGGTTCCTTTGTATTAAATTACATTCTTCTAAAAGTTCATAAACCATTTTCATTATTTAATCTTTTTGAAATGTTCATGAAAAAGTAAAAGGAGGCATTTGATGCACAGTGATTTTAAGCTTATTCTATGAATAAACATAAACCAAGTTGAATAGTAAGAAAACCAAATGAAAATAATGAGCAGTGCCTATGTGCATCAGTCACTACCAACCAAGTATATAAACATTGTGTCAGCAACAGGAGGGCCATTAATCAAATCTAGCTTACTACAAGCCAAATTTCTTGATATACTTACAAGACAGAAATAGAAACCTGCTTCAAGGAAATTAGGACTAAAGAACAACTTGAAAATACTAAAGTTCACTTCAACAATAAGATATATTAACTGAATAATGAGTATCTACATCTAGGATGGGGTGGGAGGCAGTTACATAACCTCTCCTTATTAGTCTTTTGCCTCAAAACACATAAAAAGATTAATGTATAAAGTCACTATCCAACACAGCTGTTCTGAACCGTATACAAGACAATCAATTTAATCCCATTCTCTTCACTCCAGGCACATTAGAACCTGTTATACAATGTTGTCATATTCCTGGTCCCAAATGACTGTTACTAAAGAAACTCAAGTTTCAAGAAATATTTTTTAAACTAAAACTTTTCACACTTGCTTTTAAAATTGTAATATCAGTTATAAAAAATTCAAGCAAAGAGAAAGTGATGAGAAACTCGTTTGCACTTTTGATTCATATCTAGTTTATCATCATATTTATCTTAGGGGGTGGTAATATATTTTCTTGGAGAAATCTAAAAACTATAGCAAACAAATTAAGTGAACTGAATCGATGTACAAGAGTAATCACCTATACAGTTACTGCTACAGTAACTGCAAATGTTTATTTGCAGGTGAAATTAGTTGAAACTTTATATATTTTTATGATAATTTTAGTTTTAACTTGACTATCAGATTTATTAGCTCTTCAAATTTACTAAAGATTTTGCAGTCAGTCAATTTGAATGAAGGTAATGACTCACTTGTCTAGTGCAAGTATAGAAAAGAAAGGAGCACAGAAAAATATGAAATAAGGAAAGCATACATATATACTGGGTTAATAAACAGATGGATTTTAACGGCATGTCAACCTGTCTAGGGTTATTTTATGTCAAGAGGTTAAGGAGTTGTATTCATTGTATGTTTATCTTTCTTGTGTAGTTTATATGTTTTTGCACATGGTCCGATCAAATATGAATAATTTTTCAAGAGATTTATTCGACCCATAGTTGGGACCCAATCAGGTACTACTCTGGGTCAGAGTGGACCTGGGAGTACTAGCAATGAAAGGGTATTGAATTGGAACCTCAACATCAAATACAGTTTAGTATCATACTTAGGATACAGGGTTGGTAAACTAGCAGTAAATATACATATATAATTACTAATATTCATTGATTCAATTTACTTGTCTTTAATTTGATTGGAAAAAAAGATATAGTTCATAAATTTAACCTAAAATGGCAATAACTATTGAATTTATCATTGCAAATTAATATTTTAAAATTGAAGGATTTTGTAAGCATTAATAGAAATATTTTGTAATGATAAATGCTGATGAACCAAACCATTAAGCCTACCTGTCTTATAAGCAATTGGTTCTCTAGTTGCTCACATAAAAACTCTTAACCAATCAGATATGCATATTAAAAGTCTTCTCTAAAGAGTTCCTCTGGGATCTGGTGTCAGGATATTAACAGCAGACCCTTTAACAGATCCTGCAAATTACAATGCCTGGTCTTTGATAATATTGATGAAGGGGTTACAATAACAGGATTCAGTGTTTTCTAGTAGGAATATAGTAGGAATATTACATATACAAACCATCACAAACTTGTTTTCTCTAGGGAATCCTGAGGTCAATGCTTTCTAATAACTACTAATACACAATCTACCATCCAGTGTATTCAGAAAGTGAGACCCCATTCAATGAGGCAATCTTCTTCCATCAATATGAAAATCTAGTTCTAAGAAAATTTCTTAAAAGATACCAAGTGAGTACCAGCCAAAATATCAGATCTATTTTTGATATTGATAATATTCAGTATTCTCAAAGCATCAGGAAGATTAATCTTTGTTGTTCCAGTAATTATTAGCCAATATACCAATTGAAATACTTTGTGTTAGGAAAGATATTTAGTTGACTCCTCACTCACCAAGGACCAATATTAACATTACTATATCCATGATATACCAACACTGAACACAATGGAAGGAAAGATAAAACAATTACATATACAAGAACATTTAACCTTCCACATACATAATATACATACAAATAGTATCAAAAGAAATAATACACAAATGTGACCTCTAGAATAATCATACTAATTTCCAATTACCGTCGAATTGGTAAGACAAGGCAACAAGTAGCTGTAAACCAATACGGATCTAACCTTGTTGCAATCCTACTGCAGAATGCCAGAGTATTCATGAAACCTCATAACATCATAGAAACCAAGCAGCCAATCAGGACTCGGGGAATGGAATCACCGAAATGCATGAATGGACTATTCTTGAGTTCCATAAGTACCAGTTGTTTTGAGCACTAGTTCAGTTGTGCTTAGCCAGTTGCTGTTGTCCAAACCAACAGTATACTGACTGACTTCAATATGACCCATAGTAAAATTATATTCATGATTCCCTGAACAAGAAGTATGTGGAAGGGGTATAAAGTGAAAAAAGGCTTACTTGATAAGTGTGCGCAATTCAGCCATATGGTTTTATCATTCCCTGGCAGAGCAGAGACACAAATAGCCCAAGAATGGATTTTGGACTGTCATGTGACACCCTACAGGCCCCTAACAGACATGTAAATTATCTAAGATAATTATTTATTGTATCCCTACATACCTTTCAGAGACATTTTTTGTTGTTCAAGATAGAAATTTTCCACCTTTAATAGGTAAAAATATTAGATTTTTCATTTTTTTTTTTTTTTTTAGTAAATGAATAGTGGGTTATGAATTTGTGTGTATAGCAAAGAAACTTCTATTAGTAAAACAGTTTTTAGAATGACGTAAAAGTTTCTTGATAGATTTTTTAGTATTTAACTACTTATTCCACAACTACAGAAAAACTAAGACATCACAATCATCATAAAATCAAATGAGCCCCTGAAACAAAAAGCAAAGAGTTTTATTTTTTTCTGATTTCAAAAATATTCAGTAACCTTTGGATTAACTTCAGATTTGATTTCTATTGCATAAAAAATAAAAATATTTAAAAAGGAAAGAAATTAAACAGAGAAAGATGAAATAAATTTCAAGGATTGACAAAATTTTGTTTATAGCCAAATAAATGGTCAAAAAGCTCCTTTTCAAGCAGTTTTCAAAAGAGCTTATTGTATTCATTCAGCTTTCTTACTAGTGATAAAACATTTACCTTCACAAAAAGGACTTTCTTTAAATAATTGTTTAATACTAAAATGCTTACAAAGTAATAAATAATGTCATAGGCCAGATTAAAAGTGCAAAACAATCAAATATATCTTGAAGGCAAACTAAAATAAAGTTCATTGAACCATTGATTTTCAGTTGGTAAGAAAATTTGCTTTATTTTTTTTTTTTTGAACATTACAACTAAATTTAAAAGTATTGTACATTAAAGTTTTAAGTTGAAACACTGAATTAAAATGATTTAATGGCAAATACAACTTTTCAAGATTATCAAGATAGGAAATTTTTTTCCGCCTCAACAATTAGCAGCAGAAATGAAGTCCATTATCATTTTACAACTAAATCAGGCAAAATGATAGTAAAAAAATAGATGTACTATTTGTGATGCAAAATCACTTAGCTTAAGTTAGAGATTTTTGAGATCATTTCAATAAAAAGTTTGATTCTACATAAGCTCTATAAACATAACATTTTAGTTCATAGTTGATGTTAAATTCATTTGTTAAGTAGATCTGTAGTTTAACTGAGGCAGGCAGTTAATCAGGTACAAAAATATTAGTATTTGTCTTATTTCAATCCTTGTGAGTTTTTCACACCCATCTTAAGCAATAAAATTAACTTGGAAATATTAAGACTGATTCTTGGTCAAAGTGCCAATCTATTCATAGTACCCATAAAAAATAAGGCTTTGTATGGATTGGCACTTTGATCCAGGATCAGTGCAGTATTATGTGCTCTGTCTATTTTAATATTTTTAAGTTAATTTTATTGCACTTTACTGGCATAATGGATAGATCACTTTTCTGTTAACCTTCACGTCAGACATTTGAATTGAGCAGAGTTTACTTTACACAGTTTCACTTGTGTGACAGAAAGAAAAAAAAAAATCAGGAAAGTTGTACTGCTCATTATGTATTTATCCAACCCCTCCACATGAACAGGATGTGACTAAAGGTCGATTTTTAAGCAGAGTTCAACAGGTTTGAATTCAGGGTTCTCCCAGACTGGTTGCCCTAATATTTACCCATAGCTGGAGGGAGAATATTTTTGTTTTAGTATGACAAAGAAAGAAACATTCAGAAAAGTTGCACTGCTCATTATATGATCTTTTTTTCTTTGATGAAAAATAAAGATTCTTGATTGCCATTTTCAGAACTTAGAACGAGATTTTGTTAGTTATGGACAGAATTTAATCATGCATGAATGTTACACTATACCACCTTTTAAGAAAAAGTTCAGATAGAGAATTCAGATATTCTAGAGAAAAAAAAAATAAAAAATAAAAGCAAAAATTATAACATACCTGGGCTGATTTTTTAAAAATATTCTGTATTTTTTGTAACTAGATAAGAACTACAATATATTATATTTCTTTTTATTGATCTTTAATAGCAACTTTATCCAATCATTTTGACAGAATACAAATAAATTGATTATGCTAAATGAATTCATTCCTACACATGTACACACACACACACACAATATATATATATATATATATATATATATATACATACATACACACCCAAATGATGTAATATAAAAAAGAAATATTACAGTTTTCTGTCTGCAAAACTTCAAGATAAAACTGGCTGACCCTAAAAGTAACGAGCCATAAGAGCTTTTAGCTTTGCTCAAGAAAATATTCATTTCTTTAAAAATGTTTTTCTTTTTAAGACATCCTGTTACAAAGTAAAGTTGACAGGGGAAAACTTAAGAAAAGCTAATAAAATAATTCAATACTTTTGGCACTCGCATGTTTTGCTATAAAAGCCCATCATTCAAATTTTGCTTGGCTTTCACACACAAGTCTGACAGTATAAAGATAAAAATGCAAATTAATTCTATTGTAAAGATAGAGACATTTCTCCAAAGGATAAATTGAAAAAGTGAACAAGACTGAGGCTTATTGATTAGTTGTGACTCTTCTAAAAGAAGTATTAACAGAGAATGTGAGAAATGACCATTCATTTAGTTTCAGAATAGTAAACAAAAATGTATTGGATGACTCCTAAAAATTCTAGGCAAATCATTAAAGGCATGATAAAGTCACTATTAAAATAGAGTTCAAGCCATTCAAATCAACATCATAAAATTTATTTGTTGTTATGCTTCGTGTGAAACCATTTCATACAATGCAACTATATAGTTACAGCAGCAGAATTAAAAGTGGGCTATAAAAAAAGATTCTAGCCAGAATTTTGGTGCCTGCTTTTATGGAACACATATCAGATATGATAAACTTTATGTATCAGGCAATGCAATGGTGAAATACAAAGCAGATTTTCAAAACTAGACATTCAAAGAAAACTACAGAAGCCTTAAAAGGATATTCTTACAAAAAAATAATTCTATCTGATTTGTAATCAGAAATCCAAAATGATTTAGATTATATATCTTGAGTATAAAAAAGATGATTAACTGTAGTAAAATAGTAAAGAGATAAAAAATAATTTAAGAGATTTTTTTGAATAGGCAAAAAGATGGCTATTAAAAGAAATGATTAAATGCAGTTATTTATCCTTTTAGCTTTGTAAGTGGCACATTTAAGATTTAAAAAGATAGAAAGTGTCATTGTTACATATTCAAGATTTTAATCAGTGTAAAAAGACTTTGCTTGGATAAACATTCAGTTCTTCCTTTTCAAAATGGAAATTATGCTCCTTATTTCAGATTTTATCTCAATTGTCTTTCAAGTTGGAATAGTTAAGCATCTTTTGAAATGTAACCGAGAGAATTTGCCTTGATTTTGTCAAAAAAAAAAAAAAAAAAAAAAAAAAAACAAGTAGTAAAAGATTTCAGAATTCATTCTTAAAAATCTTTAAAATCATAAACAATTGAGTAGTACAGTCTTAAATTGAAGGCAAAATTTTAAAACAAGGTAATAAAATTAGTGATACGTATTACCATAAAGCCAAGAGAAAGGAAAATATTTTAAGTTATAATTAAACACGTTACCTAGTAATAAATAAAGTGAATGAATTAATACAAGTAGGGTAAAATAAAGTTATTTCTGAAGATATTTTAAAAACACTTGTAAAAATCAAATAAGTGATTCTGTCTGCAGTAATTAAAATTAAATCAATAAAACAAGTGATTAAGCAATTGCTTTAACTATGAAATAAAACAGTGATTAAATGTTTTTAAAAGAATATTTTGTTAATGATGCCTAAAATGTTAAAATGGTGCTTAAAGCAACATTTAAAAACATTTCTTGTACATTTCTTGTATTTTTTTTTTTTCAAATTTTCACAAATATAAACAAAATCAACAATTTAGAGATATAGGATATTTAAGAATAAGGATGTAACAAGATAATTTATTGAGCAAGTTATGTATTCAGAAAGGCCCTCAATACCAAGTGCTTTGAAGGTACATGGATCAATAAAACAAAAGGAATACAAGTTACAATGAAAATATGGATAACAGTGAACCAGTGTAAGTGAATGTTATTTGTTTATAAGGGAGAGAGAAAGAGAGAAAAAAAAGAAAAGAACAGATCTATGAGAATAGAAAGAGCATCAGTTGAAGCCAAAAATGATATGTCAGAGCTGATAAGTTGCTATTGAGGTTTTCCAAGGCAGAAATGATGGGGAGAAAAGTTGAGAGGTTCAATAACAAGATGTGGCGTTCAGCCAATAAGCAAGTTCTAACTGACAAACAAAATTGAAAACTGAAATAGCAGGAAATTGAAAAAACCTGATCAGATTACAACTAATTTTCCATGAATCAACAGGATATTGATATTGGGAATATGGAAAACATTTTACTCCTCTGACTATTCTTTTTATTCCGTGCAGGATTCTAAATGGAGAAAATAATTTGTTGATTTTTGTGAAATATGAATTTCAAAGAAAATGAAGCTAACTCAAAAATGGAAGGCTTTTAGTATTAATCTAAATGTTCTTCTATTGTAGAAGATTCAAGGGGAGGGGGGCTGAGAATCCTGTTTACCATTCTAAGATTTTTCTAAAAGCAAACAGCATGGAGGTAGGGAAGCATTAGAAAACAACTAGTAAATGGACAAAAACAGTGCCAGGTATTATTATTCTAGAGCAGTTGCAACAGTCAACAAATAAATATTGTAAAAGAAGCTGCTTGAATACAATTAGAACTGCATTTCCTTTGGAAAAATGCTTGGCGATTATATAACAGGAAAAAAAGGTTTTAAGAATAAATGGTGCCAGATAAGTAGGTATAAGTTTGCATATATATTTTACCAGATAAAAATGCACCAGAGTAGAGTGCATTAGAAGAAATGCATCTAAATAAGGTTTATGGAATAATTAATAGACATAGTGCCCAAAGATTAAATGGTAACTTTCAATAAAGCTTAGAATTGTATTTCTAATGCAGAATATTTGCTTTCATGTGACTGACTTTTGAAGAAAATCAGTTTTATTATCTAAGCAACATAAAAGATTTAGTACAACATTTATTACCAGGAAAGGAAAAAAAATCAAAGCTAAAAAGTTTTCTGAATGAGAAAAGTTTTAACAGGCAACACAGAATATTTTGATGAAGAAGTCAAGATCTAAAAAGCTTATCAGTTAGCAAATGTCAGATTTCAAAAGTATTTCAAAACATCTGATAAATAAATTAAATATGTGTTCCATCTTGTTTACATCAAATAATTCAGTGGCTGGAAAAGTGAAGCCATCACTGTAAAGGGGTCAATGTTGAAATACAAAATGGTAAAAAGTCTGGTGAGTAGAAGGCAAATTGATGAACAGGAATGGGAAAATCATTATGGAATAGACAGATCATTAAGAGGAATATTTTAAACAGCCCAATACACAGGGTTATATCTAAAACATTTAAATAAGAAAGTGACATTGAACTTTCTTTTGCATAATAAAAATGGATGTAAAAAAGTAAACCAACAATATATATGTGACAAAGGCCAATTTTTAAAAATTCAGTTTCACTTCTCCTAAACTGGTTGCCTAAACCAAACCTAAAGAGTTCAGTCTGTGCTACTATTTATGCATAACTGAGAGAGGTGAACAGATGAATTCATGCTTTTCCCAAGGGCATTAGCATGAAGTGAAACACAAACAGCCTCATCCAGGATTTGAACTTTGGTCACAGATTCCATTTCCCATAACTTATGCTAAGCATGCCACATAATAGTAAAAATGAATTCAATAGATAGGCCAATGGGATAAACCTAATGAACAGACAATAGTTAAGCAATAATGTAGCAATGTTCCTGTTACCAATTATAAATGAATCTAGAGAAACAAAGGATTTTATATATAAGTAGGAAATGTTATTCTTAGTCTGCTTTGCTTATGGTATTTCTCATTTAGTTTAGATAAAATAGTGGACATTTTTCTCCCCCACTTTATTTAAGGCAAAATATGTTATTGAATACAAAGGCTTAGATGATTTCCAACTAGTTTAAAAAGACTAAATACCATTATCTTGAAAACATGAATGCCCCCTCCCCCTACACACACTTAAGTGAACATTTTTTTTTACCATGGGGGGAGATAAACAACAAATGAAGAAAATGAAGAAAAAAAAAAAAAAAAATAAAGTAAGGAAGAAAAAGTAAACTAATAAGAGGAGCAAAGCTGAATTCTAGAGATTTATAACCTGCAAGCCAAGATATCAATTAAGATAGAATTGAGAAGACAATAAAAAGGAATGGAATCTTTATGTCCAAGAATATTTGTAGAAATATTAAGCCATTAACACACACACTATATATATATATATATATATATATATATATATATATAAAAATCAAGGAAAAGACTAATTTTGCTGCATGTAATAATTTATTTCAACTGCAACAAGCTCAGCTTGTTAAAGCATCTTTAGACACGGAACTATATATATATATATATATTCAAATTAAATGATGGACAGAGAGCACATTTTATGGGGGCAGGCAAACCTAATTTCTCGATACTGACAAATGAAGTAGTGGGGACAAGTGTGATATTGAACAATGTGTACAGAATTAGATTCCTATTTTCATTAATAGCATTGTCTTTCCAACAACATCCAGACAACAATCAATGAAGTGGGAATCAGGTTTCATTGTTTTTTGTTTATTTCTTCTTCTCTCAAACAAGATTCATTGGAATTTTGATGCAATTTAAGTGAAAAAGAAAACATCTTAAAAAGATTAAAGATACTAAAAAAGAAGTTTTCTAAGATGTTAAAAGACAACTTCAGAATTGGCTGTCTCACTAAGAAGACACTCCCAAAATAAGAGTCGATTGCAATACAGAATTAAACTGTTTACTTTCAATTTACACTTCTGTTACTAAACAAGTTTAGATAGGGACTAATTCTTTTTGGGGTATAGGATTGAAATCCAGAAATGACTACATAAAGTTACAATACAGGTATTTAATAAAAATGAAAAATCGTTCAATTGACTAATTGAATATTTCAATAGACTAGAATCAGTTTTGATTAGAAGTGAAGGATGAAATAAAGAAAAGTTTTGGGGAGAAAATGAGAATAGTGCAAATATAGCAGAATAGTAGTGAAATATATATGTTCCCAACAATATATGTTAGGCAGATCTTTGAGCTGAATTCTTTGGCAGTCGACCTACGCCAGATGATGGCTTGAAAAAATGCCAGAATCATCAAGTGGAATAAAGAACGAAAGTAAAAGAATGTGTGAGATCCATGTTTAGCTGAAGTCTAAGGTGAACAGACAAAGCTGCCAACTTCGACAGGATAGAAGTGTGTGTGTGGGGGGGTCTGGATGACGAGCCCATTTTACCAAAGTCCACATGTGATCATTACAGATGGATTATATTGCATCATTCAAATTGAAATCATCTAAGGTTTGTTGGAATTGGACCCTAAAGATAGTGGTAGACTATAAATAGTTTTAAAGAGTAGAATCCAGGAAGTAAGTTCTATTCTTATTCAGGGTCAAACTAATTGGCAAAGAAGCAACGGGTCGACAAAAACTGTCCTCATTCATTTGACAATGTTAAATATGAGATAGTAGTTATCTTACTATAAATATTCTAAAAGCTTTAAATAAGTTTATTCAATAATTACTAATTAGAAATCTATCTATACATATATAAAGGGCAGTTGATGTGTATGTATGTCCAAATGAAGCTATGAAAATAAAACAATTAACGACAAATAAATATACATGCACATTAAATTTAAAGTTCTTGCTTTTTGTGCTAAACTTATTAAGTTTTGATTTATATCCAAAGATATTTAAAAATTAAAATATACATAGAAATAGCATTGAAATTCTACTTAAAAATGTCCAGCATTTGTAAATCTTAAAAGTAAACAAATCAATACACCAGGGTTTCACCCCTCTACCCATGTGTTGCTGGGTAGTTGTTTCTAGTATTTAATATAGCAATTTATAAAAACTTTCCACCCTGTTTTGAAAGTTTTAAAAGAGTAGAAATGAAAATCAGCAATATAATTTATAATCAAGGAGTATGAAATTACTATCATTTTCATTTGTAAATCTACAAATGCAACACTGAATATACTTTGACTGCAAAACAAATGCAATTTCTTCAGAGACAATAATGCAGACTTCATTTTCAGAATAAATGTACACACATTTAATGGTGGAAAAGAGTACAAATAGTAAAATTTTCCTTTTTCTATACCATTCACATTATTTGATACAGTTATTTCTAGGTTTCTTATATTCTTATACATCATTTTATAAAATCATAGCAACAGACTTTTAAAAAGTTGTTTGTTTTTTTTTTTCAATCTAATTTTGTGAAAGATTGAAATAATTTTGCTCCAAATCCATTTGAAAAATCTTTAAGCAGAGAAAGCAGATTCACTAATTCATCCACATCTTAAAAAAAAAAAAAAAAAAAAAAAAGACTAAAATGGGTCAAGAGTAAAAATAAATAAAAAATCTGCTAGCAACTTTGTAAACTGGCATCCAAATTAAACCTTTTTCAAAAAACAGCAGAAAAAAAAAAAAAAAAAAAAAAAAAAAAAAGAGAGTGGTGGTGGTTGTGGGAAACTGTTCAAATTTGCTTAAACCTATTGAAAGCTACTTTGATTTTATATTTATGGATAATTCTTTAAACTAATCTTGGATGGAGGTTATTGTCTTCCATCAATAGATTTGTTTGATGCAGAAATTTCCAGCACCATCTTAGAAAAAACTTTAAAGTTTACTCAGCTCTTTTATTACTTGTAAACTGATTTTAACAGCATCTAAACCAGTGTAGGGTTAGTTTATGCCTAACGGTTAGAGAATCACATTTATTATACGTTTATATTTACATTTTTTGTGTCATTTCATAATTTTTTTGGCACATTTATGATATCAAATATTCCTAACTAATACTAATAATTTATACACAATTATATTTTTTCAAATAACTATTTCTATTTAATAATAATCATTTGTTTGGACACAGATGGTTTTAAATAACTAATAATCCTTAATAATTAATTATAGCTTCAAGTAATTATTTTTAATACAAATAATTTACAGTTGTATAGTTTCAAGTATTTCTATCCAATATTGATTTTAAAACATTTATTTGATCCATAGATGGGATCCTAACTGGTACTACTAGTCCAGGTCAAAGTGGTCCTGGCAGTAATGTTGATAAAGGGGTACTATACACTCCCTATATCCCCAGAATTGGAGCTTCACCATCAGTAGCAATTTAGTATTATACCAAGGACACCTGAAAGCCTTAGAAAAATGAATTTACAAGATTGAACATTGGTCATCATAATAAACTTGCCTTTTTATTCTCACTGAAGACAGAAAAAAAAAAAAAAAAAACTTTCAGACAAAATCATCAGCAAAAATCTAGAAAAAAAACCTTTATTATATCAATCTAAACCAAATATGCATGGGTTAGCTCTTTTTTTATTTGGTGAAATTCAAAAGGAAATTATAATGAATTACTAAAAATTGAGTAAGTTATATGACTGCAATGAGCAATTGACTCATTTGATTTGATTATATTGGAAGATGCTTTTTAGACAAAGAAGTCAGTCTTAATGCAGGACAACACATATCTTCATCTTAAAAATGAGCTGGGATGGGAAGTTTTTTTTTTTTACATATAGCAGTTACTATTAGACCAGATTTTTTTTTTCATTCTATGAAACACTCCTTGTGTAGTCAGCCATTCTAACAAGTTGAAAATCTTGAAAAACTAATTGAATCAAAACTGGAATAATTTGTCAGAAGGCCATAAAAAGTCAGAGAAAATACTTTGATGACTGAATTATAATGCTATAAATTTTAATGAAAAAAAATTTGTGGGAAAAAAAAAAAAAAAAAAAAAAAAAACTTTTGCATTAATCTAAATATGTAGATTTTTCATTTTTCCCAAGCAGATAATCAATTATGTTCTCTTATAATTGTGTGTATATATATATGTGTGTATTAAAGTAAGTCTAAAGATAGCACAGTGAAAATGAGTGTTAATATGTCAAACTAAAGTAATAAAACAGAAATATAGTAAGGGAACAGGTTTTCACACACACACACACACACACACATACATATACATATACATATATATATATATATGACACAGCTATTAGCTGAATTTTTCATGTGTTCAATTTATTTGTTAATATTCACAAGTGAATTTGGATATTTTAACATTTTAGTTGTCAATATACATTTCCAGTTATATAGTATCAAGTATTCCAATTGAACTAACGATAGGACAGTAACAGGTACTACCACTCCAGGGCAGAGTAGACCTGGGAGTAATGGCAATGAAGGGGTTATTCCATACTCCTTAGAGTTGGAGTCTCACTACTAGATGCACTTTAGTATTATATACAGGGCACCCTTTATGGGGGGGGGTCTTACCCCTCTGCAGAGGATGGAGCTGGTGTATTCTAAGCCCTGATCACAGGGAAAGAATATTTATGGAATAATCAAGAGTTAATTTCCCTTACTCATAAATAGTTTAAATGTACTAACCTTTCAACTGTAAATATATTTTCACACATGTGTGTGTGTATATATATATATATATATATATATATATATATTGAATGAAGGTAGCTGTCAAACAATTTCTGGAAAATTCCTCAGAAAGAAATTGTCAAAGGGTCCACAGAAAGACTTCTTAACCCTGCCCCTCTCCCCCCCCAAAAAAAAAACAAAATAAAAATAAAAACTATGCCTCCCACCAAGGATGTTTTCAATTTTATATGAAATAACTCATTACCGTGACATTTTACATTAAATGAGAGGGAAGAAGAAAAGAAAGGAATTCATTGATTAAATAAATTGAAAAAAAAAAAAAAAAAAAAAAAAAAAAAAAAAGAACAATTGTAGAAAGTTGTATTCTTACACAAAGAGAAATCCCTTTTAAAAGAAGAACGAAAAAAATGAAATGATCCAAAGTTACCTTGAAAAGAAAAGATTATAGTGTTTTTCTACTTAAGTGAACTACTTCAAACACTACTAAAGGTGGTAATGAAACTATTTGAAAAGGATAACCAAGAGAAAAAGAAAAAAAAAAAATATTTAAGAAATTTAAAAAGGACATTAGATCGGCCCAAGAGACCTCTTAAGAGGATTTGGCATATCATTGACAAATGTGCCTAGAGGCTTCTCATTTAAGAAAAGGCAAACCTCTCAAAGATGAAATCTATTCACAATTCAATCTTGAGTGATAGATCTTGTGTTGAAAAGCAAAGAAACTAAATTACAGATTTTAACAGGCTTTTAAATGATGAATGGGATTGGGATTTCTAAAGTTGAATATATATAAATTTTATTTTATACAGAAATACTAACATTATCATAAAAAGTTTACTGAATGCATTTAGAAATTTTATTTTTAAACATTGTACATATTTAAGATGTACAATTTCTTCAGTCTTAGTTCATTTCTTTTGACCGATTGATTTTAATGGCACGTCAACCAATATAGGGTTATATTAAGCCTAGACATTAGGGAATTGCATCCATTGTACATTCATATTTACATTTTTTATGTAGTTGCTCCTTAAGTGTTTTTTTTTTTTGTTGAATTTTTTTTTTTGCACACGGTCCTATCAAATAAGAATAATTTTTAAACTGATCTATTTGGCCAATGGATGTGACCCTAAACAGGGCAGCATGGTCCTGGGAGTAATGGCAATGAAGGAGAACTCTATATTCCCTAGATTTTCACAGCTGGAGCCTCACAATCATATAAAGTTCAGTGTCCTATCTAGGACATTTGCTTCTTAGTAAAGATAAATATGCATTAAAGATTATAGTCACCTATTTGAGTTTGAGAAGGTTATTCTCTTCAAAAAATGTTTGTCTTTTTAAATATGGTTTGAAACTAATTACATATCTTTAAAAATGCTGTCTAATGTACCTTATTAATTAACTAAAAGCAACTTTAAAGTTTTCTTGAGAAAAATTATAAAAAAAGTCATCATTTCTAAATTAAACTTGGGTAAATTTTCAACAAAAAGCTGCCAATTTTCAAAGATTTTGCTTGATTAGTTTCTATTTCTCCTTTTTTTTCTGTTGTGAATTTACAAACAGAATATAAATGAAACCTAAAAATAATCTATATAATTAAAATTTGAGACTGCTCATAGTTTTGACTTAATTAGCAGGTTTTCATTAACCATTACAGAGCTGTTTTTCTAGAGACAACAATCAGTAGCTGTAAATATTTGATATATGTATAGCTTAACCCTTTCACAGGCAGATTATTATTTTTTTTTTTTTTTTTTTAAATCCTTGTAAAATGGGTGTAAAATTATTTTCAGAAAATTAGCAAAATAGACAGTTTGTTCAAACAAATCAATCATTTATAAAAAAAAAAAAAATCAAACAAAACAATTTGATCAGCAATTGTGCGTCATTGTACAATTGCATGAAAACAATAGAGCACTCAGTTTTAATTATATTTTGCCAAACAACCATTACATAATCCTACACTACAGTAGGACCTCCTAGCAATGTTTCTATAAATCAACATTGGTCAACAAGCAGCCAATAGAAAAATGCCTAACCTTGATCTACCTCTAAATACAATAAAAAATATGTTTTTTGCCTGTGTACCATTGGTAACAAAAATGTTGCTGTTTGCAAAAGGCTTAAGAAATTAAAAAAACATCAAATAAAATATCAAGCCAGTGTCAAATTTATGCATAATATATGGCTCACTTAAATTTACTAAGTAGATATATGGTAACTTTATCAAATTCATTTTAAGTTTAAAAAGAAACATACTTTTAAAATAACTGTTAAAAATTTCTATATGCAAATTTTAATCCACCAGAAAAAAAAGAAATTTTATATATTCTTCACCAGTGAGTTATGTTGATCTAATATTGGGTTATTTTCAAACCCAAACCAAAGATAACACTTATATTAAACATTTTTTGATGGAAACATTTTAATGGCATGTCAATCTGTTTAGGGTTTTTTTAATGCTTAGCAGTTAAGGAATTACATTCATTTCAAGTTCCTATTTACATTTTTGTGTAGTTATAGTTGACGTATTCTAAACCCTGACCAACTGGGCAGTTTTTAAGGCAAATTAGATACCCCAAGGCATGGACAGTGGAATGAGAACAGTCTATTCCTGTGGATTAAATAAAGGATTTGGTTTGAAATTCTCTGAAAATTACCAATTATACCAAAAGAGACAAAGAAAACTGAAGGGTACAGTAGCCAAAATCTTTGTCACAACCAAGAGGAAGACAAAATGAATCCTATAAATTATTTAAATATGATGCATTTAAGTCACTAACTCAAAAGTGTTTAAATGGCAATTTTCTAAAGAAGATACAAATAAACTAAAAATAATACAATTAAGATATTAATGTTACATTTTTAAAGCCAATGAAAAAAAAAGCAAAGAAAAATGCCTTTGAAGTGACTTCATGTTTCTTTTATATGTCTCGTTATACATTTTAATTAATAAAAAAATTACATAAATAAAGTAAACAAATTAACTAAAGTGACAGAAATAACTAGAAAATTTGAATTTGGACATTTGATGAGATACTTTTCAAAGAGATTAAAGAAGTCATTGAAATGCAGATAATTTCTTGCATTAAAATAATAACTAATGACTGTCAAGTGTGTACAACATACAAAACTTGAAACAAATAATGCAATGGTTTAAAAGCGGGTAAAAAAAAAAAAAGAAGAGTGCTTTTATAATTTTCTTTCAAATTGGCACCAACTTGTCTAGACATCTAGACATCACTTTATTATACTTGCTCAGCTGTACACAAATTCTATTTATATTTTTTGAGTATTTTGAATTTTCTCATAGCAGAAAATACTGAACAATAAATCTGCATAAAGTTTTGGCAAAACCTTTGAAAGGCTGAATCTTAGAAAGTGCAATGAAGTGTTTGAAGGTCTTTAACTGGTATTGCCACTTCATGGAAGAAAGAACATCAAGTGAAAGTGATGAGGTCTTCCATCAGCAGTAGAAATGCTGAAACAGTTGAGGAAGTGTGCAGTCTGGTGAAAAAAGACGATTCGATATCAGACAGCGTTATGATGAGGTGGATATTTCTGTTGGGTCAGGTCAAGTCATTCTTACTGGAGATTTGGGAGATGAGTTGTGGTTAAGTTTGTTCCATGGCTTCTGAGGCAGGAGTTTCAGATGACCACAACTACCGATTTGCTTTAGTGTGCAGAAACAAGTTTTTGGAAAAACACCATAACAAGTAAGGAATTGGGGGTATAGAGTTACAACCCCCAAACTAAAGCTCAGTCATGTGTATAAAAATCTGTATCATCAAGACAAAAAGAGGCACAGGGTCTTTTTGACAAAGAGGTTGTAGTTCACTATGAATATGTTTCTGAAGGTCATACTGTAAACGAAACATTATTACTTGGAAGTCTTGTATTGTTGCTTGCTGTTATAAATCATAAATGGCTAGACATGTGGTCTGTACTTCAGTAGTAGATTTATCATGATAATACACCTGTGCACTCTTGCTCAATTTGTGCAGCAGTTTTTGGTGATAAAGAGTAATGGGCAAATGCTGCACCATCCATATTCAAAAGATCAAGCTCTATGTGACCTTTTCAAGTTTCCTAAACTGAAAAATAAAAAAACAAACAAAAAAAAACAAACTAATATACAACTTTTTTTTTTAGTTTGCTTCAGCATCTAGCATTAAAATTCTACAAGAAAGATGTTTCCTTTATTTTTGTAAACTTACCAAACTATATATAATGTTAATAGGTGATTTAACATACCAATTTGAGAGACATGTACACAAAAACTATGTAATTTCTTTTAATTTTAAGGATTTACGAGAACTATTATATATTTCAACTGTCTAAAAAAAAAAAAAAATAAATAAATAAACAACACCTTGATAGTATCATAGTTAACTAGACATGATGTGATTTCTAAAGAATGTCTAAGAAAGTATTCTGCTTCAGTTGACAGTTTATCAGCAATGAATAGTTTTTCTAAGCTTCAATGTCAGTCACCTTCAATTGTAAATTGGCAATACAACTTTGTTATTTAAGGTTGCCAGAACACAAATGAAGCTGAAAAAATAAAGTTAAAATTGCAATGATTAAAAGAAAAAAAGTTGGAAGACTTAACTGAACCAGTAATGTCCAATTTAAAGTCAATACTGCATTTATAAAACTATCAATATAAGTCCTGTTTGTAATTTATAATTTTTGGAAGCAAAAAGGTAAAAATTGGTTACAACTAAAAGAATTTGTCAATTATATTCAAATCCTACTCTTGGTTGCTGCTATTAATTTTAAGTATCACCCAAAGTGAAACACTATCATTTTGAGACTATAAATGAACATTAATTTTGTAAAAATGAAATCTTTAAATTTTGAATACAAACAAAAAAAAATTGACCAATCAGCACAAACCAAACAATATTTTTCAATTAATATTGAAAAAAAAAAAAAAAAAAAAAAAAAAAAAAACCAACTTAAAAGGAAGCTTAACTTAAAAATAATCCCATTTCTGAAGCCTCAAAGAGAAAAAAAAACAAAAAAAAAACAAAGCTGTTAGACATCAACAGGGCTATACTAGTCCCAAAAATACATCACTCACAACATAACATTTTGTATTTGAACATGTTTGCTCCTTGATGAACTTTAAAAGATGTATCCATTAACTCTAGCAACCTTTTTTTATCTATTTTGCACATCAAAAACTTTCTTAATCACATATAAACATATGTACAATGATAAATTTTAATGCACTTTACATTAAACCTGCTTTAATGTCAAAGCTTTATTGAGGCAATTTTCCCAAATGTATCTAACTTGTATATAGATTTCATTTGTTTTTACTAAATTTAAACACTTCTTGTTCATTGCAGTTCTTTTAAAGAAGCTTATACACAACCATTGTATTCTTTACTATATTTTGTTGCTAGCTGCAACTATATAGAAAAGAAAGCTAAAAACAATGGAAAAACCTTTTATTCACTTCTGATATCACAGACCGATAATCACTACAGAAGAAGCCAAATCATACTCTAAACTTTATTTACTCTTACAAATGGTGAACTTCAAAATATTAAATTATAACTGATTATACTTAGTTAAGTTCTTAAAGTCAGATGTTTTATTAATTAGAACCAAGGTAAAGTCCAATAGAAATGGTCAATGGAAAATCTTAGACTAATCTTTCAGGTGTCAAGTCTCACAATCAATCATAACCATTATCTTTATTCATGGCATTTTACATTCCTAAGAATGTTGGGATCCAAATCTACATGGAAAAGCAAATTATTATTTAGTAACCAGAAATAGGAACAAAGGTACATTAAAAAAAACAACAAAAAAAAAACGTACAAACTCGACCATCATTCAGTCAATCTGTAAATATGAAATTTATACACCTCTCTCTCTCTTTAGAATTCATTTTTATACCTAAGATTTAAATTTATATAATTTAATAAAAACTTCTAAATTAGAATATTGAAGCAATATCAGTCTAAAGCATTTTTCTTTCAATGAAAATGTTTAAGCTATCATTTTTCTTCTTGGTAGATATTTGATTATTCTATTATGAATCTAGTTAATCATAAACCTCCACATTCTGTTACTATAGTTTTCTACTTTTCAGTAATTATAAAAGGCAATTCTGTACACTGTTTCCAACTTGTCAGTTCTTTTCATTCATTATCATTTCAAACTTCATTTTCAAAGCATTACTTAGTTTCAGTATCACCTCACTGGCTGTAATAGAGTTTGATTTGAATATAAAGCTTTTACAAAAATTGTTTAAAGATTAAATTAGCATATCACTTTAAAATCAAAGGAGATATTCAATTTGTATTGGCCAAAAATGGGTCATTAGCAATAAATGTAAAAACCCAAAGTTATTTTATAACTCCACTCTCCTGCAAAAAAAATCACCTTCACCTTGTCCTTTATTTACTAAAATGTATTTTATGATGCATTGAATAATTTTTCCAATAGTTAAATTTAATTGCATTGGACTAAAATCAACTTGTATATCCTTAAAGAAAAAAGTCAAAATCTTAATTATTGCAGTGAACTTGTAAGGTTAGCCATATTGGCCTTCAGACAGTAACCTATATATATTGGATCTGTTCTGAACAACTCATAACCCACTAAGAAGATATCAATCAAGTGTAACTAATATGTTCATTAATCTGATATCAGTATGGACAATTGCTAGAATGCAACTAAGAATGGAAAGAAAGACTGAAATGGTTCAATAAAGTCAGATTTTTAAAATGTTGAACATTTAAAGGGGGTGGGTGGGGGTGAGAGAAACTAAGAGGTAAAAATAGAATTAATCCTTGCTTAATTAAGAGGTTTACCAAACAGGTTTTTTTTTTTACCTATCAAATTTAGATGCTGATATTTTGACCGCACAAAAGGATCATTTGAAGCTACAACAATAAAGAAGAGGGTTAAGGAACGGATGAAAATCTAAATGAATTCTCTTTGGATTGGGACATCTCGGGATGAGGATCATGGCTCAGTGAATCTGTTATTCACTTTTTAGGGTCAAGTGGAATGGTTTGCCTAGAAAAGTCTTTAGAATTATGGAAAGAAATGTAAAATGCAAATAATCTGAAGGAGTGCAAAGCAGAATTAACTTGACATGGAGAAAGGAAGTTAATCAGCCTGTGTGTCACAATAAAAAATACAGCAATCGGGGAAAAAGTGGACAAAATTAACTTCTAAAAAAAAAAAAAAAATAAAAAAATTAAAAAATCCTTTATCTAAAATCCTTAGAGGATGGAACAGGAAATGCATAACAAAAAGATGAGGTCTCCAAGTGCAACAAATTTGACCCCCCACCCCAGTTAATAACCAAATAATTATATTTGAAATAGGAAGGCAATTTAAAAACTGGGATCTAATTTTAATGGCTAAAGCAGATCAATAAAAGATTGAAGGAAGATTTGTTGCAGATTAATCTTTAAAAATACTTATAAATGCTTTTTGAGGAAATTATTTAGGAAATTACAATTATATCTTTCCGCTACATGATCAACTAATTTTGAAAGTAAATTAAAAAATAAATAAAATAAAAATTATATATCAAACATGTGGACATACCTTTATTTCAATACTGCAACTTTAGTCTCTCAAATATCATACTTTATAAATTTTCTGATAAAGTAAAACATTTCTTACCTGCAAAGAAAAAGAGATTAAATGTCAGATGTTTGCAATTATACAAGAGTTTTATTAAAATACATAAATATTCCAAAGTATATTATAACATACAATTCAAAGGATGTCAACAATATTTTCAGAAAACTGGTGTTTCTTACATTTTTAAACTTGCTGTAATCCACTAGATTAGATTCTTTAATCTTAAATCACTACATAAATCCCCAAGGAAAAAAAAGGGAAGATAATTAAAATAGTATGCACAACATAAACCTAGAGTATTTTGAAACAGTGATACTATTTTTGTACAGAGTATTCTTAAATATTTTAGTTTAGAATTTCAGTTTGACAATTAAAATAACGAGTTTGCAGCAAGGCAAGTCCATGTGCCATTGATTAATAATGTTAGCATTTGGAGTTAAGGGTAGATACTCAAGATATCAAATAGAAAATAAGGTTACACAACATCAAAGAAAGAGTAGAATCTCATTATGCCCATGTTTAAAAGTGAAGGAAATTCTGCAGCAGCAGCAGAAAGTGTCATGCAATCAATTATGTAGTGCATTTGACAAATGAGAGCCTCATAAGAAACTAATGAATACTTTGTACACAATCGATCATTAGATGAGTCACAATGAATTTTTATAGAATCATGGATCTAATTTATTCACAAAAAGGATTGCACAGAATCCAGAAGATCCAAAGTTGATTGATACCAAAAGGAAGAAATCAAATGGATAGTAAGAAAGTCAAAATTTTTAGTGCTTCTTCAAATCAATATTCAAAAGAGTTTGTTTTATTTGCAGATTTATGAAGCATATAAAAATCAAAAAATCAACCAAGGTTCAGAGTAAAAAAAACAAAAAAACAAAACAAAAAAACCCAAAAGCAATCTTTCACTTATTATACAACACTGATATGAAATTATTTTTTTAACACATCAAATAGCTAAAATGCACATGTGAACATTTTTAAGTAGAAAATCTATTGATGCTAAAGAGAATTTCAGCACTAATTTAGAATATTGAAAGATTTCTCTTAATCCTAATGAGTGAATTCATAAAATTCATAAAAAATGTTAATATACATGATTTAGGAGCAAAATATTTAGTGTACAAATGTAAATGGTTGAAGTTCCTGTGTATTAAATGTATTTTTGATGGATCTAAAAAGTAGTTTATGCAAATACTTGAAGCAATTACAATATTTACGGGATGTTATATTTGAACAAAGTTTAATTCAAATCTTTTTTGCCCCAAATTTATTTGCTTGGAAGTATTCACAATGTACAACAAGAAACAGAAAGACAGCAATTAAAAGGAAACTGATAATTACAATAACTAATTCCCCCCCCACATATATACCTATGTATATATAAGCTTTATATGAACAACTTTTAGGCCAATGGCCTTTTATAAATGGAAAAAAAGTTTTACATTATGATTAAGTACTTTATATATTTTAAAAATTAATCATCAGGTCACTGACAGGACGGATACCCATAACTCTCGCCAACTGTCCCCATTGGTCATTGCACCTGACAGGTTGTCTACACGGTATCCAGAATCCATGCAGAGCTGATTGATGTAGGTTTTTGCAGGTCAGCCTACACATGGTGTGTCCACGTGTAGGTGTCCACAGGAAAATATCACTTGGCTTTGCTTCTCTAGCAGTGTCCAGCATGTCTTGGGTCGTCTTGGATGGTTTGTGTGATAGGGAGCAAGCCGCCATACAGCTGCTTTTTGTGGAGTGCTGCATCCAGGATTTGTTCTAGATAGGACAGAGCACTAGCTTTTTCTCAAAGTGTTCTGTTTGAGTCCAAGTGGTGCAGTTATAGAGAAGCACTGACACGGCTTCAGCTTGAAAGAATTCTCTTTATCTTATCAGAGATCAGATTTCCATATGATGAATAATCTGTCTATATCAGTCCATGCCTTTCCTATGCGTATACTGACATCACTTTCTATAGATGAGATATTGCTACTAAGGTATGTGAACTGGTCTACTAATTTTAGAAGTTTACTATCTAGTGTGGAGATGCCTTCCTCTTGTTTAAAACACATTAACTCCATTTTATCCAACTTCAGAGGCTAGTGCCTCTTGCTAGGCTATGCAGCAGTGATTCAGCTTGTACAGGTGTATTTGTGAGAAGCACTAGATCCTCTGCGTAGTCTGCATCTATAATAGTCTCTGCAGAATATTGCTGGCTTCTTGCCTTTTTTTAGCACAAAGCATTTTGCTTTTATGAGATCTAATGACATTCATAGTACATAGTCTGAGTCAAATTTTAAATATAATGTTAATGTATCAGCTTGTAGGTTGCCAGCAAAAATGTCAAAGAAATCTGTGTCACCATCAAGTGAATGAACCATTGCTTAGAAAAAATCCAGAGAAATTAATAGACTATCTAAAATATTTTCATTATCAAAACACTAGAAGGCAGGAAGAAGAATGAAGTAAATAAAAATATTCATGAAGTTTTGTTAGAGTTTCTCAAAAAAAAACTAAAAAAATGCTAAAACCATTAATATATAAATATAAAAACTACAAAGAAAATTTATAAACACAAAGAATAATAAATAGTTAATGAAAATTCAGTGAATAGTGAAATATTTAGAAAGCATTATATAACAAAGTTTTAAAGAGAATGATAGAAAAACAAATTGCCTGTCTAGAAAATGAATAATATAGAAAATAGAAGAATCAGAAAAAGTAAAGAACATCAATTAAGCAATAAATAGAAATTTAATGATTAATGAAAAAGAAAAAAAAAAACAAAACAGATGAATAATGAATTGTAGAGGTAAATTCCATCAAAGACAGCAAATGACTCTTTTGGGGAATGATAATAAAATAATATCACTGTAACAAATAGAACATTTGAAAGAATACAAGAATCTGCTGAATGTGTGTTGAAAACTGATAAAACTTGACAAGATGTTATAATATAGATTTGCAATCAATATTAGAAAAATATTCTAAATGTTATCTATATAATGCAATATAGCATTCCAATAAATAGAAGAAAAATGCTTCTGGCCAGCACATTTACATAGAATGAAACATATCTATCAACTGCCTTACACTGATTTACATGAATGTTTTAACTAATATATAAAAGGAATATATTTACCCAATCTCTTTGCCACAGAATTAATTAGACTGACAACACTGACAGAATGTGACAAGACCAATTTTTAAATGGAGCAAAGCTGGTTTGTATTCAGTTTTCCTTCTGCTAGACAGGTTATCTAACCAAGGGTAAAGAATGTAGTCTGTCCTATTTTACCCATTGCTGGGGTGAGAACTGATGGATTCACCCCCCTCCCCCAAGGGCATTAATGTGAAGTGAAATGCAAACAACTTAGTCCAGTATTTGAACTTGTCACACACATATATATATCATCCAGATACCATGTTTCAATGTATCACATCACCTCAGTGTGGCTAGCTACCTCCATCCGGGGGTTGAAACCCAACAGATAACCACTGGGCCATTAGCACACCTACAAGCGGGAAGGATATATATATATATATATATATATATATATACATATATACATACACACACGTGTGTGTATAAGGTAAAAACAAACAAATCTAAATAAATTAAAAAGATATTTGCACATACAAGTACTTGAAATATCAATTTTTTAATTCATTGCATTATGATACCAAAATATTTTAATCTATGAATACTTGAGAGTATAGTAAGAGCTAAACAGAGAAATATTTAGTAATTTAACTTTGCAAGGAAAATAGAAAGTGTAAGGATCAAAGCAATTTTTTTATTATCAAACTCTTGTCAATTCTCTAAGTTTTAACAAATAAGTAAATAGTTTAAGAATTTTCTCAAATTCATCCAAGATTAATTTGAAGAATCAAACTTGATTAAAGTAAAACTGGAAAAGATGAGTCAAATAGAAACAATAAACTGAGCAATTCTTAAAGTAAAGAACATTAATGTATATGGTTAAGTGCTTCAGTTAAAATCTAAATATTAAAAAAAGTGTTTTCTGGTTATATAGAATTATTTTTTCACCAGTTGTATTAACTTAAGAATGAATACTAGTTTTCTTGAATCAATTTAAAGTTAAAATTCAATTTGAAGAAACAAGCAAGCAAAAACTCAATTCTATCAACAAACTTAACATGAACATTTACAAAACTAATATATCAAACAGAAATAAATTAACATGTCAGTAGGGCAAATTGTTTGTCTGATATGAGAAATTACACCAAATAAAAAATTTTTAAAAAATAAAAAAATAAAAAATAAAAAATGATAAAAATTTAATAGCCCTATCTAAAGAAACATTTTGTATAGCAATCTTTCCACTGCCAAATTGTAAAATCTTTTTTGAAAGCTGCAGTAAAAATTTCATAAACAAGAGAATGAAAATGGTAAATGAAACTTAAAGGGAGAGGGTATTCCTGGTATAAATGTTTATTGGCGTGGGAAGTGAGCCCAGCTACCAGAGTTCAAATCCTGAACAAGGCTGTTTGCACTTCACATAGCGCTAATACTGTTGGGAAAAGTATGAATCTAACTAGTCTCCCTCTAACTATGAGTAAATGGAGTAGATTGGGCTTTTTAACCTTGGTATGACAAAGAGTATAAGAGAAAAAAAACTAAATTCAAACCAGTTAAACTACTTAAAAGTTGACCTTGTGTCACATCCTGCTTGTGTGAAGGAGTTGGATAAATAAATAATAAAATCTATAGAGGAGGAATTGATTTAAATCCAGAAGATACACAAAAGAGTACACATTTGTTGTGTTCTTAAATTGACAAATAAATAGCAATTTTAATTGGTGGATTTTGTGTTTTTTATGAAAATTATTTGATACAAAATTAATAAAGTAGTTCACTCAAATGTAAGAAAATTCACAAGAAATACTTCAGATCTATAAATCATTATTACTTTAAAATTAAGTCATTGATGAAGAATATAAGTAGCAGTCTCCATCCTTGTATATATTCATATTTACATTTGTGTAGTTGTTTAAGAGTTTTCTTTGTGCACAGTTATATAATCAAGTATTCCTATCTAATACAAATAATTTATACACAATTATATGGTTCCATGAAACTATTTCAATTTAATGTTTTCAGTTATATGGTTTCAACTCGTAATAATAACCCTTTGTAAATTAGAGCTCCAAGTAACTATTCCTACTACAAACAATTTACAGTTATATGGTAACAAATATTCCTATCTAATAGAAAGTTTTTTTTTTGCACATGGACTTATCAAATATAAATAATTTAAACAGATCTATAAGACCCATAGATGGGACCCTAACAGGTACTACCACTACAGGTTAGAGTGAACCTGGGAGTAATGGCAATGAAAGGGTGCTCCACATTCTCCAAAACTGGAATCTCACCATCTGATGCAGTCAGCATATTCTAAGACCCACTAACAGGGCTAATGCACATAAGAGAAATAGCAACTTCAATAGGCAGAAAAGATTATTTCAAATTGTGTGTTACATAATGTGATAAAAAGTGTAAAAATGAACTTTGGAACACCCCCCACCCGCAAAAAAGAAAAAAGAAGAAAAAAAAGCCAATTACAAACTCATAACCCAAAATATAAAAAAAAGGTTGTTTCAGAGTTTGATACAAATATCTTATTGTTAGTTTCTTTAGGCACTGAAGATATTCACTCATTCACAAAAAAAGAAAAGAAAAAAAAAGTCTTAAAGTAATGCTCTTCAATAAGTTTTTAACTAAAATATTTTTAAATAAATGAAAGAATATGAAGAAAACCATGAAAAAATACCAGGAATTTCTTGATATCTCTTATGACATGTTCAATACATTGATACATATAACAACTAATGATGTCAACAACAACAAAAAATTATCTATTGATATTTTTCTTCTATTATTGCTAATAAACTTTATTTTCTGAATTTTTCTCTTCAAAAACCAAGTATATACAAGCTATCATTAATAGGATTTTTTAAAAGTATAAATGCACAATTCAAGAGAATGTTTTTCTATATGAGAAAATAGTCCTCTATTATTCAGCTTTAAAAAGCCAAATATTCTTTTTTTTTTATATGTTATATATATATATATATAAAAACATTATGCATATCATAAATATAGACTTTTCACACAGCTTGCTGTAGTCAGTAAGTATAAGATGATAGCACCTCAACTGGCCAGGAGCAAGTTTCCAACTTATCTAGACCTAACAAGATAGAATCAATTCTACTTGATGCTGACAAAGTGGAAAATGAGTCTTCATAAGACAAAATAGGAAGAAAGGGAAAAAAAACAACTTAAAAACAAAAAAAAAATATATATATACTAGCATTCTCAAGTTAAAAGCATAAAAATATCTTCAAATTACAAATGAGAGATGATTTTTAGGGTAAGAGAAAATTCCATTATAGCTTCATATAATTCTTTAACAGTAATGATGGAACTCTTAAAATAAAAGTAGTTTTGTAGCCACTACTATTTAGTAAAAGACTACAGATAAGTACAGAAAAAGAAATCATCATAGCTTAACAGCAAGAAATATAATTTTTATAAAAAGGTACTATTATACCAAGTGGAAAATACAGCTGTTTTTCAGTCAAATTCTACTGATTGCAATGGAACTTATTGAGAAAAATCAATTCATTGAGTTTTTATAGCAGACTGACATGAATATATTCATTTATCTGTCTAGCTCAGTAGATAAATGGATCAAAAGAATCAGAAGATAATGTACAAATACAATGAGAAAAGACATTAAAATTCATTAGAATTTTTTTAAAGTTTGATATTTCAAAAACCATAAAAACAGAAATAAAATTGCAAATAAGCTAATTTTAACAAATCTCGTTAATAAGTGGATTCTTAAAGTTAAGACTATTTAATAGGAAAGTTGTAAAATTATGAAGGATACAAATTCCTTTAAATGAAGGAAATTAAAATAAACATTTCAGTAATCTGAAGAAATAAAAAATAGTTTGCTGAATATATATATTCATTCAAATAAATAGACTAGAGTCATTTCCGATATTGAAAATCTGAGAAAAATAGATGATTATTAATGAAATAATTTTTCTACAATTAATAATTTGGGGAATCATTCTCATTTTTTGTTTTAAAATTGTCTTATAGTTAAGGTTTATCCTATTAATATAAGATCAGTATTCTAATAACTATAAGTGGAAGTTTCTAGACAAAGTTGAATGTGGGTAATGGTTTAAAGAGATATTTGGCTTAAAATGGGGGGGGGGGGGCAAAAGTCCAACCCTTAAGTTTCATAAATCAACATTATTGCTATGACCAACACAAGCAAGCTGGTGTAGCAAAATAGGCCAATAACAGCAAAGGTCCTCAGAATAATCATTTCAGATGTGACAAAGTCTAGGGGGTTAAAAGGTCAATCAGACAAAATTGTCCTTCAGTAAAAACTAACAGACTTTAGAAGTGCTCTATCAAATGTTCAGCTATCAAGAATAAAAGTTTTCTTTAGTTGATTCCTAATTTACAGAATTTCATAAACAGTAAATTCAAAATCTTTACTAAAACTTTATGATTCCATTTCAAACAGTTCAGCAGATAATTTTAGAAATAACTACCTCACATCAGAAAATTACAGCAAGTGTGTACACACTTACCATGACTAAATTATTTCAGAAAGTAAACAGACATGAAAGTAATATACAAAGTCTTTCATCTAAAAACAGATAAGAGTTAAGTTGTTTTCAATAATGAATCAAGAATCGAAAAGATTTTAGTGTAACATTTAAAATTCAATTTGTTTAATATTTCCAATCTGCACTTTTTACTTATTGTCATAGATTGACACCTTGGGAAATTTGTGATGAAAAGTGACTAAAATTATCATGAAAGAAAAACTAATAAAAAAATAGTTAAAAATGCTTCATCAAGAAAAGAAAACACACACATATATAACATCTATGGATTTTTGTTATTGTTCAGAATTTTACTGTTTTTTCTGAAAATCTTTAAAAAGTAAATATACACATGAATAACTTTTTTCACTGAATAATAAATTGAAATAATATTCAGTTATTGTAATTTTTAAAACCAATAATTATAGATAAAATTGAAGGTTTCACACAGGAAAAAATCTTTATAAGAATTTAACATTGAAAACATTTAGAAAGTTTTAAGGTTAACCTTTTTTTAAAAATTCAGCCACAAATATTTATAGCTAATAAAAATGATGCAAAGAAAAATTTATTCTGTAATATTTTATTCATAAGAGAAAAAAAAATTGAGCTACATAAAAGAAAAAATATGAACTTTTAAAACCATGTGCCAATGAGATGTTTCAATGCATTCCTAACTGAAATGTTCAGTTGGAGTGATTAATCTTTTATATTAAAAATCTGCATCATATCATGTTGGTTAGTTATGCGGTTACACATGCTAGAATGAACATATGCCCAATACATTACTTATAGCCTTAAGAAGCTTATCCATTTCGTTAGTTAAGTAAATACTTCCAAGAATCTTGAATAAAGCAAAATTGAAAACTTTGTCAGTTTATTAAAAGTAACCAATGACTAATAAAGTGTCTACACCTAAAGTAGTTTCAAAGTTTCATTAAGCAGTGTCAAAAATTTATTTAACATAATAATCCCAGTATTGATGGTGAAGAGAAATAAAGTGGTCGATGAGTAGAAAAGGATAAAGAAATCTTGTTAAAGAAATGTGAAATGGAATCAGAAAAGAGTTTTAAAACCTTTTCATCCATCAACAAATAACTTGACAAAGACCCAACAAGTTAGGATGCTTATGAATGAACCGTGCTTAATACTTTCTCAACACGCTAAGTATGTTAAGTGACATATTGGGGAGCAAAAATAGAAAATTCATCCCAAGCTTTTCTACTAATTGAACAGCTTAGAAGAAAAACTGAAAGGAACAGACAAAAATGGACAGATTCTTTTTCAGTTATTTTTTTTCTTTCTAAAACTTGTGATTTGGCAGGTAAGAAGATTGTGCAGCAGCACTTTGTTTAAATTCACTCACTTTAGATTTACAGTTTTAAGAATAACTTCCAGAAAATCTTTCAAAAGAATAAGACAGCAGATAGTTTTCTGGAGTTATTCATGCTGATAATCCAATAAAATTTTCAGTGTTATTCAACAAGAAAAACTGATTCTTTTAACAAACAACATTAGAGAATAACTTTGATAAGGATAAGACACACTAATTCCAGTTTTGATCACATTTGTTATAATGAGGTTTCCTTAAATAAACGAGAAAAGTTAAAAATCTTAGCAACCTTTTAGCAGCTTATATGATGATACTTTCAATTTCAGATTTTTAAAATAAAAAGGCTTATTCCGGCAACTTATTTTCACACAACTATCATCAGTAGGAAAAAAGTGATAAAGAAATCCATTCAATGTTGCTTTGCACTTAATTATTAACATTAATGCATTGAAACAAAAATTCTTTTATCTTCAGATTTACAAGTAATAATTAGGTGTTATTCAAAGTGAAAAGAACTTTTCAAAAGTTTCTTAATTAAGTTTTACAAGAAACTTTTTGAGAAGCTGAAAAGTTTAGTAGTTTGATAAGAGAAATAAACAGTGAAGTGGCCAATTGTAGAGAGAAAGAATGTTGCCCTAGACCAATGAAGGAGTTTGAAATGTGCAAGCTATGGAAGGTTGTAATCTCATAGGCGGCTGTAAGCCAATAAAAGCTTTCTATTTGTCATGTCAACTGCAGTATTCATTATACGCAACAAATGCACAGCTTCAGATTTTGGCAGGCCATTAAGTCAGGGGTTTTTCAAAGAATATTCATTGAAAGAATTTCACTATTATTTTCTTTTAATAGTTCATTTTCTGACATGCAAGATGTGACACATTAAATTCCTTCCATTTTCTGATTTCAAGTTTTGTTACCATCATATTGCCAAAGCTGTAAATTCGAGAGAGAGGGGGGGAGGGAGGGAGGGAGGAGAGAGAGAGAGAGGTTAATGCTTTACTCATGTGAAAGTCAATGTATTACTAAATCATAACATGTCTACACAAAAATGCACAATACTTACACAACAAATATTTATTGAAAAATTAAAACACTGCTAAACACGCAGCTTATTAACAAAATTTGATTCTTCATAAATCTTACAAGAGCATTCTATTAAATATGGTTAATTATTTTTAAAAGAAGTCTCACGTTTAATTTATTGGTTTATTTAGCTTCCTTGTTTCTGTTAATAATTGAAAACCTTAGAAAACTAAGTAAATTGATCTAAAAATATCATTCATCTGGTGATTGTTATAGACAAATGAACAGTGAGTGAGAATAGGAATAAAGTAGAGATGCTAAAGCCATCAATAGATTTCTAGATGATACATTATATACAGCAAATATGTAAGCTCAGATTAATCGTCTGCAAGGAATATTCAGAGAGGCAATCAATGGGAGACATTTCCCCAGATAACAGACTGAAATGTGGAAACAAAGTATAAAACTAAATTATGAAAATATTGATGTAATGCAAAAGAGAAAAATGCCTGCAAAAATATCCAATAAGAAAGATTCAGACATTTCTTCTAATATTTTACTACATTACACATATCCTCAGTAACAAACATTTTTCAAAAAATCACAATAATAATAATAATCATATAATTCTGTTTAAAAATGAATGTATATACTAATTACTTATATATTTCAGAAGATACTAAATGAAGAGGTTTACAAGTCATCAATAACATTTAAAAAGACAACTGCAATATTACACAATTTATGAAAACTGAAAATACTAACTTAAATGTTTTCTCTCTCTGCATTTACATTTCTAATGGAAACAATCTTTTGAAAAAGCTACAGATTGTGACAAAAAGAAAACTGTAAATGCAATATTGAATAAAACATACTGGAAAAACTTAGATAAAAATAATTAAAAGATAACTGTACAAATTGAAATTAAGAAATTACTATTGAGCAAAAAGCAGCACTTAAAAGAGATTCAGATTTTTTTCAAAGAATTGAAGATGGAGATTTGTGGCTTGTAATTTTGACAATTTCAAATAATAAACAGAAATAAAACCATCATTCCATTTTAAAAATTAGTCTACACACAACTTAAAATATTTGATTAAAAAAGAAAAAAAAATGTTACCCAGTTTTAATAAAGGATGAATATTTCTAAACAGCTAACTAGAAAAAAATTGAATTTGAGAAATTTAAAGATCTAATAACACCTCATGTATAAATAACTAGGGCTGTTTTTTTTCTTAAAAATGATAAAGATAGATATATATAGTCCAACCTAAAAGCACGCTAAGAGTAGCCTGAATTTGAACAGTCAATGCAGGTATCATTGGGGGAACAAGAAAACTATTGGTAAATGGGTCAGACTTTGGCCCATTTACCAATACTTTTCTCATTTCCCCAATACCTACATCAGAAGAATAAGGTTTTTAAAAAGTTTTAATTCAGGTTACCCTTACCATGATTACCTGGACTAATAAGGAGTTATGGCAAACTGTCCAGAAAACTTTCATGTCCCAAATGTATTTCCCCAACTCCATCACTAGCAGAATGTGACCCAAGGTCAATTTTTAAGCCCAGTAGAGCTGGTGTGAATTGAGTCTACCCTACTATTTACTCATAGATGAATTAATGCCTTTCCCAAGAGTGCAAAATAAAATGCAAATAGCCTCATGTACCAAATGTAATAGATATGTAGATCGGATTACACAGCAAAAAGAATCTTTACAATTATTGGTAACCTTAAGTGTTTGTTATGGGCTTTTAAAAAACAAGGATTTTTTTCCAATTTTTTTACACTTTGCAATAAATGTTTTCAATAAATGTTAAATCAAGTCAGTCTAAAATACAATGATGAATAGTAAGACTATAATTCTTTTCTATAAGATTTAAAAGCAGAAATAGTCATTGACATCTTCAAAATTAGGTCCATAATGGTAATTGGGAAATGTTAATGTATCAAATTTACAGCTCAATTTATTTACTTCATTTAGGAGAAAGAAGGCATTTATAAATAAGAGACAGATTTTGCTATTAAATTCAGATTAGATTCAAAATCTTAGGGAGAGTTATATAGTAAAAAAGTATTACATGGATAAAACGATAGAGAAAAAAACTAAAAGAAAAATGTAATAATTAACTTTGTCATAATTATATTTTCAAATGATTTGAAAGATTTTTTTGGGTGGGGGAGGAAGATAAGTGTCAATATCAAAGATATTTTAAAAAATTTAAACTTGATACTTCATGTCATTACTAATTTTAGATTTAAAAAGAACTGCAAGTAAAAGAAATGACAGCTATATTATAAATGAAAATAAAAAAAAATCTACATTTAAAATCAATCATGATCATAGCAACCAAGTTTAGTTCTGTCCAACTATGATTGTCATCATAGTTTTAAATACAGATTTCAATGACGGACCATCATTTTTTGTATATGATATTACAAACAAGAATTTTAAAATTGTTATAACTAAAATTTCTTTAAGATACAAATTTTCAAATATTGTCAAACATTTCAAGATTTAGTCATTTCATAAATAAATGGAAAAAACTGGAATGAAAATTAAGATCCATTTTTTTTTCACTATGCAATCAATTTCATGCTTAAAAGTCTTGAATTGAAATGCAATTTTTATTATTTTTAACGAAATATTTTTACAGCACATATGCAGAATTATAATTAGGCTGAAAATGATATTCCAATTTCTAGGGAAAATGAAGTTGCCTTTCAAGCACCTGAATTTTCAGTAATTGTCAAAGAAGGTTTGATAAGATAAAATAAAATACAACTGCAGTAATAAAAGGTTTAAGTTCAATAATTGAAGTGTAAATAATAATCTAAGAATCCTAGGGTTAAAGTTCTGGTACTATAAGGAGATTAAAATCACTATTACAGTTACCATGGTTGCAAAGGAGGTGAATGTATAGTGTATGTGCATTTAAAATGGTAAGTGAACAACATCAAAATCTGTTTCCTTTCTTTATGACCATTTATAACTGACAGATCAAATGGACACTCAGTATGGGCAGTGACAAAAAAAAAAAAAAAAAAAAAAAAAAAAAAAAAAAAAAAAAAAAAAAAAGAAAAAAAAAAAAAGACATGGCCTTTTGATCTGTGTCAAAATGACCACTACTTGTTAGAAATGTAAAATGAAAGCATTATTGTTCAGCTTTACCAAAATGTAGACAATGGAGGAGCAAAAACAAATAATAAATCAGTTAGGAACCCAAATTTTAAACAAGATTGATTAGCAACACCACACATTGCTTAACATTTTATAAGTTTTCTCTTCATGTGTCATTAAAAATATAAACAATTTTAGATTATTGATGCATATAAATTGAGATTCTATAAAGCAAAAGATTTGTCATGTGTTTTTGTCAATCATTTTCATTTAATGCAAATTTTATGCATTGAAATTGTAAGGTGATGAAATATCTACAAAAATGTTTTCTAATTTTTGAGGCTTACACAATTAAAAAGATCAGATTTTTCTTTTCATCTTGAATAGAACAGATGACTAAATTCATAATGAAGCATTCTTTATAAGTGATTCAATAATTACTTAGAAATTGGTAAATCTACCAGAAATACTGAAACACTAACTGTTCCTGTAAGAAATGGCAGAGTTATTTATACAGGGATCAATGTGTACAATCTGTTCCTGAGAGAATCCAAGTTAATTTAAAAACTTAGTGAAATAAAAGTTAAAAAAAAAAAATTCATGAAATTACAATTATTTTAACAACAATACAAAAATTCTGTTATAACAATGAAATTTCTTATTAATTCAAGTAGTGAGATCAGATTGCTAATATACTGCCAAAAGTTGGGTTTGTGTAATTCAGAAAAAAAAAAAAACAGACATACCAACTGCTTATATCTCATGTTACCATAACAATGAATTTTTTTATTACACTGTTGTAAGACAGAGTTGTGTGACTGTCACACATTGTGTTTTAAAGTAGACTGGCTGGGAATTATATACAAACACACAAAAAACCTAGGTGCTAAACTTAATTTGGTAACATACTTTTCTAATGTTACAAACATTAAAGGATAAACAAAAAAAATACTTTTTCTAAAAAATATTGCGATATAAAAATCAATCCAGTTTGACTTTAATGGCATGTCTACTTGTTTAGGGTTATTTTATGCCTAGAGATTAGGGAATCATATTTATTGTATGATATTATTCACATTTTTTTTGTGCAGTCATGGTACGAGGTATTCCTATCTAAAACAATTTTGCACACAGTTGTATTGTTTCAAGTATTCCTATCAAATAATTATATGGTTTTAAGTAATTATTTCTATTTAATAATAGTCATTCATTTACAATGAGTTATATGGTTTCAAGTAACTAATAATAATCCTTAGTAAACAATGATAGCTTCAAGTAACTATTCTCAATACAAATAATTTAAAGTTATATGGTATCAAGTATTCCTATCTAATACAAATAATTTTCAAACAGATCTATTGGACTCATAGATGGTATCCTAGCAAATTACTACTATGCCGGTCAGGAGTCCATGGGGTAATGGCAATGAATGGGTAATCCACACATCCCAGACTCAAGAACTGGAACACCACCATTAAATGCAGCTAAGTGTTATAACTAGGACACCCTTTATGGTGGGGTCTTACTCATCTACAAGGGACTATACAAGTCAGTGTATTTTAAAGCCCCCTCCCCCACAATTTTATTATTGCTTACAAATTTCTATAAATGGTCAAGTTAAATACTGGGTACCCACAAAAGAAACATTATTTCTTTTGAACAAAATATACTAAAAAAAGTTTACTGGTGGTGGAGTGGGGGAGTATTTTGCATCTTGACTGAAAGATCAAAATTTTAGTATGGCGAAATTTGTACCAAAATTTTATTCTATTCTTACAGGATAGGATTCTAGTGAATCAATATTTTAAAGATCTTTTCCAATTAAGTATACAGTGCATGTATCATGAAAGGATAATGTTTTATAAAAAAAGTTTTTATTTTTATATAAACTCTTAGTGTGTTTAAACACAAGTCATGTAAACTAGAAAATTTATTCTTCATAGGAAAAATATTTAATTGAAAACTTTTTTATTTTTCAGTGAGAATTCAATTAAACCATAATTCTATAGTATAGGCATCCAGCAAGTTAACACATTTTAGGCAATTTGAGAGAAAAGATAACTGTTGGTATTTGTTGTTGAGATTTTATTAAACAGGAAAAGTTTAATGGAATTAATATTAAGAGATTTTGATCAATGCAATTAATATGCATTAATCAGGTGCAGGTGTTCATACTTAAATTTCAAAGTTATAAAAGATCAAACATTTAGCTTGTTGCATAAAGTTAATCATAGAGACAAAAGACACTAAAAATGTTGAATATAGGCCTTTATTAAAGTTTTACAGTGCAAGAAATTCAATTTTCTCTTAAATAAAATTCTTAAAATTCCAATCAATTAGACAGATTTGTTAGGAAAGTATTCACTTAAACTACTTAAAAGATAAAAGTTTATCATCAAAAATTAAAAGCTCTCAAAGTGCTTGTATTGAAGCAAGATTACAAAGAAATTTTATCAAGGTTTGTTGTATAAATGGTTTATAGAAACATAGAATAAAATTCCAATTAACTCTCCATTGAAATGATTTTCAAACTGAGCAGCATTAATTTTCTAAGCTTTAATATTAGATAATTATTTTTAGGTTAACCTGGAGGCTATACAAATAAAATGATAGGTCTAAATAAAAAGATTACCTGAATGATCTTTCTGCAAAAGTAAAAAATATTAAAATGTCCTTTTAATAGTTAAAAAGAAAAAAGTAATAATGAAAAATTACTATATATTATTCATTTGATAATGTGGTCAGTACTATCAATCAACAACAGGGAATCTCTCAATTATATAATAATTCAAGAGAATGATTCCCATAGCAAGTAGACTTCCCAGAACAACAAATCAATGTCAGATCAATACTATTTTATTATTTCAAGTGTCAAGGTTTCCAATAAGGTTAATGTAGTTCATTTGATACTAGTGTGAATGTGTAAGAAAACTACTAGCCCTACAGGCAGCTCATTTTTAGCCAGACATTCAAAGCAAGATGACAGCAACTGCTTACGGAAGGAAAGAAAGGCAGGGGAAATAGAAAAAAAAAAGTTATTCTATTATAAGAATAACCTGAGAGATGCATGATTTATGGAAGATCAGACTAATGGTTTTTTTCTTCTTTTGTTTGATTTGTTTTGTTTTTTGTTGTTTTTCTTTAGATCTTAATAGAAAGCATTTTGAGCAGATTTTTTCAAATTGTACAAGTGACAAGCACAAACTATTTGTTTAATCTAAATTTCCACATGAGTTCTTGAAAATTTCAAGCAAACAAATGGATGTATTAGTTTTGGAAAAACATGTTAGTGATTAGAAAACCAAATAGATCATAAACTAAAAGCAAAGGCTCAGATATTAGAAGGATCACTCACACATACAAATTCTCATACACCAACAACTAATAATTATATGTAATGCAATTAGTGAATTAAAATTTGTTTTTTTCTTAAATGGCATCCTTTAAAATGTTCCTAATGTGGGCCATAAAGATCGGCAATACACACACACAATAATAACTTTGTACATCAAAATATTGATTGTGAAAAGCATTTCAGAATTTTACTAAGTCCAACAATTTGATGTCTTAAAACACTGTGGGGTTTGAAAAGCTCCAGGCACAAAAGAGAAGTTGCCAATAAAATCTTTGCTATTGGCAATGTTTTGGACAGAGTCTTCACAAATGATGGAGAAAACTAAAACAAACATAACATTTGAATTGAGAATAAGTACCTTTAATTTGTAGAGATTAAATCACAATGGAGATACAAAACTGTCTTGTTGCTTGTGGAAAAAAGTGTTCATTTATTAGTTATACATCAGTTGAATAAATAATCTAATATTGAGAAATATTTAGACCACTTAACAATTGTTTTTAAATTTAAACAAAAAAGATCTTTTTTTAAAAATATCATCAACCATAAAATTTAAAATCTTAAACAATGTTGACATAGCAATAAGAGAAAAGAAAGTTGAGCAAATGAATCCCTGCTTTGTGTAATTGATGTTAATAAGTTTTAGCAGATCTATTCTTTAGCATTGTCAGGTGAACAAATCCATAACCATCTCAAATTCTACAAAGTATAGATGGTACATCATCATCATAGCAAACTGTCATTTATATATGACCTTCTTAAAATACACAACACAGATGTCATTAAAACCCAGAGTTAATTATCTTGGCTCAGTATATCACTACTTAAATTACTTTTTGGCTATCTAAAACCATTTCAGGAAAATATATCCTATATAAGATAATAATAGAATGCATTACATCATTATTAATGGAGAGTTTTGGTATGATTCACTTCTTTAAAAAAGGTACCTACAGAGGAAGTTTTGCATATCCTTTATGACCTATTGAAAAATGACCCTGGCTTCAGAACCTGTACTAGTATCTTTATTAACTTTATAGAGATGTTAATGTTTTCTGTAAAGCCATATATTTTCAGCTGTGCCTAATAATTATCAAGATGGCCCAGCTATGGTGTTTCTACTTTTGTTGTTGATTCAACAGTTTTATTTATTTTATCTTTTTAAGATCTGGCCCTATAATTCACTTTAGGGAAGCCTTTGGTCTGGCTTAGGTAGATGTAGGATAGTTTTATTCTATCATCCCACAGAAAAGACATTCTGTTGGGTCATGCAAACTCAATTAGACCATATATATATATATATATATATATATATATTTCCCCAATAGAAAAAAGGGGGAAAAAAAGAAAGGCTTAATTTTCTGAATATCCTAATTACTTGCACAGAACACATACTGGGTTATATCTGAACTTTGAGTATAACCAATCCTTGTGTATTAGAAAAAAATTAGTATGTTGCCTTCAACACTGGGTCTATGCCATGCAACAGTGATCTAACAAAGCTAGAAGAATTAAGAGACATTAGATTAATAAAATCCTCTAATTTAACATTTACCTTCGTTGTTTTTCAAATAGGAAATAAGAGGAGGATCTTAGTAACATTCACAATATAATTACAGCAAATATTCTATATATAAAGGGTACAGCAGAATAGTTTGGTTTAGTTTGTTTAACAGCATACCAAATCTTTATGGGTTATTTAATGCCAAAATTTGATTCATTTGTAAATGATTTTAATAATTATATTTTTTAAAAATTGCACTTTTCATTTACCTATAATCCTATCAAATATTTCTATCTAATCTAAGTAATTTGCACATAGAAATATATGAAACCAGGTAGCTAAGACTAATAATCTATACATAATTATATGGTTTCAAGTTACTATTTAATAATCATTTGTTTAAATAGTTATATGCTTCCAAGTATTCCTATCTGATACTAATAATTTTCAAACAAATCTATTTCATCATGGATGGACCTGGGAGTAATGGCAATGAAAGTGGTACTCATTCTTCAGAACTGGAGTCTCACCACCAGATGCAGTTTAGCGTGATACCCATGATACCAGTTTTAGTGGGTGTCTTACCCCCCTATAGTAGGATACACTCAGTGTATTCTAAGAACCACAAACAGAACTTACAATAAAAACAGATTCAAAGAATTTGTCAATATTACACCAGGGTGATATTCAATAGTAAAACTACTCTTCAAAACTTTAGTTTTAACAAAAGATTGCATTTCCCAGGAAAAATAAGAAAATTGGCCCTCCAGTCTGACCAGAAGAAGTTATGATTAAAGGCAAGGTAGAAAATCTAGTATAGCAGACTATACACATAACTAGTAAGAAGTATCATTGAGTGTAAGAAAGTTGAAGAAAGCAGGTGCTCAAGTCAAGCTTAGTAAGGATTTAAACAGCATGTGATTTCCTTTACATAGCAATGAAGATTTTGGAAAATTCTTGTATAAAAGTGTGGAATCACTGCATTTAGGTGGTCATAGAGTTATGTTTGTGTATGAAGTCTGAAAATGGATGATTTTGACTGATATATTAATGACCACTGCTTTATTACCATTTCTTTTTCTAAGGAAATAAAGTTTTTCTTTTTATAGATTGAACATCTGCTAAAAGGTGAAGAATGAATCCATTGTGGTAACACTTAAGTACATGAATGGGCTAAAGTATTCAAATGAAATTTACAATGTTAATGATTTATCAAAGTTAGAGACAAAAATTCAGTGTTAAAAACAAATTTATTTATAAAAATAATCTTTGATGATAAAGTTTATCAAGTAACTGAATAACAAGCAAACTATTTTAGGACAAATATCAACAGTTTTAACAAAAACAGGTCAGTGGCTAAGAAAATAATTTTGTACATGATAAAAACTAACAAACTCTAAAGAAAATTTATCAAATCATCCTAAAACAAATTTAAATTGTTGTATAAAGAAAATAAATTTACAAATTTAAGATATTCCAATAATGTTACTTTTTTGTTTTATAATTCTTTAAATAAAATTAGAAATTAAATGCATTTAAAATTTCTGTATCAGAGAAATACCATTTTAAACATTAATAGTTTTAAATTTTCTAGTTTTCCAAATGCATGAAGTTGTTTTTGGATGAAAAGAAAAATTGTATGTTTTAGTTCCTCTGCTTAGAATGAAACACTTCAATAACAATAGGATAAAAAGGGAAATAGTTGATTGTTAAATATTCTAGGGATATTTTTATAAAAGTGGCAGCAAAACTTGGAAATTAAATGTACCACAATTCTTAAACAGCAGTTTTTTCTTTTAGAAATCAATTAGTTTGCCATAGATATATATATATATATATACATATATATACACACACACACACACACATAAGGTTGTTGCAATTAAAATGAATTATTACATTAAACAAATTTAAAGTATTTTCCTTCATTTATCTATATTGCTCTGTACATTCACACACCTGAAACAATGTACATCAAGCTCTCACTACAGATGACCTGTATGTATCACCACAAAAGGACTTTGCATGAACGCACATTCATATTATATATATATATATACATACATACACACACACACTCAACAGTACCTTTAGGACTTTAAACAGATTTACTCCCTTACCTATTCCTATGAATGATAAACCCTTAATGAAGCAAAGTTCCATTCAATTTTCAAACTGCTTCCACTCTAAGATGATAGCGTTTCATACAATCTTTTAGACAACAGAATTTTCAAAATATATTTTATAAAAGTGATTCAGATATTCATTTGACAATTTGATGACATGTTTGTATCCCTAAACATCATAATATATTGAAAATAGAAATTCATTTATTAACAAGATCAATGACAAATTCCTAATGGCAATAGTTTAAGAGAAAATAGGTTGGAAACAAAAACAATTTAAAAAAGAGCCACAAACATCAGAAAGTATATTCAACAATAAAGTGAGTAACATCTCAGGAGATCAATTGCTTCATCATTAATTCCTTGTGAAGTTAACTTCAGAGGGAAACATTTAAAGAGGAGAGAAAAATACATAAAATTCTGCTAAAAATTTATGTCCATGAAAATGTTCAGTAACCACAGATAATAGCAATAATTAGAATTTCTTTTGCTAGTAAAATTCAAAATCCCCAAACCAATACACAATTTTAAATGTTTTACTTTAGCAGGTGGCGTTTATATAAAGTAAATGTATCACAACTAAGAAACTAATAGTACAGTCCAAGAAATCAAATTATAAATATAATTTGGATTTTTTATCTCTCAAAATAGTCAATCTGTAAATACTGTCAATATTTCATATAAAATAGATTTATTAGGGAAAAATGGGAATATTCAATAATTTAGGTTTAAACAGTTCAGATAAATGTAATGATACATGTTAATCTCAAAAAATAATGGGGGTAAAATTTTATGTCTAGAGGATAGGGAATTGTGTACATTTATATTTTGTTTGTAGTTTAAGGCTTTTTTGCACACAGTTATATGATATCAAGTATTTCTATCTAATAGAAATAATTTGCAAAAAGATCTATTTTACCCTAACAGGTATTACCACTCTAGGTCAGAGTGGACTTGAAAGTAATGGCAATGAAGGGGTACTCCATACTTCTCAGAACTGGAGCCTTACCATCAGATGTGGTTGAGTGTCATATCTAGAACACCTTTTTGGGTGAGGGAGGTTCTTACTCCTCTGCAGGGGGATACAGTCAACCTAATCTAAGGCCCATAGACAGGGTTAAATAATTTTTAGTTACCATTTTCCTTTGTCAATCATATTCTTTTGCAAATTTCTAAATTCAAGCAGAACAAAATAAAACTATTTTAGATTTAAATTTTGTTTGTAATTAATGAAGTTCAGCCTAATAATCTTGAGTTTGGATGGAGCTAAAGATGGACACTATTTGAGAAGAGTTATCACCCAAAAAGCAATTTGGTTTTGTTAATCAAATTATTCATCTGCATAGATGCAGTTTCAGATATTAATCAATCTACCCCCCCCCCCCGCAAATATTGCAGTTATATTCTTCTGATAATGGCACAGCATTTTCATCTGTTCTTAATGATTACACTTTTTATCACTGGCAATTTTTTCATTTGAGTAAATGAAATACAAGACAAGCTTTAGATAATGTTTATTGTTCTGTATAATTGTTTTGTTTTCTAGAAAATAATTCATTTTCTGATGGAACAAAGACAGATAAATACATCTTCATTAAGAAAATGGAAATGACAAATTGAAAAAAAAAAAAAAAAAATTGGAATGCAGACAAAAATCAAATTCTTCAAACATTGCAAGACAGTGTCACAATTACAATAAAAATTATCTAAAACAATCACCATTGAAATGTCACCAACGAATTCACCTTGATTCTAAAAAATGCTTTAACTTTCATACTTCAACAGCAAACCATTTTTGTTATTCATTTTATGGTTCATTTTATAAATACAGATTGATAATCTTTAATAAGTTATTTGCATGTTGGCATGAAAAATGACCAGTTACATTTGGAATTTTATTAAAACTGGCAACAACAACAACTCAATTGCAATATATCAATTGAAAATTGCTAATAGAAACTACAAAGAAAACATCTATTCAGACAGAATCAGATTGTAAAGATTTGAAATTGAAGTGTTTTTTTCCTTCTTTTATAGTTAAATATATTATGATAAAGGCTTAATTTTATTTGGAAACAGCATTAAAACAATTATAGCTTAATCTGATGATCTGATTGTATAAGAAAGTTCACACAGGAGAATAAACTAAAGAAATGTAAAATATAAAAACCAAGAATGTTTATTTTAAATAGAAATCAGTAGAATGGAGAAGTTTTATACTGGAAAAGAAAAGCTATTTATACTAAAAGCAGAATGAAAAATAATTGAAGTTGTCTTCTAAATTCATATTCATTTTTTGTTTTTGTACTACAGCTTGTCAAGATTCATGTAGCAATCTTCTGAAATACTTAAAGTAAAACAAAGAAGTAAAGTATAATTCAAAAATAATCAAAAAGTGGGCAGAACTGGTATTGGAACAAATGAAATCTGGGAAGAAAAAAAGAAAAAGAAAAAACTTATAAGAAATTACACATTGATATGAATTATCTATATATAGAGAAACTTATACAATACAGAAAATATATCTTGAAGATAGCAGTAATACTTAAGAAAAATAGATAAAAATTATTCATTACAACTGCTCTTACTTGATATGGAGTTCTTTCATTTATTTTAATACTGTGCTAGGAATAAGGCAATTCTTTTTTTTTTTTTTTTTTTTTTTTTTTATTAAATTCATTAACAAAACGAGAATTATTTATCAAATATGGTCAAATCAATAAATGAAGCACATATGAAATTAAGTTATTGATTATGGATTTCAATTAATGAATTTATATAAATCCAGGATGCTATAAGCAGAAACTAAGAAATTTTATGTCCAAGAGAAATGAAAATGTTATGAAATTTGTTTTGGATTTTAGAAATACAAAAATAGAAATAATGAAAGATTTGTAAGATTTATTTTTATTATCAAATTCTGAATATAAAACAGAAATTGCAATCTTACAGATGAAAACTAAGCTAAAAGATATGAAACTAATGTATATTTAAGCAGCATTTTAAAGTTACTTTTTGTAAAGAAAAAAAAAGAACACAATTTAAGAACTAAGCTATCAATATTCTATTAAACAGTTTTTGTGGTTATTTTAGAGAAAGCCAAAAACTAAAACTATTGTTTTTTCTATTTATAATAGCTTTCACGTGACATAGATGAAACTATGTGAACTTAGATGGCATTAGGAGCATTTAATTTTTGACTGACATCATTGGAAAAGAAAAGAGTTTTGTATTGTGACAACTAACAGATAGCTTAAAACTTCTCTTAAATGGACATAATTAACATTTTTTTTAATTGATTTTAATGGCATGTCAACCTGTCTAGGGTTATTTTATGCCCACAGGTTAGGGAATTGTAGTCATTGTATGTTTATATTTTCTTTTTTTAGTAGTTGTCAAATAGATTGTTTTGCACACAGTTATATCAAGTATTCCTATCTAGTACCAATAATTTATACACAATTATATGGTTTCAAGTAATCATTTCTATACAGCAAATCCATAAATGTAAGTTTGACATTTGACTACATTCTTAACTGCTAAAAAAAACAAAAAAAAAAACAACTAAGATGCACATCCGAGTCAGTCTATATGTAAGTGTTGAATCAAACCATGAAATTTATTTTTCTTACTTAGCAATTCTTCATAATGGCCAAAAAAACATGTGCATAACAGTGTGACAAAAATTTGCTATTAAAACATTACAATTACCTTCACTTATAACAAGTGAAAAGGAACTTTCAAAATCTTATACTGATAAGATGCTCTAAGAGTCTTGTTTAAGGATTGCAACAGCTTGAATTGAATGTATGAGTATTTTCAATTTTTTAAAATCAGTTTCATTCAGTGCACCCAATATAACAGCATGATGTAACAGCATGACAAAAGGATTTTCTATCAAAGGACTGGTATAGAAAGATCAATTGGAAGAAAATCATTGCATTCACAAGAAATAACAATAAACAAGATAAATATCATTAAAAATTTAAAAATAGTGAGATACAAATTAAAATCTAAGATAAAAATAAACAATATCTGCATCAAGGTTTTCAGAAAATTCATTAACACCCCCTTTTTAAAGCAGGAAAAGGTAAAATTTCCAACACAAAGGATTCGAGATGGTGGGCTATTGAAAATTTGTCAATTTCAAAGCATTGTGAATGAGACAATCCAAGCCAAATGATTTTATTTTATATTCCACCTCTGTACTTGGGACATACAAAACACTGATTTTGGATGAGGATTTGACTAGTTTGTAAAAGGAACTGGAGTCTCATCATTAGCTGCAGTTTAGTGTCATACCCAAAGCATGTCTTTGGTGGGGGAGGTCTTACACCTATGCAGTGGATGCAGTCAGTATATTCTAATCCCAGCCAACAAAGCTTTAATATTTGTGTAACGATTCTAACTCTGAAGATGGAAGAAAAGGAACATTTTTAGTATATTACACTATTTTAAGGAAGGTAAAATTGCAATTGAAATGAAAAAAAGAGAAAACAAATTGCTGTTTATAGAGAAGGTAGGGCAAATGACTGAATTTATCAAATTGGTTTCTGGAGTTTTAAACTGGTGAATGATATTCCAAGATTAAATTGACCAGTTTTTGTAACAAAATGATTTTATTTTGAAATGAATTAATATATATAGAGAGAGAAAGACAGCCAACATACAAGATATTCAAATCAAATGCTGAAAACCCTTTACATCAGCTTTGTTATGCTAGGCTCTTTGCTGTGTAACTTCCATACATCTATACATAAAGGGCAGTTGGTGTGTATGTATGTCCGGATGAAACTATAAAAAATCAAACAATTAACAACAGAGTAGATATATATATACACATTCACTATCATCAGATCTTGCTTTTTGAGCAAAAATAATGAAGATTTAATTTATATTTGGGATGATATTCAAAAAATTAAAATTTGTATAATAACAGAAGGAAAAGTCATTAGCACGTTATTTTATTTATTTAGCATTTTTTTAACACTTTGAAATATAATATTGGTAGATTGAATTAATCACATCATTTATATCTTATTTTTTTTTAAAATTGTGAATTATTGAATAAGAATTTTTGTACTATATACGTGATGTCATTCCCTCTACCCAGGCAAAGAAAAAAAATTCCCGATGTCCCACCGGGTCTTTTTTTATGTGGGGATTTTTTTTATGAGGCTTCCAATGAGGATCCAAATTGCAATAAGTAATAATGGACCTGCGAGACTAACTTTTTTTAATCCCCCCCTCTACCCAGGCAACGCTGGGTAGTCGCTTCTAGTTTAGAATAAATAAAACTAGTAAATTGCATTGGGATGAAAATGTTTCAATTTTTTGTAAAATCATTGTAATAGACAATAAAAAGTACATACTTAACAGTAATAATCCTCTTTCAAGAATACTAGACCAAATGATTTTTGTTAAAGTTTTTATTTATTTACCATTTATTTTAGTCTTATAGAATTAATGGTAAAAAAAAAAAGAAAATTATTTGTAAGACTGCAAAGGATACACAAGAACAACAGTCCTTTACTGAAAAGATGGAATTATGAAGTTGCTTAAAAAAAAAAAAAACGACAGAAAGAAGAACAAAATAAAATCTGTTATTCACTAAAGTTAATGTAAAAATAAAAAGTGTTTGGAAAAATGTACTTTTTGACCAACTTATAGTAAAAGTTTCAGAAATTCTTTTTCATCTTTGTAGAATGAACAGCGTATGCGTTGCTTATTTTGAATTTAAAAAAAAAAAAAAAAAAAAATCGCGATTTTCATTTTTATATGATTGATGGTTTCAAAAATCTGACTAGATCTATACAAAAGAATTAAGGAAATATCCTGGAAAAAAAAAAAAAAAAAAAAAAAAAAAAGGAAAGTATAATTGGAAATTATCAGGTTCTTCAAAGCCAATGTTTTGAAAACTCCTGTTGTGATCTTAGAGAAGCTGTATAAAACTATAAAGAATAACATAGATGCTTGAATGATTCTTAAAGCAAAGTTAATATGCAGCAGTATTAATAAACAAAAAGTAATAATTATTGATGAAATGAGGTGACCTACGTGAAAATGCCACTAACAGCCATTTAATGACGACATGCTGCTCGATGGCAGTTAAGGTGAGGGGTTTGGGGGATAGTTCCGGACCTGTTTATGCTTGCCAAGCCACAAAGATAATGCAGTTCCTTAAGTGCACTGATCACTTGTCATATCTGCAATAAAGCATGAGAAAATATTTTATGCTGCATTGCACACACACACAAGGTGATGATGAAAGAAAGCCACTAAGTGTAGAAGATGTTCATCCAAGTGGAGACAGAACACACCTCTAATGATCTGGAAACATTTTACTGGCAATTTACAACATTGTGAAGAAAGTTAATTCAGTGATTAGAAGATGAAAATTAATATCCTAAGGAAAAACTAAAACAAGAAAATAGCATGTGTGGATGAGATTGATTCTTATGAAGGGAATTATAAATCTGCACATATATTCAATGTTGGCGCATGGTATAATGATTAGAGTCATGGGAAATGGACTCGTTGACCAGAATTGAATTCCTGGACAAAGCTGTTTGCATTTCACATAGCGCTAATACCCTTGGGAAAGGTATGAATCCCCCCCCCCAGCTATGGGCAAATAGCAGGGCAGACTGGGATCTTTAACCATGGCTAGGTGACCAGTCTAGGAGAAAGAAAAATTCTGAATTCAAACCTGTTAAACTCCGCTTAAGAAATTGACCTTGTGTCGCATCCTGCTCGTGTGGAGGGGTTGGTTATATATATATATATATATATATATATATATATCCATCCATGTTGTGTAGAAAAAGACTGGCATTAATTTAACAATGAGACAGAGAATCAGAACGAAGAGCAGATTCTATCATTGCAAAAGACATGGCAAAAGGAGAGTCACATTGGCAGAAAGAGAGGGGAGAAAAAAAAAAAAACTGTCTCAGTTGGCCTCAAAGTAAATTTGTTCTTTCTTCTGGAAGAAAGATACATAGCCAACTACACTTGTACTATCTTTTTCTTACAGAATTTCATCAGCAACCCAAGTAGTGCTAGGAAATTTTAGGTGACAGGAAAATGGTTTATCAGTGTTCCCAAGGGTTCCTAGTTTTGTTATCAACTGATAACACATCATACAAATTTAACAGTGAAAAAGCTATCATGAAGAAATCCCTTCACAGTTCACTGGGGAAAAAATTCATTTAAAAGAATTTGATACAAAAACCATATTTAGTATGGTAAATTACATGCGCGTACACACACACACACACACACATTATACATATGAGAGTTGGGAAGTGAAAAGTATATCAATTTTCTGTACAAAAACTATATGGTTTGTCATTTGAGGAGAGAAGAATTGCAAAGAGCTTTCATTTTCAATGTAGAATTTTCATTTATTATTGATCAGAGATGAATTGAAACAATGCAAGTAAGTTCTTGATCTTTGGTAATAAATATGGAAGAGAATTGTTTTAGACAAATAATTAATCATGATTGGGTCTACCATTTTTCAAGCATTATGAATTATTAATACTGGTATAAAATGGACAAGTAGAAGAAAATGTTGCAATTTTGGTAAGCAGAAAGTCGTTAAGATTATGCCTATATACAGGACAAATTGTTGATAAAACAAAAACTGGTTTGGATGAAGACACCCACCCCCACCCACTAAAATAATGCTTTTTTTTTTAAAGTCCCATATAAAATTCTGTTAGATTAGTTAATTTGAGAGATAAATAATCCAATTAAAAAATTAAGACTGAAATCAATTTGATCAATTTCCAATGTCATCAGCTATTTCTGATCATCAAGATTTAATCAATAACTCTTTATAAAGATGTAAATAGAAAAGTTTTCCAGGAGAAAATTCAGATTAGTTTTGGAATTTCTTAAATACAACTGTTGAAAATAAAAAGACTGAATAACTTATTTTACGATTTTAACAAAGTCCAAGTTAATTGGACTCAAATATTACAATAATTGGTATCTCACATGGTCAGCAACTAGTTTTGTGTGTGTGTGTGTGTGTGTGTGTGTGTGTGCATGTTATGAGGTTATGCATCTGACAGACTTTTAAAACAGCTTATTGAAATGTACCAATAATCATAGTGATAGGTGACACTAGGTAAACAAAGATGTTTATATTTAAAAAGGAATTTAAAAAATCAAAATCAGAATGTAGAGGCTGTAATGCCAGAAGGGTTGTACTGGAGATATATGACTAACAAAAAGGGAGTTGCAGACCATGAGGTTAGACCAAGGAATTTAATAACTATATCAGAATGTAGAGGTATTTTATTTTATATATATATATATATATATATATATATATATATAAACGGACGTAAGACCATGAGAATAGACCATCCAAAAGGAGTGGACAGACCTGAGCTGAAAGAGATCAGATCAAGGCCTTGGAGGAAAGATAAAGTAGAATCTAGAAGAACTAGCAACATTGAAATGAACATCAGAGGTATAGGATCAGTGTTGGACACATGACATCTCAAGTGATTGGTAACTTTTCCTACCTTACCAATAACATCTATGAAAAATAAACATGAAATTTCTTGTTTAATTGCTAGGCCTATATAACAAGTAAACAAATTTTGAAAGGAATTCACTGATTTATCTTTAATGCAATAAATTTAATTGTAGTTTGTAGTCAAGATAATGTTTATAAAGTTAAACAATTACCAATAAACATTTCAATAGAGGATACAATGTGTGTTATCATTGAAAATGAGGTAATATTGGAAGAAAAAAAAACCCAGCTCTTGAGTGATTTTGATGGCATGTCAACCATTATAAAGTTATCTTAAGCCTAGAGGTTAGAGAATCTCATACATTCAACATTTTTTAGGTAGTTTCTTAAGCGTTTTTGCACAGTTATAATATCAAGTATTCCCATCTAATACAAATGATTTTCAAACATCTATTTGACCCATATATGTGAGCCTAACAGGTACTACCACTCCAAGTCAGAGTGGACCTGAATTTAATGGCAATGAAGAGGTACTCCATCATATCCAGAGCTCCAGAATTGTACCCTCACCACTAGATATGTTTTTGTTGGGGGGAGGGGGTCCTAGTCCTCTGTTGCGGGATACAGTCAGCATATTCTAGGCCCGACCAACAGTGCTAAAAACAGATCTGAGTGAGAGCTTCAAATGTTGAAGCCAAAATATTCAAAAATTGCATAAGAGTTTAACATTTGAAGCAATCACCTAATCTAGAAGCAATTAACACAATTACTTGAGAAAAAGATTTTTTTCTTTCTTTTAAATGAAGAATGTTCATTACCAATTTTATTAGGATCCTCAGGTGAAAAAGTTTTATATTAATTTCAGATAATAAAATGGTGGATATGAAAATGCCATCATCATGTGTCGTGGTGACTGCATAGATTCCAGACTTGCCATTAATCCATATTGGTCGTTGCTACTGGCATCTGCACAGAACTGATGAATATAAGTTTTTTTCTGGTTGGCCATCACTAGTGTGTCCAGGTGTAAGAGTTCATAAGAGGTCACATGAGTTGATCCTCACTTCTGCAACAGTGCTCAGCATGTCTTGCTCATCTTATTTTGATGGGTTGTGAGATGGGAGGTAAGTGGCCATTGTAAAATATGATGAAGCCAGATCAGGATTGTGTCAAACATTAACAGCTGCCTTTCAAACCATAGAGAAATCACTTAAAAAAACCCAATGGAAAACAATAACTCCTATTTACAAAAATCAGTAACAAGAAGTGAAATATTCCAATTTGTTATCTAAACAAGAATAATGGCTGTGAAAAAATATTAATCTGTTGAGAGTCTTGATTGTAGTGTAAAATAATTACCTCAGTTTATAAAATAGAAAAATCATCTTATAGCTAAAGAAAATTATTTAAAACAAAATGGATTAAAAGCAAAACAAAGTACTGAAGTTTATATACATTCTATTTTAGAAACACATGCAGAAGAATTTCAAGTACTACATTTAGATTGGTTTTAATGGCATATCAACCCTTGTAGGGTTATTTTATGTCTAAACGTTAGATAATCATGTACATTGTATGTTTATATTCACATTTTTGTGTTGTTTCTGAAGAGTTATTTTTGCACACAGTTATATATTATCAAGTATTTTTATCTAATACACATACTTTGCAGTGTTCTATGATTTCATGTACTAATAATTTATACATAATTATATGGTTTCCAGTAACTATTTCTATCAAATAATTGTTTTCATACAGATGGTTTCAAATAACTGATAATAATAATAATCCTTAGTAAATAATTATAGCTCCAAGTAACTATTCTTAATACAATCAATTAGTTATATGGTATCAAGTATTCCTATCTAATACAAATAATTTTTAAACAGATCTATATGACCCACACATGGGATCCTAATGGGTATTACTACTCTGGGTCAGAGTGAACCTGGGAGTAAAGTCAATGAATGGGTACTCCACTCTCCAGAGCTCTAGAACTAGTCTCACCATCATACCCAGGAGACCTATTTTTAGTGGTGGTGGAGGTCTTACCTCTTTGCAGATAGTGTATTTTAAGCCCCATCAGACACAGTGGAATTATATCTAGGTGGAGAGAACTGAAGTTATTCTAGATATATTTATGAAATTAAAAAAAATGGTCACAAAATATATATCAACCAACACAGCTACATAACATCTACAATACTGACCATTATAATTATTTAGGATAAAAAATACAAGGAACAAATGCAGACTGTTTGAAAAGAAAAAAAAATGTCTAGAAAAGAGACTATAATTGAATGTGCATGTATGACACAGTGTTCTCCATAACCAAACTAATATATGAATGCTAAAAAAGATCACTGCAAAATTCACAAACATGAAAAGATCTTTTTTTTTTCTTCTATCAGTGAACACATTGGCCAACAAAGAGAAAAGAAAAAGAAAAAGTTGAAAGCCACACATAAAAGGTAAATGTAAGGGAAACAGGCAGAAGAAAGGAAGTGTCAGGAGATGAAGTATTAGATGTCAATTTGAGAGCATATTTCTATAACCAAAGTTCAGCATTGATTCAAGCTATTTTTGCAGTAAAACGAGATGATCTTTCAGTAAGAAAGGAAAAAAAAAAAAAAAAAAAAAAAAAAAAGATCTGCTCCTCACACTAAAAAAGCAAGCAACTATAGAAGAGAGTGTTGAGTTTTGAAGAAAACCTCAAGTTTTTAGCAGACCAACTCTTGCCAAATAGAGGCAGGGTTACTGACTAGAAAAAAAAGCTTTTAGGTACTTTGCAAGAAAGAGATTTTTCATTTTAACTACCCTAGAAAGGATGTTAAGCACATTAAGTTCAATCAGTTTCTCTCTTACCCCCCCCCCACCTCTCTCCTCTTGCTTTCCTTCTCTAAGTAAACAGGTTGACTAGAAGGGGGGGGGACTTTACCAATTTTATTCTATAAAAATTGAATATCAAGATGCTGCAATAATGAAGCTTGTAAAACTAAATATATAAGTGCATTTTGCCTTTATGTATTTTACCATAAGTAAAAAGTATAGGAGGAAGATGTAAGCTTTTCATTTCAGCTTTAAAGTTATTTCTTCTTTTAAACACACAACCAAAAACTGAAATATTAAATGGAAACTTTTCTCCCCACATGGCAAACAAGAGTGAAAATAATTATTTGGAATTATAACTACTCAGCTTTGAAATTAAACCATGACCATTTTGGGTGCACAGGGAAAGCTGTGGAAGATTTAGTATTCAGTGTCAAGTAAAAGAGATAAGAAAAAAAAGTCTTATTAAAATAACGATTGATTTTAATGATGTTTCAACCTGTGTAAAGGTTAGTGAGTCATGTTCATTTTTTTTTTGTAGTCCTATTTAGATTTGAGTAATTTTTAAACATATGATGGTACTACACTACTCCAGGTTAGAGTGGACCCGGAAGTAATGGCACCCACAGGTACTCAACACTTCCTAAATCTCCAGAACTGGAGCTTCACCATGAGATGCAGTTTAGGGTCATACCCAGGAGACCACTTTTTTGAAGGGTGGAGGGGGTGGTCTTACCTCCCTGCAGGAGATAGTGTTTTTCAAGTCTTGCTGAAAAGGTGATATTATTAAAATAAAGATGTTGGTGAAAAATTTGCATGTAGAAAGTTAACTCACAAGACATGAGAATTTTTAAAAACTTTTTTCAGTCAAGGGACATGGTAAAATTTGATATATATAAAACATGCATCAGAGAGAGAGAGAGAGAGGAGAGAGAGAGAGAGAGAGAGAGAGAGAGATAGAGAGAGAGAGAGAGAGAGATAGAGATAGAGATAGAGATAGAGATAGAGATAGAGATAGAGAGATAGAGAGATAGAGATAGAGATGCCGTTTTTTTATTCAACATTATTGAACAATATTTATCATATCTTTCAGGTACATTTATATTTCTATCTTTGGCAGAATTTTAAAAAAAAAAAAAAAAAAAAAAAAAAAAAAAAAAAAAACCCCTTTCTATGCAAATAATTACTTTAAAGACCTTTTTGCACTCTTTAAGAGAATTGAGAGTCTTCTCTTCTTTCATTAGAAGAATTCTAAAAAGAACAAATAAATGATAATTCAAAAAGGTGAAGTAAATAAATCAAAGTCCAAAATGAAATATCTTGGCTAAAGTCATCCTCCTAATGGAATATTACACCATTTTTTCTCCTAATTCTGGAGAATTCTTGTTGATTCCAACTTTGGTTGGTTTATTTAGGAGCAGTATTTATTCAAATTATTTGCTTCTTTGGAAGAAGCTCAGAGCAGAGAACTCTTGCAATGTCATCATTTCTTTGGATGAAAATTTGCCTCCAGTACCATTAGTGGTGGAGATTTATTTTGCTTATCCCACAATCCATATTGTTTTAAAGTATGTATTTACCTAAGCCCTCTGCCAAAGTCAATTTTTAAACAGTGTACAGCTGGTTTGAATTAAGAGTTTTCCTTTTCTTAGACTGGTTGCCTTACCAAAGCTAAAGAATCCAGTCTGTCCTATTCACCCATAACTAGGGGGTGAGGGGGAGAACAAATGAGTTCATGCCTTTACTAAGGACATTAGAGCAAAGTGAAATGCAAAGAGATTCCTTCAGGATTTGAAGTTGGGTTGTCAATTCCATTACCATCAAAAATAACCATTACACCAAGTGTGCCTACTATTGTTGTAAAGTAACCACTTTTCATTGTCTATCACAATTTGATTAAAAAAAAAATTTAAAAAGAAAGAAAATAAAAAATTTACAGTAAACATGGAAATAGTGTCTAATAGATTTTTTCTGCTCTCCTCTCTTAACTTATGTGGACAACATACATAAAAGCAACTAACATAATCAACCTGATACAAATAATTCCCAGATCTCAATTTCAGAATTCTCTATGCTAGTTCTATCTCACTGTGAATGATGTTGATAGTTCTTCTAAAGTAATGTCTTTATTTATTGCTATCAACTTGGACTGGTTTGGTTTGGTTTGGTTTTGTTTTGTTTTGTTTTGTTTTACGGCATATCAACCTCAGTGGGTCATTTAATGCCAATAAAGTTTTGAAATAAATCAATTATTAATAGATAATACAATTTTTTTTATAAATACATTTTTCTATTTAACCCATAGATGGGAACTTGGACTGGTCGATCCAACTAAGGTGCATTATTTAGCAAGTAATCTCCAGCACAGAATTTCACAAACCACTCAACATATTTCATTATTCACAATACCTTCTACATAAACTGCATAAATATTTTGTACTAGCAGAAGAACCCTACATTGTCTCTGATAAAAACAATATACTAAAGCATATTTTGTTAAGCATTTATTTATTTATTTATTTTTAAATCCCAGTGTCTCTGTAAGACACTCCTGCAGATTACAATTTTATTTGCTTTCTGAATGAATTTGACTTTCCTGATCACTTCTAAGCTAAAAATATTTTGGGCACCTCAAGGGGCAGGGAGGGGTCACCTTTTGCACTCCACTTTCTGTTTCCCCTCTTCCATGTATCTTTAGAACTCTCCCTGAGGTAAAGAGAGTTCACATGCTAAGTTTCAACAAGATTTCTCCTTAACCAATGAGTTTATAGAAAGGAGGAGTCATTTCGGATTCATTTTTCTTCTAAGTTATCTAACAAGAATGGCAGCCTCTTTTGCAGATGCCAATTTTATTTACTTTCTGGATGAATTAGATCTTCCTGACCAATTTAAAGCTAAAATTATTCTGAGCAACTCCCAATATTATATGCATGTTTCTAAATAGGTAAATACACTAGTCTTTTTTTCAAACGATCATGTTTAGGTTATAAAATCAGCACTACACACTTTTACTGATAAGAACAGATACTTCACTTTGATCTAGGCAAAAAGCCAAAGTATTAAGGATACACTTTTGCAACAATAAATGCAAACAAAAAGTTTCATCTTTTCTTATGAATTTTTATTTTATTCAGGTGTTAAAATATAATCAAATAAAACTCAACATGTTGAGAGTTTATTAGATTAGAGCTTATCAAGAAAGTATCAAGTAATCTATGATTTTATTTAAGTTAAAATATTAAATTAATTTCTGAATTTAACACTAAAGTACTTAAATCAGAGGTAAAATATTTTATAAAATAGGTTAATAATATTTCATATTATATTGGCATATCTATGCTTTTTTTTTTTTTTTTTTTTTTATCTTCATCAGGAAATTATGGATAAAATAATTAAACTGAGAGTAGGCAAACCTGAAAGGGGTTGCTTTCAGAATTGCTGATTTTACCGATAAAGAGAAGTCACTTTCTAATCAATTGAAAATAAAATTGCAGAGTCAATAACATAGAAGCATTCATAGTAGACATGATTAAGCAAAAAAGTAACAAAAGATTTAAGTATTTACTATTATAATAGTAAACAAAGAAGAGAAAAGATAGATTAGAACGCCAGTTTTGCAGTGTGCTAATAATCATTGAAGCCTATGCTAACCATAAGAAAAAGAAAGAAAAAAGAAACCAAAAAACAAAAAGCATCATAGACCTAATACTAATTCCATGGCAAGTCTTCAAAACATTTCACTAGCATTACTAACGACAGGAGAGGTAGAAAAGTTACAAGCTATAAAGTAGAAGTAATATTTCTTATGTTACACTGCAACAGTAATCATAAAAATTATGATTTAAATAAAGTTATTTTTTAAATGAGGGTTTAAAAAAGCATAAAAGAAAAAAAAAAAAGACTAAGAACAAAAGGCAGAGTTATTTTGAAAGCAAAAGAGAAAAAGCCTGGTAGTGAGTTGTAATATCTTTAGTTTAAGATAGCATAGTGAAACTTGAGACAGCATCCTCATGTTAGCTGATGATCTCAGAGGCTTGGGAGAAAGAATGTAAGCAATGTCTACTGCCAGCTTCAAGTACATGTGGTAGAGATGTGCTTATGTGTTTATATATATGCTTACTCACTTCAACCTGGAGATGTCTACCAGTTGGTAAGTGTGTAGGTGTATACGGCCATCTTTGGGATGGAAAATGATTAAAGCTGGATAGTGAAAGTTTCAAAATTTATCACATTTACTCAATGTAGCCATTATGGTCTTTTTTTTTTCTTTGTTGCTATTGGTAAGAACTAGAGAGTATGGCCTGGTTCATAGGATACGTTCACACAAAGGTGGACAGTCTTGTTACTATATGTATGTATATATATATATATATATATATAAAGAAAAAAAAGATGAATACTTTCCTTATTAGTATTTTTTTAAACATTCAAGATAGCATACACAATCTTAACAATGGCTTTATTACTTGTATGTAAATAGAGTTCATGAAATCATTTTAGAAATAGAACATTTTAAATAACAGCACAGACATTTTTGTTTTATATATTTCATCATTTTTGTAAATAAAAAAGTCATTAGTTATTTATACAAGTTATTTTGATATCAACATTTTTAATTTAATCAAGAAAATAAAAGAATGAAAAGAAATTTCAATACTGATTAAAGTTTGCTCTGATAGCATATTTGCACAATCTTTCCTTTAACTAGTTATTTTTACAAAGTCTTAATATAAAGCTTCATAAATGGTCTGTTCTAGTTACAAAGAAATTGTACAAAGTTAAATGATAATATGAACACAACACATTTCTATGTACATTGTAGTCTCTTTTAAATAATTGGAAAGTTCATTATGAGAAGGAAGAAAATGATTACAAAAACAGTCACAGATGCCTTCACAAACAATGTGTATAACATATCTAGGAAGAGAGTCAATAATAATAATGTCTATTAAAGATCAGAAGAGTTTGTGAAAGTGTGGGGTAGGGGTCAGATATTAGCAAATGAAAATTTCCAATGCCAATAACTAAGATTTGATTGGATGTTTACTTTAATTGAAAATAAACCAGTTTATTTACATATTTTTTCACATGAAAACATTTTTGGAAATCTCATTAGTACCAGTAGAAAATTACAGTTTGAAGAAATAAAAATGTTAAGATTTAAAAAAAGAAATATAGGTGTTGAATCTGAAGATAGAAATTCAACAGGATGCATTTAAAAAAAAAATTCAATGTAAAAAGTTTTATCTAAATCAGAAAAGCAACATTGTCACATTTTCTGAGATTCCGATTTGTAGTCTAAGCTGCTAATCTGAAAATTTCTTACACAAGCCACTAAAAATTGTAAAAAAACTTTCAAAGGAAAGAGAATTACAGCAAATCAAATAGAATTTTGTTAAGCAGCTAATTATTGTATCTAGAGATTCAATACAGTTAAGTGAACCAATTTATTAAGAGAGAGAAAGAAAAAAAAGATTCCAAAAATTATTTCATTGCATCACAAAATTATTCATGTATCTGTGAAAAACTGATTACATGAAATTAAATTGTATAAATAATAAATGTGAACAGTTTTCAAGATCATTTTTATTGCACATGAATATGTTGCAACAGCAGACATAATAATAAATGCTATTAATTCTGATTATCATAGAAATAATCAATAGAGAATTTTTTTTTCTTTTTTGGTAAAACCTCCTGCAGTTTGGAGGAGTAAATTAATATAAAATTGGAACAACTTTACATTGCATGAAACTTTGCATTTTCCTTCTTATACTTTACAAGTAATCAAGTTACTAGCTTAATTTTGCAGAGATAGAAAAATATGAAATTATGACCAACAAGGGAGATAAAGATTTAAATCAGTCACAGAAATGAAGTGATTTTATTTGTTTATCTGGAGATATTCTGTAGTAAATGAAACAGAGTTAATAATTGAACAATTAAGCAAATGGTTTGTTAATTAGAGAACCATCAAGTGTCAACCAACAGAAAGATTTTTTTTTTAAAATAGAAAGAAAAGAAACTTGTAAATTATAAAAGATCAAGATCTAAGAAATGTATGTGGTCGTATAAAACACTTATTTCCACAAAATCACCAAACCTAAGCAATAATGAGTTTGCTCAGGACTTAGATGGGTGACAATTTAGAAAACAACAGTAAAACAACCTCAAGTCTTTGTGCCAAGCTAAAAAAAAAGCTATGGGGGAGAAAAAAAAGAAAAGAAAAAAAAGACCAGTAAAGTAATCAAATTTGTTGATGAAACAATTTGTTTGCAAATCAAAAATTGATTACTTACAAGACTATATATAAGTTTCTTATATTTTTTTTCATTTATGTTTGAACAAGTTGTGCACAAACACTACACCAAATAGTTTTGAGAGCTGATCCGAATTAAATAGAGTAAGAGAGAGAGAGTAAGAGAGAGAGAGAGAGAGAGAGAGAGAGAGAGAGAGAGAGAGAGAGAGAGAGAGAGAGAGAGAGAGAGAGAGAGAGAGAGAGAGAGAGAGAGAGAGAGAGAGAGAGAGAGAGAGAGAGAGAAGAGAGAGAGAGAGAGAGAGAGAGAGAGAGAGAGAGAGAGAGAGAGAGAGAGAGAGAGAGAGAGAGAGAGTAAGAGAGAGAGAGTAAGAGAGAGAGAGAGAGAGAGAGAGAGAGTAAGAGAGAGAGAGTAAGAGAGAGAGAGAGAGAGAGAGAGGTCATTAGTATTATATCTATTGAGATAAAGAGGAGTGAGGAGAGTTCAGAAAAGTTTGAGGAGGAGGAAGAGGAGGAGGCCCATGTCCAAAAGCAAGGAATAAGACAGGCTAAGAACAAAGAAACTAAATTCAAGGAAAGGTTGTAGAGTAGACACTTCTAAGTATGCCCTACTTCAGAAAAGGGGCCCACATGTAAAAAAAAAAAAAAAAAAGTTTTAAAAAGTTGGAATAGGTATAAGGAGGTTGTAGCAGCAGGCTAGAGATGGATTCAGGCACAAATAGAGAAAGAAGAGAGAGGGGGAAAATGGTAACTTTTACTTGATTTTTGCTTTACACATGAATGCTACCCCCTCTCCTATTTGCCTTAGCAGGTTCTCCCTTCTACTAAGTTAAAGAAGTATCTCCTTCATAGCATCTACACCCACAAGCACACAAAGGGGCTTACCAGTAATATCTGCTGCTGCTGGCATCTCTAAAAGAAATAATGATAAAAACACACTCACTCTGGGGGGATTACATCAAATACAATTTTAGGACCAGGTTTTCAAATAAATTTAAATATTAGTCTCAATTCGTTTAAGTAGAATTATCAATTTTTGTGAAGAAGACCAAACTAATTTCTCCCTTTTTTTCACCTGCTTCATTTTTTTTTCTTTTTTAAATGTCAGATATGAATAAAAAGGAATATTAATAGAAAGGTTAAAGTACATTAGATAAATTGGGTGCATTTTCCAGTTAGAAAGAAGGGGGAGAAAAAGGGAAAGTTTAGTAGAATGATTTTATGATTAAAAATGTGTGAATAAATATATGGATAACATGTTTGACAAGACGGAAAAGAAATAAGATGTGAAAACCAATTTGGTGGTTTTTAAATAAATATTAAGATTTTGTGTAAAAGTTTAAAAGATGTTGATAATTTCAACCTGAAATATCTAGTTCAGACTGTTAGCACAATAGTCTGAACTAGATATTTGGTCAGTAGTCTATCATTTTTTGGAAGAATTTATAAATGTTCATGACAAAGTGTTTAATGAAGTTTTCCAACCAAAAGATAACACATTGAACTAAGAACTCCCCCCCCCCTTCACCTAAAAATCAATCTACCTCTCACACAAAAAATTAATTGATATATCAAGATATATATATATAGAGAGAGGGAGAAGTGACAAGCAGAATTTAAAGTAAGAGACGGGTGAGTTTGACTTAATTGCTAATTACGACTAATTAGAATGAAATAAAATGGATTTTTTCAAACATAACTTAATCCCAAAACTAAAGAACATTGTGGGATGTATTTTGTGACATTAAATTAAATAGGAAAAGGCCTTTAGCAAACAATCTGATTAAAACAAATTGTATAATGCAATTTATATTCTAAAATCATATTTATCAAGAAAAACTCAAAAGTAGCAGCTGGGATTGAAACAAATCCACCTGTAATCTTCTGATATAATTGTTTTCTATTTAACTGCTTAAATATAGCAGAATAAAAAAAAACAAATTCAATTTTTTTTTGTTGTCAGTAAATTTTCTACAGTGAAAGAATAATTTTATTCTTTTCAGTCTGATATACAATTCAGATTTCCAATATGAATCAAATCAAATATGGCTGTTTACAGTTTCTTCTAATTCTAGATTGATCTATCATTTGAAAAGCAAGAAATTTGTGCATTTTTCCCTAGGCATAGATAAACAAAACTAAAAACAATGCCTGTTTTGCATCAGCTAATGCAGATTTCAATAGAAGAGTTCATATAAATTTATAAACATGACAAAGATGGTAATTTTATATCCTCAAATTTAGAAAACCATTTATACATTTTTAGACAATATTTGATTGGTCAGTTTATCTTATTTTAAGACTAAGAATAACAGAAAATGTTTCTATATACATGTAGATCTATATGTTAGAATATTCTAATGTGAAGTTTACAGTTAAGAGACTAAATAAAAAAAAAGAAAAAGTACTGTGACAAGGTGTGATGTGTTTGCATAGTCATACAAAAAGTCTTGTGCTAATCACAGCTGATTGAGTGATAAGTCTCCACAAATCTTCATTATCCTTACAAACTAACAGAACATTTCCAATGTCAATTTGTGCTATTGCCATGATTACAAGTGGGCCAATTATTAGGAGGCATAATCTTAACCCTCATGTTTAGAACTTCAGTTCCAAGGGAAATCTTTATATTGTTCACTGGCATAAATTCTACAATTTGGCAGACTTAATAGTATACTGTAACAACTATCAGATCTGGTCATTTTACCTCAAAGTACCAGAGATGATTTTATTCATTTTATTGTCTAAAAGTTTCTGGTTTTTACTGATACTCCTTGCTTACATATGAGAACATAAGTCATTTGCTTTAAATTTTTTAGAAAGTTCAACCCTTCCTCATCGCAGCAGGGGCATGTAAAGTTGGTAGTGTCAGAACCATGCCGTTGGGAACTTAAGTTACTGGTAGGGCCACCCAAGGCAGATAAGTCTAGCACCCAGTGGTATTAGGGCCAAAATTATGCCAAAGTGTCTCCATCATCAGGAATCAACAGCTTTTAGCATACTTGTCACTGTGTCTGGAAAATCTGTGGAAAACAAGGGCATCTCTTTCCCCTGACCAGGATATGTATGCAGGGTTTGGGAACCGCTTGTGGATTTCCTATTACTTGTCACTCCTTCCATGAATTCACCATAGGTGAATTCGTTGGTTGAAGCTGGCTCAACCGATCAAGACTGAATGCCATAACAGTAATAAATCATTTGCACAATTTCCAGTGTCACATTTATGTTTAGATTCTCTTCAAGCCAACTCACTGTCTTCACTTGTAATGTCTTTCTCTACAAAAATGACAATTTTGCCTTTGATTATTAATCAGTTTCAACATCAAACTAATTAAGCTTTACTATGTTGGCTGACTGTGATTTTTCCTTGTCACATTTCTAATCTGATTGGATTAACATATGCAGTACATACATTTTTTAGTTACTATTTCATTATTTTACAATAATGATTTTATTCTGATATGCATAATCAGTTTTTGTTTTTAAGTTAATAATGAAGACTAATGACAAAGATGTCATATCATCATAATAGAAATGGGAAAAAAGATTTTTTGTTCCAAGATAAAATTAATTTTAGTGTCAAAATATAGGCTGGAAAAAACAAAAAAAAAACTAATGATGCTATCAAATATGTTTCATACCTTAATATAATCAGTGTTTTATTATTGCTTATTTACATATTTTTAATAATCAGTTAAGAGAACTGGACATTGTTAGGTACTATGCAAGCCCTAAAGTATTTTAGTGGTGTATAGAAAGTGCTTTATTGCAAAATCTTGTAAAGTTAATGAAAACTAAAGAACTTGCATTGACATAAAATAAATTCAACTGTCTGATTTTCCAAAACGATTTTAAATTCATTGATTTTAATGGCATGAAGTTAGGGAATCGCATTCATTGTATTTTTATATTTTTTGGCATACAGTTATGATATTCCTATCTATTACAAATAATTTGCACCCAGTTGTATGGTTTCAATGATTCCAATCTAATACTAATTTATATACAATTATATGGTTTCAAATAATTATTATAATCTTTAGTAAACAGTTATAAAGTAACTTTTTAATACACATAATTCAGTTATATGGTATCAAGTATTCCTATTTAATACTAATAATTTTCAAATATATCTATTTCACCCATAGATGGGACCCTGGGTCAAAATGGATATGGAAATAATGGCAATGAAGGGGTACTCCACACACCCCAGAGCTCCAGAACTGAAACCTCACTATCAGATGCAGTTTAATGTCATACATATTTACCGACCCCTCCACACAAGCAGGATTTGACAGTCAATTTCTTAAGCAGAGTTGGGGTTTGCCATAAGGGCAAAAGGGTTGAGACAATCATGTAGGTGCTAGGGCTTGACGTGACAAACTGATTGATCTGTTTGCCCGTCTAGCCTAAGTAAGGGCCAAAGTGGAGTGTTGCATGTCATGAACTGCTCAGCCACCAAGATTCCATCCTTAAGCATCACAGGTCATCTCCCATGGCCAACAGGTGGCCTCATTGGGGATGGGGCTTTACCCCTCTGCAGAGGGGCAGTCTGTGTATTCAAAGCCCCAGCCAACTGTGCTGAAAAATATACAGTAATAAAAATCATGTTCAAACCAACAGACATATCTTGTTAATAGAAAAAACAAGAGTCTTCATAATTAAGCGGAATTGATCTTATTTCTTCTGTAAATAGAGAGCAAAAAGTAAAATCCACTTTTGGGTAACTAGGTTGTATATGTTAAGTTTCTTTTTTACTAATCTAACATTTAGTATCAAGTGTTTGGTTTGTTTTGTTTTACAGCATATCAACCTCAGTGGGTCATTTAATGCCGACAAGGTTTTGAAATAAATTCATTCTTAAATGGATACTCAATTTTTTTTTATAAACTCATATTTTTCTATTTAACCCATAGATGGGACCTTAAAAGGTACTAACACTCCAGGGTCAGAGTGGACCAGGGAGCAATTGTGATAAAAGGTGTGCTCCACATTCTTCAAACCTCCAAAACTGGAACCTTACCACCAGAGAGTTTAACATCATTCCCAGGGCATGAAGACCCTCAGCCACCATCTTCTAGCACCCATATGATAAAAAGTGTTGGGGCTTGCCATAAGGGCAATCATATAGGTGCTAGGGCTTGACGAGACCAGCCGATAGATCAGAGGGGGCCTCTCCGACCGCCTATCTAGCCCAAGTAAGGGCTTAAGTAGAGTGTTGCATGTTATGGACTGCTCATCCACAAGAATTCCGTCCTTAAGCATCATGGGTCACCATTCACAGGTGGCCCCATTGGGGGAGTCTTACCCCTCTGCAGATGTACATTCGGTGTATTCTAACACCCTAGCCGATGGGACGGAGTATCAAGTGACCTTATTGTTCTTATATTTAAGAACTAAGAATGTTTCAAAGCATATTGTATATTTCTCTATGATTTTCAGCAATGACATTTATGAATTAGGGTTGAATGAATCTAGAGATAAAATAAATACATGCTGTAAGTATGAAATACAAAGTAAAAAGGAAGTCAATAAAATTTACAAGGCATTTTTTATACATTAGTAATAAGTCTTGCTGATGGTGTTTTCACATTAGTTTTAAGAGCATCAAGATTATTGATTAGACTTTCCATCAAGATCGAATACAGTTCACCTGTACAGAAACAGTTAAATCAATTCCTATGGTCAAGTTGAGTAGTAAAATTTGATTTTCTGGCATTTACATCCCAGCTCTTTTCAAAAGAACCACAGGCTTCATTTATCTAATAAATTCAACAGTTATTGAACAATAGAATTAATTGATTTTTATCAAGTTTATATATTTTCTCATATTTTAAAGCAATTTGTCAAACTACTATTTGATATAACTGAACAGAAAATGAAGTTAGAAATTGTTGTACTTCAGAATAACATTTGATTTGTTCAAATAATATTCAGTGCCAAACAGAAAAATTAAATTGTATGCCAAAAAGGCAGAGATAAGAAAAATGTTAAAGTAATGAAAGAAACCTAATGGGAAAAGTTGGCTATGGAATTAACCTAAAGAGATCAGCTAGTGTGTGTGTGTATCACATTTTGTGTTGTAATCAATGGTCAATATTACTGCCACACTGGTATTTTTGTTTATAATGATGAAGGCTTGTGAAGGGCTACAGATCCTAGTCTGGCTTACTATTTAACCCATAGCTGGGGGCATGAGAAGAGATGGATCCATGCCTTTCCGAAAGATATGAAAGTCTTAGTGAAACACAAACAACCCTGTCCAGGATTTTACCTCTGCTCATAGAGTTTATTTCCTTATGATGAAAGCATTATGCCACACAGACACACACATAAGTTATGATAGCATGGACTATCAATGGGGCTTTGTGACAGTTTCTCACTTGCAATCTTTAGACTAGGATGATCACATGGCAAGAAAATGACTTAGATCTACATTTACTATCACTAATCTTGAGCACTCTTTATTTACAAATATATATATATATATATATATATATACACACACACACACACACACAACTCCTACACTTGTAAGAGAAAGTATGTGTCCTACAGCAAAAAGTCCCTTTTTAATATCGATAATTATTTTGTCAATAAAAATTAAGAATTCTATTTAAATGTTTTATCAAGTACCAATTGGGAAAAGAAGGGATGAATTTTAGATATTCAATTTTAAAATCTGAAATGATGAAACTATTGCCAGAATGACCCACTTTAACAAATATTCTGAGTTAAAAAGAGAAAAAAAAAAGAGACAGGAAACTTAAACATAAATATTATCACTTGTCTACCAAAGATAAGAAACGGATTCTCATTTTTGTGAAGACATTTTTGAAGTGGAGAATTAAATGTTCTTTGAAAAAATAAAAAAAAGTTCATATAGCAGCTAAACTATCTAATAAAAAAGATGAACTAATTTATCATTTCTGTTAGCATGTTCTAGCCAATATATGCAACAGATTTCTTGCAGGACAGAAGAGGGAAAGATGGAAGAAATTATTTCATCACATTTCAACTAATGATAAGAATACACCAAGTTGGATAAAAACAAAACAAAAGAAGTATATCCATATTTACAGTGGAAATGTTTAATGAGTACAAAAACAAACAAAAAACCCTAGTTTTAAAGTTAACTTGCAGAATGCAAAACTGCTATTGAATGAATTGGAAATGAATCCAAGTTTAAAAGAGAAAATCCACAATACTAAAGAAGAGTAATTGAGTTATTGACATGAAGCAATCAGCATAAATATGTAGAGCAGACTAATTGGCCAAGTAAAACCATGACAATTCTATCATTATGTGCTGAGAGAATGCAGAGAAATAACAGATGCATTCAAGATGAAATTCTCTATTTATGAAGTATCATCATTGATATGCATTAAACCTTTAGATTATTGCACTTTTTCTTTTAGTCATATGATTGATGATTATAAAGATATTAATCAGATCAAGAATTCTAATTTGCTTAGATTTAATGGGATACAGACAACACCAGAAAATATACACTTATTACACACACATACACACACACACACACACACACACACACACACAAATAAAAAAAATAAAATCAACAGGCATTAAGTTATGAAATATGAAATAAAGTATTTATTTTCTTGCATTTGAAATTTTTAACATTTATATTTTAAATGTGTTCACTAATTATTTAATATTATGAATTTCTTCTATTTTCAAGATTACTTTCTATCTTTGGTGAAGTTTAAGATTTTCAAAGCAATCACAATCAAAAATTGATATCCTGTCCTACAAGATATCAGCATTGTTGATAATTCCCAAATCATTTGAAAACCTTTGTATAGATGAAAAAGCTGGTCATTTTAGAACAAAATCTATGAGTTTAAATCCATTTATATTTGAACCACATTTCATAAAAAAATGAAAAATAAAATAAAAAACAACATGCTGGACAAATTCAGATTATGAAATGTTATCATAAAAGACTGAAATTAGTTGAAGCTATTTGTTTAGAAGAAATCTTAAACCTAAAAGAAAGTCCTTGCATATTCATTTTTATTATTTTCCTCTTAAAAGGCCATCTTTGGCAGTGTTTTGCCTCTTTATTTCACATTCATGTACATACCCCTCTCTGCAGCCAACAGATATTCTACATCTCCACCCTGTAGCCAAGTGGGATATTTTTTCCACCCTCCACTAGTCAATAGAGATATTCTTCTACATAGATATTTGCTTCTTCAGATCAATATCTGTGCTCAACTGATAAAATTGCCCGTGTTAACTTCATCTATCCTCACTAGCATAGTAAACAAATTATTATATGTTGGTTTGTTGAAGATCTGATGAGCGAGTTCTGATAAGCTCCAACAATGTGCTGTCAAAGGCTGAAAAAGAAATACAAAGATTCCTTGGTACCAGCAATACCATTATTCACAAAATAGAATATGCAACTATATATTGAGCTTGTAGTTTTGCTATAATTAGATACTAACAAATGATGTGTATTAGGTATTATATAGATTGTTATTTTATATTTTTGTATTATTTATTGCAAAGGCAACAATAGAATTTATATGTAATACAATTGCAAATAATTCTTTCTTGCTTAAATAGCTCTTGACTTTTTTTTTTTTTTTTTTTTATCTCTGGGGAATTTCCATGGTTCCTGCTAATTTATATTAAGCATAAGGGGAAGTACATTAATTAACATTCAATAATCACCTCCCTTGAGTAATTAAAATGATCAGGATAAATATAAAAGTAGATGCCACAATAAATTATAAATTGGATGAGAATTTGCTTTATTCTTTGAGTTAAGAAATTTTAATTCTTTTATGCTAAGAAAAATCATTTGCTATTTTTGCTGTTACAGTAAGATAAAAAAAAAATTGAATCACAAAGTTTAAATAATCAGCCCCATTTATGGAAACATTTTCTATTGACAACCTGACAAATTGACTAGATTTAATCGGCATCTACTTTGAATCAAATCTTTCATTTAATCGTGTTATCTTTAATAGTTGTAGTTTGATTAAAACAAAAACCTCAAATTTTACACATTTTTTAGAAAACAAAAAATTGTAGTTATTAATTCCTATAAAAAAAAATTTAAAAAAAATTAAAATTTAGAATTAAAATTTACCAAAAAATAAAATTAAAGACAAATCTGGGATGGGAGTTGCATATTTTGTTATATAATCAAAATTTATTTCCAAAATAATTAAGAAAAGAACATTTAATCATTCTACAAGTTTAAAATTTATATTGCAAAATTAATAAAAATTTTAAATTACAATTCAACTTGACAAAATGGCTTGACAGTTCAAATATCAGAAACTTAATGAGAAAATGTTTCAGGATTTAAACCAGGCTATTTTTTAACTTATTTTTGTATCTTCTAAAAACAAGTTGAAACATTCTATGGGGATAATGGATGTGGAATATGAAATATTAAAATAAAAACATTAAATTTCTTCTGTTCCTGGGTGACAGGATTAAAAGCGCTAAAATGTTTTATATTTCAAATCTGAGCCATTTCTAAGGCTTTCACTGATTAGGGATCACCTTCCTAACTAGCTGAACAACCTGGTTGTGGAAAGTTTGTGATTTGATAGAAATAATGACAAAATCCTCACAGATGCAGTAAAAATAGAAAATTCCTTAACTTTACTGCCATATTGAGCATCCTTTACACTAAAGTCAGCAATTTTCAAAAGTTTCTTTATACATTTATCTGAAATGATTTTTCTTTCAAGCACTTTAGTGATTACAGCCAAGATCCAAATTTAACAAATCTAAATCACACCAAAGTTCATTCTAAATACATCAAAAGAGAAAAATAACAAAAAGCTGAAAGGAAAATATATTACAATGAGAAAATCTTGAAACTAGAAAAACAATATAAAATGAAATTTATTAAATAAAATACATTTTTATCCAACAAACTGTTATTGAGCCACTAATGCTTCTGAGAGCCTTTAAGATTGTAATGTATAAGCAATTGCAACATGTCTTTTCATGAACAACTGTTTTATAATGCAATGGCAATTTGTGCTTTTGAATAGAGAAATAAATTTATAGAAATTGATCCCTGGATTTAATAAGACCAGCACAGTCAAATGGAAGCCATGATCTGATAACCATTTCAACTAAGATCTCAGCAGGAACCATTCTTGAACTACTAAAGGTTGTTCAACTAACATGCAGGATGAAGAAATCAATAAAATTTTGACAGTAGCATCAGTTGTCTTTCTAATAATTGTGTGTCAAACTGGTCATAGTTATTGTAAAGTGTCCTATTCTATTTAGCTTGCTCAAGCAAGCAACACACACACAAAGAAAAAAAAACACTTATGAGAATTGAAAGGGAGATCAGCCATTAGACAATTTAGACAAGCTCAAAGAGGATGTCAAAATTAGAAAACCATAATTATTTGTGTAGAAGATGCACTATTTTTTCCAGATTTTTCTATACAAAAGTTACGGGTGCATATTATACATATATATAATAAAATATACATACTATATAATTCTTTTTTTTTTCTGGCCAAATGTCTCACCATATTTGAGACAGGATGACTGAGAGTAAGTGATATCTATATTCCAAACTAATGTGTATTATGATGTTATAGAGAAACGCGTTTGTTTTTAAATTTGTTTCTCCTAATGTGAGCTTATTTTTGCTGCAAGCTTGTTGCATTTTTGTGTGAACATGTTCATTACAGTAAATACTGTATAAATTGTGTTTTAAGACAAACTATATAAATTCTTATTTCTAATCAGTACAAACTGATAAAGTTGAACAAATGCTAAATTTATTCTAAATCTAGCATTCTGCTACAAATTCTAAAAAGTCAGGGTATGTTATATATAAGAATTTGTTTTCCAAGATTGTTAGCAGTTTGTGCTATACACAAATAGCAATCACTTAAGGGCTTATCTAAATAAAAACAAGATTAACAAACTACACCTTGATTGAAATAGCATTTAACAAATAAAATTCCATTGAATATAATGTACAGGATACATAAACAAGAACAGATTAAATTGTAAATGTGAACCAAAGTTTCAATAGAATCATTTTATGGTAGGTGAAGAAATTAAATGGTCAAGTAAATGCAGTCACACAGAATACTAGCAAATAAACAAAGATTAATAATTAAAGCTAATTTTGCTACAGTAACACCAACACACCAGCAAGCAAGACTAGGGTTCATTTTTTTAAAAAGAAGAGACAGTATATAATCATTCCTTAAATGCTTTGTTAGGAAAGTGCAATAATCTATCACCTTCAAAGAGTTTTCTGTCTAATCCAGCCAGAATCAAGATTTGCACACTGTCAAATGGTGCCAATCAAAATCAAGTTTTCACTCAATTCCAATTCAACTCTTAGATAGTCTGTGTATTGCCTTGTTGAGTAAATTTCCTCTTATGATATTTCTCAAGGCAGTGCCCATCTCCTCTCCAATTAACTTGCAATGATTTGTATTGGGTTACAAGGTATCAGCATCAAGGAATAACACTTCCACTCTTTTAAGGAATTAGAATTGTTCCTATTATATACAAATGGTTAACCAAGGCTAGAGAGCAAAATTTTCTTTGCTTTTTACCCACAGCTGAAGTGGGGGATGAGTAGATTCATACCTTTTTTAACAGCATTACTATTAACTAAATACCAACTGTCTCAACTGGTTTATCAATCCCATCTTTTTTCAATGGAATTAATCCTCAATTCAATATTAATACAAAAAACTTTAGTTATTCCAGAGCAAATACAATATAACCAGAAAAGTAAGAAAAGAACAAAACTCATTTAAAATTCATCAAAACAAAAGGGGGGGGTGGAATAATAAGATATGAATTTAACAAAAAAACAATTATTTAGATTTTATATATTCAGCATAAGATATGGAGAGGTATTTTTATCATTATTATTATTATGTAGACTTCTGTCAGTTTTAAAATAATCTTGAGTCTCAAATCAAAAGCATTATGCAAAACACTAAGCACTCAAAAAAAAAAAAAAAAAAAAAAAGTCAAGAAAAGAAAAGAAAAAAAAGTAGGACAGGAGTTTATTTTTTTGGGTTTTATTGAATTCAAATTTTAAAAACTGAATTGTCATAAATAGAAAAAAAAGAAAGCTTAATTTTATGAGGAAACATTAAATTTCCTGCAAAATCTTTCTATATTCTTTATATATATTTCTGAAAAAGTTGATCCAGTCTTTGTATCAGGTAACAAAAAAATAGTTCATTGGGTTTATGAAATAAAAATAAGAATTAAACATCTTTGCAGAACTTTTAATCTGTGTAAAGTATTAAATCTTTTTGCAGTTTTCCAGAGTTTATACTTCTTTTTGGATCAAGAGAATTTTGTAAAGACTAGAATAACTGATAATCCAAAAAGGTACAATATCTACTGATGATGATGGCAGCAAAACTGAAACATTGTGCCTCATCAGCAAAAATATACAGTCTGACATTATCCTGAGGAGGGAATCTTATAGTTTAACTCTTGAGTCATTTTGAATGTTTTTGGTCAACTGTTGCCTTTAAAAACAATATTCATTTGATTATTTGCTTCTTTGAAAGAAGCAACGAGTAAATGATTTTACACTGCATTACTGTTGGAAAAAGACTTTTAGAACAGTTAGTAATCACATGATATATTGTATTCTGTTCTGCTGTAAAATATTAACTTTTCAAATCACAATTAAATTTTTAAAAAAGGGGGGGAAAAATAAAAACAACAGCATTTAGATATAGTTTTGTAGTTTTCTTCCCCTCTCTTATGTGGAGGCTATACATTAAAGCAACTAGCATATCCGAGTTGGTGCAAATGATTTTCAATTCTTGATTTAGATAGGGGTTTGTTAGCTATCTCTCACTCTCAAATAATGTCTTCATTTGATTGCTATCAATTTCAACTTTTCTACCCAATTCTGAAGTGGAATTATTCAGTGAAAGATCTCCACTTTTGACACATGAGATTGATTTAGAGGAAATTCCCTAAAAACTACAATAATTTTGCTGGAGTCATTTTTACGTCTGAAAAAAAAATGTTGCTTTTTATTCATCTTTAATGTTAGAATCAATAAACAAAACACTAATGCATTTTTTTCTTAATGAAAAAAGTTAACTAGATGCTCCAAATGCCATTTAATAATAAAACAATCTTTTTGGCCAACCCAATAGATAGATGCAAATGATGATGATAAAGCAGTAGAATTATTGATGCTCAAGATTATGAAAATGAATGCAGCCTAATATATTTAAAAAATGTATTGCTTTTGCAGTCATAAAATGTAACATATATGGATTTTATTTACTTCTTTCCACCAATCCCATCTTTTCTCACTGAAAGTAAAAATCATGTATAATTGTCATGAGCAATTTAAATGCATCATCATGTTGCACTAGTAGCATGGATATCCATGACTATCTCACCAACCAGCCCTATCATTCATTGCTCTCAGGAGGTCCTCTGTGTAGCATGCAGTATCCGTGCAGAGCTGGTCAATATAGGTCTTTGCTAGACAGCCCACACTGGTGTGCTAATGTGCAGGTTTCTACAAGAGAACATTGTTTATGAGTTCATCCTTGTTTCTCCAACAGTACCCAGCATGCCTTGTTTGTCTCACTTGGATGGTTTATGTGAAAGGGGGCAAGTAGCCATAAAGCTGCTTCCTTGTGGGGTAATGTTTCTACAATTTGTTTAATATCGAACATAGCATTCTTGTACAGCTCCCATCCAGCTTATTCTCTATGTGCTTCATTAAAGTCCAAGTGGTGCAGCCATACAGTAGCACTGAAATAATTACAGCTTGGAAGAATTGTCGCTTTAGCTTGTCAAGGAGATCAGATTTCCATATGATTGATAATCTGTTTATAGCATTGAAAACTAGACAAAAATAGCATTGAAAAATAAGGATAGTATATTAATTATAAGTGTACAAGTCATCCATAGTCTAAAACAAGGGTCCCCAACACATGGGACACATGCAACCCTCAAGGCTCATCTGTGTAGCCCATCACCCAATTTTTGAAATTTTCTCTTCAATATTTAATGTTGACTGAAGAAGTACCATTACAACAACAGATGGAACTCATTGATCTTCAAGGTTCAGAAGATTTAAAGTCAAAGTTTCTTGCTTGCCACACCCTCAATTTCTATAAGAACCACATGTTTCCATTAGGAAGATTCCCAATTTTATCCCACACACTCAGCATATTTGGCTCTACATTCTGCTGAGAACAGTAGTTCTCCAAAAATGAAACATGCTAAGTGTATCCTGCATTCACAACTGCCAGACCATCAGTTGTTGTGCCCTTTCTATCAACCTCTTCATTTAACCCAAATGGTCTAAATGTTGGAAATACTCTTTTCAAGTCATAGTGACAATTTGATTTTTTTTTAAAACTCTCCATCCCTATTAGTCATCCAGAATCTAGAACTGATTGATGTAGTTTTTTGCCAATCAGCCTAAATTAGTGTCCACAGGAGAAAGTCACTTCTAGCATGTTTTGTTCATCTTACTTGGATGGTTTGCAACTGGAGGCAGGTAGCTGGACAGATACTTTTTTGTAGGGTACTGCTTCCAAGATGTGCATAGTACATAGCATCCTTTTGTAGTTCCCATGTAACTTTTTCTGTAAGTGTTTCATTAGAGTCCAAGTGGTGCAACCATATAGTAGCACAGACATGGCTATAGCTGGGAAGAATTCTTGTTTTGTCTTATCAGGGATCAGACTTCCATATGATTGATAATCTATCTATAGCAGACCATGCCTTTACTATGCACATATTGACATTGCTTTCAGTAGATGAAATATTACTACCTAGGTATGTAAACTGGTCTACTAATTTCAGAGGCTTACCATCCAGTGTGGAGATATCCATGTTGTTTAAAACACATGAACTCCATTTTATCAGGGTTCACAGAGGCCAATGTCTCTTGCTGCCTTTCTCTAGGCTATGCAGCAGTGATTCAGCTTGTGCAGGTGTATTTACAAGAAGCATTAGATCATCTGCATGGTCCGCATCTGTAATAGTATCTGCAGGATATTGCCAACTTGCCTTTTTTTTTTAGTGTCAAGCCTTTTTCTTTCATTAGATCTAATGATATTCGTAGTATGTAGTCTAGGCATATTATAAATACATATGGTGCTAATGTATCTCCTTGTAGGACTCCAGCAACAATGTCAAAGAAAGCTGTGTCACAATCAGTTGAACAAACCATTGCTTTCATGTGTAGAGCATCATTATAGCAGTAACAGTCTTTTTTTTTGGGGGGGGGACCATGTAACAGTAGCATTTGCTCTATCTTTCCTCCATGTATAGAATCAAATTCCTTGGAGAAATCTACAAACCATAGTGTTGCCTGGAGATTTTTTGCTCAGATCCCATCTACAATTCAACAAATAATCAGGATCTGAGAAGTGGATCAATTTTGATTTTTCCTTAACATTTTCTCAACTTCAGTTTGGATACAATTGAGAAGGGCAAATCATAGTAGCTATTGCAAGAAGCGCTATACCTCTGTAGTTCTTAGAGATTCCAAGGTCACCTCTCTTTGGGAATTGGAGGATAAGGCCTTTCATTCATTTCTCTATTGTATTTTGTTTATATATTGCATTCCATAATTGAAGTATACTGCCAAATTTCCTTGTCTTCTATACTTCGGGGAGCATTTTTGTTGAGGTCTGCAGCTTTTCTACCTTCTTTTTAGGACTTTGTCCAGTTCATCTATCGTAAAGTGTCCTAGCTTGATGTCTAGTTGGCTATTAATGATTTTTTTAGCGATGGTATTATCTGTGATTTCAGGAGAAGTTCCCAGCAGATTCTGGAAGTGTACTTTCCACTTCAGAAGTCAATCTTCTTGGCTAGCTGCTTTCAGCTTTGATCCTGAGAGCCTTTCATACCACTAATTTCATTTACTGTCTACCATGCTATTTGTGATGCTACAGAATTTCTTATCTTCAACAGTTTCTGAAAGAAAATTGAAAATCGCCTTTGGTCTGGTCCAGTGGTGGATTTAAACCAGCAGAAACATTTATAAAAAACCCAGTTGAGGTATTAATCCAAATATAAAGTTTCATCCCACATAGCAATAATGGAGTAATGAAGCCAATACAACAACATTTGAACATATGTCCTGTTCAAAGCACAATTTGAAATCTATTAAATTGCAATTTGTTTCAGAAGAAAAAAAATTGACAACTAGCTATAAAAAGAGCAAAACCTAATTCAAATTAGTTGATCTACAATAGCAATCATCACTAACTCCTGCTTACTAACTATAGAGATTTACTGGAAACTACATCAAGGTGTGCCAATAGCAAGGATTCGACAGAGTTAACATCCATCCCTATCAGCCATCACTTTTGGTAGGTCCTCTAGACAGCATCGAATATCCACAGAGTTGGTTAATGTAAGTTTTTACTCATTGGCCAACATTGGTGTATTCATGTACAGGAGTCAATAGAATGTTGTTGGAGTTCATCCTTAGTGCTTCTTACTGCATAGCCTGGAGCAAGAGGCATTGACCTCTCTACACAAACTCAGATGATAAAAAGACCTGAACGTGTATATAATAAAAATGAAAACAACAGTCCAAAGAATTTAAATAATACAGATAAAAGAGAGTTCATATGTTTTAATCAACATGGTGCCATCTCATTAAATGACAAGCCTCTCAAATTAGTAAACTAGTTCATATACCTTGGTAACAATATCTACTGAAAACGATGTCAAAGTATGCATTCGTAAAGCATGGACTGCTATTGATAGGTTATCATCAACTACATAATTTACTTATATTTAAACTGTAACAAGGAATATTATAAGTAATATCTCATTTCTTTAATAAATGCCAGTCAGTTACATTTAAATATCAACAGAAGATAAATATAAAATCCATTAAAGCCAACTTCTCGACCCTTCCTCCATTTTGGATGTTGCCTGTTCACCAGCTGCCTAAGAAGCCACTTTTGACAAACTTATACAACCCTCATAATAGAATACAATAGTTCAATTAAAGTCAGCAAGGATTCATTTCAATCTCAAAGCTTGCAAATTCTCAGTATTCAATTTTTCAGTTTTTCTATTTTTTTTAAAAATCTTTATAAATAGCAAGTTGTCTTGAAGCAAATGCACTTTTTTGAGCCAATTGCAAATAATTTGTTGGTTAAAGAACAGAACAGATTGTTATAAATAGAACATTGGTTTAATGCTGTTGTTAAAGGTTTGCTGATAATAACTTTTGAGAAACCAAAATACTTTCAGATAAAAATTTAACTAAAATTATAAATCCTATCAGAAGCAAATACAGCCAAGTTAATTTGCATTCAATTATGTGTTTATAGGATTCTTCATTTTACCATTTAATTACAGCATTTAAAATTTGCCATCAGCTTCCTGTTTACAAGAGAAACATTCTCTTGGATTCAAATTCATCACAGACAGAAAAGCATGTATGAAGGTTTAAATGGTTCAGGAAATAAAAGTAGAGACAAATATTCAGTGAATTCAGAGAGTGAAAATTTACAAACTTTACACTGTTATGTAAATAGATCTGTAGCAGAGAGCAATTACATTTATATTGAGAAAGTATTTAAAGTTTTTTAATAAATAAATAAATAAATAAATATATATATATACACACACACACAAAGCCAGGAGCATTCTTCACAATTTGACTCACAATCAGAAGGAGAACTTTAATTTCAGTGAAAAAGAAAAAAAAAATCTAAGTTTTTCCTTTTTTTCATGAAACCTCAAATCTATATAAAATGTGTGAATAGAAAGCAAAAGAAAAAGGATTCCAATATCAATTTTAATCAACTGAATAACAGGAGAAAACAAGAGAGATAAATAAAGATAGATATTCTGAATAATAAAAGTATTTAAAAAAAGTCCTCATCTAGTAATTCTCTCAGTAAATAATAACGTTGATAGTATTTGGGCACCATGGGGAGAGGGGGGGGGTTCTGTAAATGAATTAAAACATTGTTCAAAAATAATTATGCAGAGAAGAAATTGTTTCTGCTAATATTTCTATAACTAAAGTAAGGTTTTAAATTTTCCTACAAATATCAACTTGTCTCTAATTCACATCTAGCAGAGGTAAATGCAGCAAGGGTGGTTTAGCTTAAAAAATTAGTAAATATAACATTGGAAAAAAAATAATCTAATTTCTAGTTATTAAATTAATAAGAAATTTCAATAAATTTAAAAAATTGCACTTATAAGAAAATTATAGATCAATAACATTCAGACTCCTTAATTTCAGCATTTTATAGAAAGGCAGTTTTTTTTTACATTAAACATTATTACTTCATTTTCTTGACAAAAATTGTAATTGGTTTTGATGGTTGTTTTACAGCATAACATTTTCATGTCTTTTAATGACCAATCATTCTTGATATCAGGTTACTTACAATATCTGCTGGCTCACCCATCTAAGTACTGGACAGGTTCATTGCTGCTTAACTTAAAAACTTGAAATTGATACTGAGTATATCTCAATAGAAAGAATAGCTAAATGCAACTATCTCATCTGAAGCAAACTTAATCTATCAAGATAGTTAAGGCTAATCTGTTAATCCAAACTGATTAGTTTTAACCATTTCTAAAATACTTCAAACTAAATGAAAGCTTTTTAAATGGATTTCAGACAACTGTAGATTTTTGTTTTTTAAAAAGTCTATCAAAATAAAAGTCAAGAGCAGTTGTCTGATAGTTTATCCAGCAAAGAGCTTAAACTGTACAAGATATTAAAAGCTTCCTGCGCTTGTACAAGTGTGAAGTGGAGCATTGCTGAGATTATAGGATAGTAGTAATAGCATGTATAGAAGAACACTATCAAAACTATATAGAAGTAGCATCATGTCTTACATGATCATTATTGGTATTCCCACTGGTCCAACAAGCAGTATTTACAAATACAAGTGCATCATTAAATGATGCATCAACCAATAGACATTACTTATAACAATCTGTCTTGTCACCCCTTTAAATAATCAAATTCAGGTTTAATACCATCACAGGACTTTAACAAAAACAAAAGGTCACTGTTGATTTCTAATTTATTAAATTTAAAAGAAAGGAAATATGTATGCACAAATAAGATGTACACAAACCCAGTAGAAGCAGTAAGTTTCAAAATTTGTTAATAAATTAGAAGGTAAAACTAAACTAGGGGGAGTCAAAAGTTTTACAATATATTGGTACGTGAACAAAGTACTTTAAGCCATAAAAGGTACCTGTTGTAGTTAGTAGTATCATGGTAGTTGGTGTGCTCACAAGTTATGCATAGCTTTATGTAATTTGAAAGCTGCACAGATGAATATACAACAGGCTAATTCAAGAACAAATGCTTTATGAGTTCAAACTGGGCTATAATATGACAGAAGTAAGCAAAAACATTTGTTGTGCAAAAGGTGGAGGCACAATTGATCACAGTATAATAGAGGATTGAAGAAATTTTGCTTGGATTGCAAGAATTTAGATAATCAAACAAGGTCAGGTAGACCTAAAAGCATGGATTCTGAAGCTGTGCTCAAAGTCAGAAACAGTGAGTAGCACTCTAAGAGTATCAGGAGAGCTCAGCATTTGACAACCTTGGCAAAAGAATCTGGAGCTGCCAAATTGAGTTTCATGTTACCAAAATATTGCAAAACTTTTGATTCACCCGACTAATTAAAAAAAATATCTACAGCTTAAATGTATACAGAACCAGTAGGAGCCATAAGACAAAACTAAACTATTTTCATAAATCATTAAACAATTAGAGCACAGTAGTAAAAACCAGAAAAAGTTCAAAATTTTATAAGTATACATTAGAAAACATTGCTAAAAGATTTTTTTGATTATTCAATAAAGCAAATGAGCAAAGCAGACAAAGATTTTTGGTCATGTTTCTCATAAGAAGAGCAAAGATGAAAGGTATGTATGCAAAGACATGGTATTTTGGTTTTGTGTCTAATAAGTTATTTTGAAAGCAATTCAATAGTTTTCAACTTCTCAAATCTAAGTTGCTGCTTTAAGATACAACCACTTTAAGTATTAAAAGTGACATTGCAATTATCAGCAAGGGCATCAGGTTGAAGTAGGGAGAGTACAAAACTTTATTATTATTATTATTATTAAAGCAACATTTTTCTTTTTCCAATACTTTTTGAAAAGTTGGCTCGTTTTCTGAGTGAATGATTAAACAATGCCAAGCATGTCTAAACAATCAGATATCAGCACTTTTGAAGAGGATAGTGACTCTCAAAAATTGGCTCAGGTGATGCCTCTAATTTGTTAAGAGTGGCCTTAGCCAGCAAGTAATAAGCAGCAGAATTATTCAGGTAATGTGTTCCTAACACTAAATTCTTAAAGGTTAATCACATGTGTATGAAGAAGAGAATTGTTACACCACTCAGATTGATTAACTATAAAAGAGAAAAGTTACAAAGTGTGTGTGTGTTGTGTGTGTGTGTGTGTGTGAGTGTGAGAGAGAGAACAGATAAAGAATTAAGGAATAAGGTTATTTTCATAACTGTTGAAAGTAAAACTTAAAGAAAATATAAATTGGTTTTGTAGACTTTTCAGGAAGAAGAATTTGGAAACTGAATCTAAACTGGGTATAATTAGTAAGAAATAAAATCTGAGAAATTGCTTGGGGAGGGGAGGGGCAATGTAATAGAAATATTCTGAGATTTTATTTAGCTGGGAAATTATGGTATAAAAAAAAAATCATAACTGGCAAACATTTTAACTTTATATTGAAAGGATTAACTAGTATGATTTGGTATTTAATAGTCAAAAAAATAAAAAAAAATAAATAAAGACAAAAATTGCACAGGAGGTGCCCAGGTTTATATATATATATATATATATATATATATATATATATATAAAGAGTAGGAGTATTGTGAGGTCCGCAAATAGTAAGACATGCGTGCACACACACACACACACACTTATTGAAAGCGAGAGAGAGAGAAGGAAGGATAGGTTGGAGGCAATAAATGTTTAGAATTTTGCAGCAAGCACCAACAACAAGAGTCAATTTCATAGATGAATTTCTGGTTGTGTATAATGAATAGACGTTGTTTTATAGAGAGTAAAAGAGCTAGTGTGAGGAAATCAAAATATTCAGGCCAAATAAAGGCTCCACACACATGGAGGAATTGAACACTATCAGTATTCAACTTTAATGAACACATGAATGCTGTCTTTTTTTAAATTTTTTTTTTTTTTTAAGTCTTTTTAAATTGACAGGAGTGTTTCAGCAAAAAGAGAAAAAAACAGTAACAAGCTCACACTGGTAATAGACAATGTGTAGTAAAAAAAAAAAAAATTATATAATATATATATATATATTGGAGTAGAGAAAAAAAAGAATTTCTTTCTACCTAATTTATTGTGTTAAAATATGATACAGATGATAGGATAGGCATCTGTTGTATAAGAGATGCAGCAAAAGGAAATCTGTTAGAAAAAGAGTCCGAGGCAACATCTAGTCTGCTCTGACCTGGGAAGAAGACAAAATATCACTAGAGGAATATAGAGTCATACATGAATGAAGATGTGCTGCTGGCAGAATTTGGGTGTGGTATATTTGCCCCACTCTCTACACATGTGAGGATTTGAGCTTTAGCAATAAAGTTTTTTAATGAAAAAGTGAGTATTAAAATCTTATAGGAGGCTAATATTTGTTTATAGAATTAAATAATTTAGATATAAGTTATTTTCTAAAGATTAGCGAGATTGTTTTATATAAAAAAGCCAAGTAAAATTGTTCAGTGTGATTTTGTAGAGAAATGAAGGGCAGCCAAGATTTTATGTTGCATACTTCTAAGGATATAAATAACATTAGGCCAACAAGTGCAGTTGTCAGGGCTTACTAAACTTTGCAGTTTCTTCTTTTTTGGTTTGAATAGGGAAAGGAAGTGGGGGGATGATTTCAGAGTTCTGTATCTTGAGTTTTGTATAGAGATATTCAAAATAAAGAGTTTAATATGATCTATTGAAATCCTGTTTTAAGAAGAGGGAAAAGTTTTATCAAGATGCACATTCATTAGTCTACTAATGATTACACAACCAACTAGAAAAGTCATAACACACACACACACACACACACACACAAGTGCACACATAATGTGATTGAATAATACCTAACAAGAAAACAAAATTCACTCATTTTAATATATACTCGATATATAAGTTTAAGCATTCATCTTTATATACTATGGATGTTGCAGATCAATTTTAATGGCATATCAACCTGTGTGATTATTTTATGCCTAGAGGTTAGGGAATCGCATACATTGTACATTTATATTTACATTTGTTGTGTAGTTGTTCAAGAGTTTTTTTGTTTTCTTTTGCATACAGTTATATGACATGAAGCATTGCTATCCAATACAAGTAATTTGCACTGTTGAATGGTTTCAAACATTTCTATCTAAAACTAATTTAGTTTATCATTTCATGATTTCAAGTAACTATTTCTATTAAATAATAATCACTTGTTTACAAACAGTTATATGGTTTCGAGTAACTAATAATGATCCTTAGTAAACAATCATAGCTTCAAATAAGTATTAATATAAATATGGTATCAAGTATTCTTATCTAATAGAAGTCTATATCAAACATATCTATTTGATCCATAGATGGGACCCTAACAGGTACTACCATTCTGGGTCAGAGTAATGACAATGAAGGGGTACTTCACATACTAAACTAGAACTTCACCATCAGATGCAGTTTAGTGTCATACCCAGGACACCCCCCTTTATTTAGAGAGGGGGGTTCTTGCTGCTCTGCAGGGGATACAGTCATTTTATTCTAAGCTATTTAGAAAAAGAATTCAAATCCAGTATTAGTCTCCTCAACTATACATGAGATGATACACACTTCTACATTTTCTCATAATGCTAAACCAATCATTATGATGACTGATGGTTGCCAATAATAAACTTAGTAAAGTTATTTTTCTCAAGGTTTCCAGAAACAAATGATGAAATAAACAAAGTTTCTTTTCTTTTATTTTTTAATGAATAAACATATCTATATAAAAATAAAAATTTACAGCAAAGTAAAATAATCTAAACAGTACCAGAATATTAAGCTTAAAATTCTAAGCAAATGTTTACTCCAATAAGTGAACAGGAAAAACATCACACATACACAATATACAGGTATATCTAGAGTCAATTTAGTCATGTCAGTATGTATGTGTGTCCGAGTATTATATCACATTTGGTAGCTTTAAGATGAGATACAAAGCTCAAGTAAAACAACCAAATGACTATATTGTTTATCAATTAGTATGTACTTGTGTCAAGCCATGAATGTTAAGTAGTTAAATTTATGAATGACACAAGGATTCAGTTAGGCCATGAATAAAGTGCTGTGCTAAAGAATTTTTATAAACCAATCAAAAGTAGACGAGAGAGCCCTTTAGAAGGGAAGAGGATTTCCTTTCTAAGCAATTGGATCCTATATATGGAATAACAAGATTAAAATATGCAATTCTACTCTAAGGAAATCTAGTAGGGTAACAGGCACAAATAATTGAGTGGCATATAGGTGGGGGAGTGTATGGCAGGAGTGAAAAGATGTAAAAGGAAATGAATTAAGTGAAGATAAAAGCTGATGATCTGGTTTCTAAGCAAAAGAGTTGGACATATTTTAAGAGATGTCTAAGCAGTTTCTAAATAGCTCAAGAGTGCAACACTCACCTTTCAAACCAATTATCAAGACAAAGGAAAAATCTTCAAATTATTTCAGTGAATTGATAAATGGGTGGAATGGGAAATGTCCAAATGGGAAAAATTACTGCAAACTTATTTGTGGATAATTATTAAAATAGGTAAAGAAAGAAAAAAAAGATGGTTTTAAATTGAACAATCTGGTCTGAGAAGTATGTACCCAACCCCCTCCACCATGAGCAAGGGGAATTCTCAAGTAGAGTAAAGCTAGTTTTAATTCAGGGTTTACCTTCTCTTTGTATTCACCTCACCCCCTTCACCATGGGCAAGATATGACAAGGTCAAATTAGTGTCCATCAGCATTCACCCCTTTACAGGCAATGAACATTGACCCCCTGCTCTTTTAGAAGAGGGGGCAGGTGCTGCCTGGACAGTGATGGCCCCCTGAAGCCAATATATTCAATGTATCAGCCAGGAGCAGGCTTCATGTTCTTTCAGTTTTCCTTCTCCTAGACTGGTTGCTATACCATGGTTAAAGAGCCCTTCTGATTTACTGTTTACACACATCAGGTATGAGAAGTACTCCAAGTAAATATAGCAGCTTTTATAAGTAAAACACAAGACATCTGTTGCTGTGTGTGTGTGTGTGTGCACTGTTATTGCACAAAAGTTTATCTGATCTAATCAACAACTACAAGTGAAATGCAACACAGTGGAAATCTTTAATCAACATATCCTGACCATCAAGTGTCATGTGGGTCACAGAGATTAGAACACTAAAATAGTAATACAGAAGGAAGAGCAAAACAAAGATATCTTCCACCCCATGAATAAACAATACTTTTCTCCAAGATACCTTTTTAAAAAAATCTTTACATTAACAGCTGACATTAAAGCTACCGGAGGAAAAAGAAAAAAGAAAAAAGGTACCATTTCAAAATTGGTCCTCCTTGCAAAGAAGAAATGGGTTGAGAGTTTGATACAAATTTCAAGATAATTAAAATAGGAAACAAAATTCCAAAACATTTACTTTTGTCCCTTAGGTGAGATATTTAATTACCATTTCCATTGTAATATTCTAATTAAGCATTGCTTTTATCATCATCCCCCCCCCCGCTCAACTTGTCTAGTTAAATGTTCAAATTACAATTAACTTAAATGGCCAAGATCGCTACTAGGAAAAACTAAATGAAAGCTAAGATCTGAGAAATAATCAAGTAGTTGAAGGTGCCACAATCATTTGGGCCAAGACAAAATTATCTTTGAATGCAGTAAAAATAGTCAAGAAGGAAAAAGGTGACTCAAATCTTTATAGATGTTGGGTACTTTCAGGGGAGGGAGATCTTTTTTAAGGTGTAAGGAGAGCACACGCTCCAATAAGAAAAACAAGTAAAACTGAAGCCTAGCTTATGGTAGACTGAAAATGGTGCACACAGGTGAGAGAGAGAGAGATAGAGACAGAGAGAGAAGTATGGTTACTGCAGCTAAGCACTTTGAAAGCATCAGCAGCATAATTACAATTACAACCCACTCAAGAGGGGATGGGGGTAATTATTTCTCTCTTCCTCTCTCCCCCTCTCCGCCCCAATGTGTTGTGCACACATACAATCAATATGAAAGTGCACACAAGGTAGGCACAATGAGACTGGATGTTGGTTGTCAGTGAGGGGGGGGGGCTTGTGTGTGTTGTGGGGAAAGGGGGGGGGGAGAACAGAAGGTTTGCCAACCAACACCTAAACAGTGCCAGTCAAGTGGACTGTTTTGGAAACTGATGTTGAAATTTCAAACCAGAGTCACTTCTTACAAGCAAAGCTGGGGGGGGGGGGGGGGGGCTTGGCTAGGGAAAGGAAAATCACAATTTGAAACATGCAATTTCTAAATATGGTCTAAGGAAGAAGATGAAGGGTATGTACTGATGCTTATAAAAGCCCCAATAAGCCGATTGAAATTAAGAGATAGGTGAAAAATTCTAACTGATAATTGATACCATCAAAGTAAGACTAAATTTATTCACTAGTTATATAGGGAAAAATAGATCAAAACTTGAAATAATGGAATTAATAATTTCTCTTTTTTTTACCTGCCGAGGAATTCGTATGTGAACAATTACAAGCAGACAGCTCATAATTAATAAAAAAAAAAAAATTAAAAAAATGGATAGTGTGTGTGTGTTTGTGTGTGTGTTATATAAAAGCGTATGCTTAAGTGAATTAAATACGAGCTGTTTAGCTAAGCTATGGAATTAATGTCAAAGCTAAGACATAATTCTTTTTACGTCAAAATTATAATTTTCGAGTTCAAAAATGAAAAGCAAATTTAATCTTGATAAAAACAAAAAAAACTTCTACAAAGAAACTACAGACTGAACCTTAAAAATACTTGCTGCCACTTGTTTCCAAAATTAAAAACATGCGGCGGTTTAAGGGGATTTATTTTTAAAACGAAGTGTTGTCAACGATAAATTAAGATAAATATAAAATGCACGAATAAAACAGCATTGAGTAAAGTGCAATAGAATTATTCAAGAAAACAGTGAAGATGCCTCTTTTGAAAAACATGGTGAGCATTACCATCTTTTATTATTATTATTTATTTAAATGAACAAATAAAGTGTAGGTTTAACTTTTGGGTGTTCAAAAAAAAATGGGGGGGGGGTCATTATCCCTTACTGAAAACTTGGTATTTTTAGTGGGTGTGCATTGAAAGTATATGTAAGATTGGGTGGTGATGCCATGTGTACAATAAATATAGACACTTTTCTTGGCCATTTGCCTTCCTTTAGGCTTAAAAACGAAAAGGTCAAACATATTTCTGTTGTTGTTAATTATTAAATATTTTGACAGCAATTAATTCACAAGCCAGTAACGAGCCGATTTATCAAGAGGGTTTTAGAAATCGTCGGAAATGAAGTTTAAAAGTTTGATTCATTTATTTTTTGTTGTTGATAATTAGTACAATTATGAACTAATAAAAATTAGCCTTTTTTTAATCAAATTAAAAAAAAAAGAAAGAAAGAAAATGCAACTGAAAACAAGAGATAACGCTGTTACTACTATAATTTCTCTATTACAGATGAGTACCCGGTTTCATTTGCAGTACCCATGTGTCTTGCCCCCCTATCCCCGGGGGTGCTTCTTTCCCAAAGTAAGGCCAAGTGTTAAAAAAGGGGGGTGAGATTGTAGCTGTTTGTCTGTGGGTGGAGTTGTTAAGGATGAGGGAGATATTAAAGACAGTTAGGAAGAAGCAGAGACGAGCTTCTTTGGTTATGATATAGGTCGGGTACAAGAATAAATGGTGCCAGCCTTTTACCATTTCTTTGTTTCCATTGCTGCTGCTGGCCCATCACCACGACGACGACGACTATACATTCTTCATCGCTTTCTACACGAAACTAGCAACAATTTTATACCAAAAAGAAAATCTGTTGCGTTTTGGGGGGTAGTAATCAACAAAATCAATTTTAATAAAAATAAATCTATCTTGATGTAAAGAAACAGTTCTAAGGAAGAATTATAATTTTGAAAAGTCGTTAGAAGAGGCAACAGGCAGGGCGGAATTCGAAGACATTTTAAAGACCATTATAAAAAAAATAAGCCAATAAATAAATAAATAAATAAACAAGCCCCTCGCCCACCTCGCGAAACTTTGTTATTTATTTCGATGTCCTAGATAGTTTTTTAATGTTATAAGCAATAAATAGTATTTTTGTTGAAGGAGGCACAAATAAAGAGATCTTTGATGTGTTGTAAGTGGAACCTTTTACAAAGATGATTTTTGGTGATGTGTACGTGTGTCAGATATACAGATTCGGTACAAAATCCAGTTACATTCGCTGTTCTAAAGTTGCAGAAGAGAAAACTAATAACACAAACAGAAATTTATATTTCGAAACCCAAAAGAAAAATACATAAATCTAACATTTTTTTCTAGTTTTTATCTGTGTGTGCATAGATTTCTAAAGAATTGCGAAGAATAAGAAATATCAAAATTCGTGTCATTGTCAGATTCTTGAAAAAGTGAGTGTGTGTAGAAGAATTTCGGAATTGGTCTGAGATTTTCACATGGCCTGGAACAACTATGAAGACTTAGACGATGTAGATTCATAGTTAACCATGTGTTTAGAGGGGGAGGGCAAATACTTTTTTTTTTATTCATTTAAAGCTTTTTTCACGTTTTGAGAAAGATCTAAGGGATTTTTTTTTTTTTTAGATAAATCTTAATCGTAAATAACCAAAGAATGTTAATCAACGTTAAAAATAAACAACCCAAAAATAGTTAAGTTTATTTTTAAACCAATAATGAAGGAAGAAGAGATTATCTCTAAAGGAAGAAAAAAAAGAATGGAAGTTGGAAGGATATTAAAACCAAATGACTGCAAATATTTTTTTTTAATATGAGGGAATCATTCTGTTAAGAAATTTGTATGGTTTATATTTCTAGAAATAAAAAAAAGAGTGATAAAGAAATTAATGTCTTTTCTTTTAATGACGAAATATAAAATAAGAAGCGTTTCTCTTTGAATTTTCTTCAACGGTTTATTTTTTTAATAAATCTAAATCATTGGAAATAATATATATAATACACACACTTGTCTTTCAACGTTTCAATCATTAATACAATTTTTAGAAGAAATATTAGCTAGGTTATATGTATGTAATGTTTAAGTGATGGAGAAATTTGTTATTTTAGAAAACTTAAAGAAACGTTTGATTAAATAGATTTAAATATATATTTTTAAACATGTGTAAATAAATGTCGGTTTAATAGAATGAAATGTTATGTTTGTGTTTGAATAAATATTGGTAAAATATAGGAGAGTAAAAATTAAAACAAAACAACAAAACACCCTAACCGAAATGGTGACAACGTGGGAATTTCGACTTGAATGAATTTAAAAAGAGGAAGGGACATTTTTATTAAAATTAAAAAAGTTCAACTTTTCTAAGAATTAAAAAATTGAAATTTTTCTGGTTTATTAAAACCTTAATGGAAACTACGAGTTTCTATTTTACATACGATATTGATGTGAATTTTGAAATTTAAACCTTTGACTGGATGATTAATAGAAATAAATAAAATAAGCGTTATTTTTTTTAGATAGTTTAAAATATAATTTTGTCAACAACAAAAAACGAAAAAAAAAAAAATAGAACTTTGAAACTAATTTTTTTCATCTTTTGTGAAGAAATCTTGATATATTTAGATTTTACAAAAATAGTTTCTTTTAAAAAAGCCTTTAACTTGTTGCATAAATAAATATAGAAAAAAGTCTCCTACCCCAAAGAAAGTCTTGAAAAAAAGGAGACAGACAAACTACAATACAATCATTTTGGTTATTTATTTTTCCCCAGATAAGTTTATCTTTCTTACAAACAAAAAAAAACAAAAAAACTTCGGATGACAAGAATCGTAGAAAAGAAATGTCACAAATTTAATAAGACAACATTGAGAAAATGTCTTCAAAGAAAGCACATTCTAAGACGATTTCGAAAGTATAAAAAAGATAAATAAAAATAATTGTTTTCAGAAGAAAAAAAAATGAAAAGAAATAGTAATTGAATAAGTTTTGTTTTAAAACAAATCATGTTTACTAACTAAACTGAAACTACACACATAAACAAAATACTTTCAAAGTTTTTTTTTTAAGTCACAGATGAAAAACTTTTAGCGGTCCATTAATAAGCGTTTGGTTATTTTTTTTTTTTTTTTTTTTTAAAGGTATTTAATATCTATATTTTAAAAATAATTTTGAAATATTAATTTTATATCGAAAAAGACAAATGTCTTATTTTCATATTTTTAGAAAAGTTTTCAAAGAGAAAGAGATATAAAAAGAAAAAGTTTTAGGTTTTTTGTTTTGTTTAAAAAGGTATTTAATATCTATATTTCAAAATAACTTTAAAAAAAATTATATATAAGAAAAATGTCTTATTTCAATATTTTGAGAAAAAGAAAAGTTTTTCAAAAAAGTGTGTGAGAGAGAGATATGTAAAAAAAGTTTTAGGTTTTTTTTTCATTTAATTTTTTTTAAACATTTAATTAATTTAAGAATTTAAAGAATTGATGAAAATTATAAAATTTATATTTCAAAAATATTAAAAAGAAAAAAAAAAACAAAACAAAAGTTAGTACTTACCTTGCCAAGTTGCTAGTGCCGCCCAGCACAGGAAGCAGACGACATATTGGAGCTGCATTTCTTAACCTCCAGGGCCTGACTGGCCTTTTTTTTTTTTTTTTTGATTTTAATTTTAATTTTTTGGCCTTGTTTCTTTTATATTTTTAAATAATTTTTTTTTTCTAATTTTTTTTCACAACCCGTGGCAACCACGAGCGAACTTTAAAAAAAAACAACAAAAAAAACAAACAAGTAGAAGGTAAGTACTTCAAATAAGTACTCAACTTAGCTCCAATGTAAAGAAGAAATCAGTAAAAAGAAGAAAAAAATGATTAAAAGTAAAAACTGGACAATGGGCACCTCTTTCTTTTTCTTTTTTTACTTTTTAGGTAACTTGTCATCAACATGGGATAAACTCAAAAAAAAAAAAAAAAAAGGGGTAAAAAATATTCTTGCTTTCTTTTTTTTTCTTTTTAAATATATATATTTCATAAATGTATATATATATACTCCTGTAAGTAAATTATCCTTTATGGGTTTTGTTTTGAAGGTGCCAGCCAAAAATATTGGCTTTTTTTTCTTTTTCTTTCTTTTAGAGAAGAAGACAGTAAATAGTAATAATAATAATGGTGGCCGTTTTGGTATTATTACCAAACGTTGTAAGAGAAACGGCCGGTCTTTTCTTCATGTTTCTCTCCTTTCTTATCGGGCAAGCATGCAATAATTTGCACACACGCCTTTCTTTGACTCGACCCCCATAAAAAAATCCAGGGGGGGTGGGTATTTTTTTCTTCTTTTTGGTTTCTTTCACCGAATAATAAATCGTGTTAAATTCCTCCTCCAACGGAACATTATTAACAGTGGCTTAGAACCAAAAGAAAAAAAAAGATATATTTATATATATGTATGTGTATATATATAATATATATGTTAAAGAATAAACACCCTCATATTCTTCTTTCTTTTTTGTTTCTTTTTCTTTTTTTTTTCCTTTTTTTTGTTTGTTTTTAAAAAATCCGGTGTATCCAAAATCCAGTAAAGGAAAAATTTCGTAAAGGGGAAAAAAGGAATCCAATGTCCGTGGTGTAATAAAAAGGAAAGAAGAAAACTCCTCTGTGTGTGCGTGGCTCGAACAAAGTCGAGCAAAGAAATAAGAAGAAGGAATAAGAAAGAAGAAGAAGAAGAAGAAGAATATAAAAATAAAACCTAAAACAACAACAATAATAATAATGGTAGTAGTAGTAGTAGTAGTAGTAGTAGTAGTAAAAAATAAAGATAATAATAGTAATAATAATGATACTGTTACAAGGGTAAAAGTCGCTCGGAAGAGAGAGAAAGAGAGAGAGAGAAGATAAGGAAAACAAAGAGAGGAAGGGAGGAAGAAAAAGGAAAAAAGAGAGAAGGAAAGATAGAAAGCGAGCGGCTCTGGCGGCTGCTGGTTGCCACAGTGCACGACTGAACGCTGGCGGCGGGGATAAACGTAATCTCTCTAAGGGAGTGGCAAGTTGGTAGCGTTCATAGAGAGGGACAGAGAGTAGGAGGAAGATGATAAGCTCCAACTAGAGAGTAACGTTAATACACAGATAGAGAGAGAGTGAATAAGCGAGAGAAAGAATGTGTGTATCTCTCTCTATATATTCATCTATCTATCTCTCTCTATATATAAATGCGTGTCTATGTGTATGAGAAAGAGAAGAGGTAAACGTTAGCCAAGTGAGCTGAAAAGAAAGAAAGAAAGAAAGAAAGAAAAGAAAAGGTGGTGATGCTGCTTAGAGAGAAGAACAATACGTTTTTTTTAAGAGAGGCGAATAGGAATATTGACTTGACCAATGATTTGCCTGGCACAAGGTTAGCTCTTTTGGAGCATTGAAGGAAGGATTGAACTCGCTAGCAACCGTTTGTGAGACCTGTTCATCAATCACTGCATAGTGATAGGTGCTATGAAAGGGGGAATGTATGAACTTAGATGAAAAAAGAAGAACCTGCAACGTTTGTCCCCAGAAGAAAATGATATCTGTATCTTTATGTGTATTTACTACTACGGGTGTATAGTGTCGAACTCACACACACACACATATAATATCATATATATATGTATATATATATACACATATTATATATGTATATATAATATATATATGTGATTATAAAAAAAGGTGTATGTGTGTATAGTACGATTTGTTATGAATAAAAATACGATCAAGAGAGACTGTTTCAATGTAAAGAAAGACTTAACACTAGTCTCTTAGTTAGTATCCTGGACGAAAGAGAAGAAAGATAACGTGTGAGTGCGCCCGCCCGCGCGCACGTGTGTATGTGTGTGTGTGTTGCTGAAGAAGGTAAGTAGGAGAACGAATAAGCTAGAGAGTGACACGTGGTTTAGAAGAGAGAGAGAGAGAGAGAGAGAGAGAGAAAGAGAAGAGATATACAGAGAGAGGGGATAGGAAGATGGTACCAAAACTGCGAACAGCTCTGGCTAAGCTAAAAAGACTAAGAAAACAGTCGAGGAATTTGATTGGGAAGAAGAAGAAGAAGAAGAAGAAGAAGAAGAAGAAGAAGAGGCCTATTTATTCTACGAGGCAAGAAAAATGATATAACTTTCTACAGGAAGACATATACTCACGTACATGCACACTAAACGGGAATAATTTTGTGGTGTGTGTGTGTGTGTGTGTATTTGTATTTGTTTTTTAATGGGGGGGGGGTCGTATTCTAGTATATATTTTTGAATAAGGTTGTAAAGATTACGTTTTATAGAACGAGACGGGTTTGTAAGATTTGGCTCGATAAAAGCTGTGTGACAATATAAGTGTTAAACCGGAATTTTTTTTTGCTGTTTTTTTTATGTTGTTTTTTTTTTTTTTTTACAGGAACCAAAAAATATTTGGTAATTAAGCAATTCCTCTTTGATAGAGAGTCGACAGAAAGGATTTTTTTTTTTTTTTTTTTTTAGAGTTATGGATATTTAGTTCGAAGTAAGGAACATTTTTACATGTGCCGTCTAAGATGCGTGTGTGCGATTTCTGAGAGAGAAGAAGAAAAGAAGATGAAGATGAAGAGAGAAAGCAAGAGGAAGACTGTTGCTGATTCTGTGGTTTGCGGGTTATGACACAAGAGATAGATGCCTGTGGGTCGGGCGAGAAGCGGCAGAGTGTGAATGAAGGATCTTTGATGAAAGAGATAGATAGATAGATAGATAGATAGATAGATATGAATAGAATTAGACAGATATTAATAGACTTAGATAGATATGATTAGACTTAGATAGATATGAACATACTGAGATAGATATGAATAGACCGATATATATATATATATATATATATATATATATATATATAGAGAGAGAGAGAGAGAGAGAGAGAGAGAGAGAGAGAGGGGGGAGATATGAATAGACTGAGGGATCCGAACAGACTGAAATAGATAGATAGATAGATAGATATGAATAGACTAAGAGAGACTCGAACAGACAGATAGATAGAGAGATAAATAAATAGATATATAGATAGATATGAATCGACAGAGATAGATAGATAGAGATAGATAGATAGATAGATAGATAGATAGATAGATATTTATGAATCGGCTGAGATAGATAGATATGAATCGACTGACATAGATAGATAGATAGATAGATAGATAGATCGGCTGAGATAGATAGATATGAATCGACTGAGATAGATAGATAGATAGATAGATAGATATGAATCGACTGAGATAGGTAGATAGACAGATAGATTTTCTGAGTTTATGAGTACACGATTTCGAGGTGAAAACTAGAGAAGGAAGAAAATAATCCGAGTGACTTTTTGTAATGAAATACAATTTATACTTCGAAAAACTAGGAAACAAATTATGGAAAATTGTATTAATGAGAAAGGTACAACTCTATCTCTTTCTTTGTTTAAACTTTGCTTGTTGTGGTCTTCATTCTTCTAAAGCTGCTACCTTGGAATTTAGGTTCGCGACTCACACACGCTTGTCACCAATTTAAAAAAAACAAAAAACGACACATAGTGTCACTGTCTTCTAACTCGATACGTTTTTTTTTTTTTTTTTTTCGGTTTTTTTTTTTCTGTTCTGGTGAGCCACCCCACTTGTTACTAATGACCCATATCAAAATTTATGTAATGCTCCCCAAGAAACACATGCATGCACCCTCACTACACACACACATACACACACTCTCTCTCTATCTCATACCTTTCTTTACATATATATATATATATATCTATACACATATATATACATATATATACATATATATTGCTTTACATCTTTTTCTTTTCTTTTTATCTTTCTCTCTTTCTTTCTCTCTTTCCCTTTCCTTCTTTCTTTCTTTCTTCCTCTTCTTGCAGAACACCTGCTATTTGGTCGCCACTGTGAAATGCACAGATCTTGTCACCGAACCCCGTCGTCGTCGTACACATGCACAACGCACACATACGCACACATACGCACACACACACGCATGCACACACACACTCACTAACACACACTCACACGCACGCACGCACGCACGCACACACACGCACACGTGCAACAGCTGATGTCACACGCGCACCGCCATGTCTGTCACACAGTCGATGTCGCGGCTCTAAATAGTGTCACACTGAACATGTCTATGAAAATAACACTCCGTAAATTCGCTCTAACGTTTCAGCTTTTTGTCTATTTGTAACAGAGATTTTTAAAATTATTATTTGGTGCCAGATTCTTACTTATCTTCACTATTACACATACGGAAAAAAAATGTATATATATATATATTTATATATATTTAATCAGGACCACACGCAAATAATCCTAGAAGTTGTAGTGTTGATCACAAAAACACTTGCTCCTTAACGGGCACTTGCATATCTTTCTCTGATCACACACCTAATATATATTTCGTGGTTATCATTGCTTTTTTTAAATTATGGATGGAGAAAATAATGGCAGTAACTCGTGCATTTAAAAAAAACTGGTACCCTCCCACAATTAGCTAACCCTTTCTTTTCTTTTTTTTTTTTTTTGTAAATGGGGGGTAGGGGTTGAAAGAAATTCTATCCTTCACTTTTAGTAAGGTACTTCCATGCATACACATACAAAAACATTTTTTTTATTTAAATCCTGAATGAAGGTATGAGGTTAATATTGCATTTCCATCCTAGGCAAGAAGGTTATTTCTTTCCTTTTGTTTTTTTTTTTTTTTTTGTTTTTTTTGTTGGTTTTTATATACTTCCAATAAGTAAGAAAAAGAAGAATATTTTTGGTTAATTTTCATACAGAATGCTTCTTTCTTTCTTTCTTTCTTTCTTTCTTTCTTTTTTTGCTTTCTTTCTTTTTTGCTTTCGGTGCTGTTATCTGCGATAAAATCTCCAAAACGACATTAATTCTTTCAATTACATCCGAAACTTATTCAATAAAGATAAACTCCCGTGTTTCTTGCATAATTTAGAAGACATTCCTTGGGAAAAAAGCCATTGCCGACGACCAAAGTCCCAGTTTGTTTTGTTTTGTTACGTTGTCAATATATACATACATATATACATGTATGTATGTATATATTTATCAAATATATAAATATTTATATATTTGTGCGTATGTATCAGTTCAAAACTACTACAGATAGAGAGAAAACGACTCTTTTCTTTTTGTAATTGTGTGGCGAGAGCGTGTTTTTGTTGTATTCCGGGTCTCAGATCAAAACAAATACACACACATATATAGATATAGATATAGATATAGATATATATTTATATATGATATTATATATGTTTATTTAAAACAAATCACGATTGCAGAAGGTTCGTCCGAAAGATTTCTTTCTTGACGTTTTGAAAGCACATGTTTAAAACATGTTCTCCACAGACAAAATTCTTGCTGTTAATTCCAAAACTGGTGTGGATTGTGATATAAAAAAAGGACGTAGGTTTATTTTAACAATTCCATATATACATAAACATACATAT
>CM042158.1:47976697-47979197 GCA_023376005.1 Doryteuthis pealeii
GATGTATCGTTTTTTTTTTAGTTTTTTTTATTTGTGGATTGCAGTTACATAGAGACAATGATTTTAGTAATATGCAGATAATATACGCACTCAGGTAGTGGCGTAAATTTTAGTAAAAGAGCCCATCACAGCTGCACAACGAAAACGAGAGAACAGAGTTACAAATTGTCATAGTGTTTTGTATTTATACATTCACATACATACACACACATACACACACAGACACACACACGTGTGTGTTACCTTCTAAACAAATCCACAGAAACTGTTTTATATGAATAGCACTTGAAATAAAAGTAAAAGAACTGATTTCTTACTGTTTTATGTATGTGCTTATGTAGAATGCATTCTTTGCTCATATCTCTATGTGTAGTTTAATTTTGCATAAAACATGCATTCGTACGATTATATGTATGTGTCTGTGTGTCTGTATGTATCGTGTATTATTATGAGTTATTAATGTCGGTATTCTTATCTATCTATCTATCTATCTATCTCAGTCTGTTCATATGTATGTATGTATGTATCTATGTATGTTAAAATCTATCTATCTATCTATCTATCTATCTATCTATCGATGTGTATATGTATGTGTGTGTTTGTGTGTGTGTATCTGTCTATGTGATTTCTTTTATTGTGTATGCATATATACATATATACACATATTCTATTGCTATCTATCTTACCCAAAATCTATCTATCTATCTATATATCTATCTATCTATCTATCTATGTCTGCTTATTTTCTCAATGTATATGCACGTATATATGCACACGAGTACACACAAAGTCTGTTCGTTTCTGAACTCTATCTATCCTCTTGATGTGTATATAAGTATGTTATCTACACACATATGCATAGACACACTCATATACATACAACAGTCTGTTCATATCTATCTATCTATCTATCTATCTATCTATCTATCTATCATCTCAATGAGTATGTATGTAATCTACACACACGTGCATACACTCGCCATATATACACACACACCAGCCTATTCATATCTGAACCTGTTCATATCTATCTATCTATCTATCAATCTATCTATCTATCTATTTATCTATCTATCTATCTTGGTTCTTAGTTTCATATCCACGAACACGTTATAGCAATAATTTTGTACCAAAAATCACCATTCTATATTATATTGTCTTCCTATTAAAAAGAACAACTCTCTCTTCTCCAGAATTGACCAGGAAGTTAGATACACTCATCTTTTTCTTTATATTACAATTCATTAAAGTCCACACATTTATCATATATATATATATATATATATATATATATATATATATATATATATATATATATATATATATATATATATTTTGTGTGTGTGTGTGTGTGTGTGTGTGTGTGTATCAAAGTTATTGAGCACTGTTTACTATAAATATAACACCCATATTATCTCTCTCTCTCTCTCTCTCTCTCTCTCTCTCTCTCTCTCTATATATATATATATATATATATATATATATATATATATATATATATATATCTTTCTCCTTCGCACCGATCTCAAAGATCCGCTCCCGTCTCCCATTGATGAAAGGCATTTATTAACAAATTTCGAGTACTGCAAGACAATATGGAAATGAATACAAAAAAAACGCTGTTTATAAGAGTGGGGGGTGGGGACACAGGTTATAAATAATAATTATTATAATAATACAAAACTCACAATAAAGATAGACAGATAATAAATAAATAAATAAATAAATCAACAAAAAACAGTGATTTCTCCTTTTTTTAAATTTTTTATTTATTCATTTGGTTATTCATTGTTTTTCATTATTAACAAAATAAAAGAAACATTCACTAACCGATTTTAAGGTTTTTATTTCTGTTTCCTACTGATCTCTGTCTGTCTGTCTGTCTGTCTGTCTGTCTGTCTGTCTCTCTCTCTCTGTCTCTCTCTCTCTCTCTCTCTCTCTCTCTCTCTGTCTCTCTCTCTCTCTCTTAGTGCATTTTCTTATGTTTTGAGGGGTTTTTTTTCTCGCTCTTTTTTGTACTTTTTGCAATTCCCTCGTTTTTCTTTGCTGTACATTAGCTTGTCTTACTAACTGTCTATTCTCTTTTCTTTTTTTTTCTTTTTTCTTTATTCTTTTTCTTTATTCTTTTTTTTTTTTTTTCAATCTTTAAAAATAATCAATGATACTTCTTTAAAGATCATTTGTACAAAAAGCAAACAAAAAAAAACAAAAAACAAAAAAAAAATAAATAAAAAAAAACGTATAATAGCAAAAAAGAATAAAATTCGCAGGGGTTGGGGGCGAAGTAGAATCCTTTTATTTTTCATAATTTGATTCTCCTTCAGTTTTCACATTTTAATTTTGTGATATTCCTGTGCCGGAATCTTGTATCTATCACCTATTCTAGTGTATTTTGCAAAAGCTATTTTAGCGCTAATAAATGCGTAGGTACTTGTTGTGTGTGTGTGTGTGTTTTACGGGCAGGATGTGTCAGTGAGTCCCTGGACATGGTGGTGAGCGA
>CM042158.1:47989197-47994197 GCA_023376005.1 Doryteuthis pealeii
ACATATGCATAGACACACGTATATATATATATATATATATATATATATATATTATATATATATATATATATATATCAGTCTGTTCATATTTGAAACTGTTCATACCTATCTTCTATCCAGCATGTTCTATCTATCTATCTATCTATCTATCTATCTATCTACGAGGGTCATTCAATAAATAAAGGGGATTTCTATCCATCTATTGGTCTATCTATCCCCTCGATGTGTATGCAAATATGTAATCTACACACATATGCATAGACACACGTACATATATATATATATATATATATATATATATATATATATATATATATATATATCAGTCTGTTCATATTTGAGCCTGTTCATACCTATCTATCTATCCCAGTATGTTATATCTATCTATTTATCCATCTATCTATCTCTGCCTGTTCATTTCAATCTATCTATGTTCATATCAGTCTATCACAATCTGTTCATACGTATGTATTTATGTATGTGTGTATGTATATATGTATCTATCTATTTATCTATCTATCTACATACCCCTACCTGTTCATATCTATCAATCTTCCTTTCTCTTTTCATACACACACACTATCGCGGTTTATCAACATACACACGCTGAGTGTGTACAATATTAATTATACGTAATGGTAAAGATAGCTGTGTGTCGTCCCTGTGTAGCTGACATGTGGACAGCTGTAGAAGATTGAGATAGAGAAAGAGAGAGTGGGAGAGTGAGTGAGAGAAAGAGAGTGGTTGTGTGTGTGTGTGTGTGTGTGTAAGAGAGAGAGAGAGAGAGAGAGAGAGAGAGAGAGAGAGAGAGAGAGAGATTGAGTGAGAGTGTGTGTGTGTTTGAGAGAAAGAGACAGAGACAGAGTGAGAGAGAGAGAGAAAGAGAGAGAGTGAGTGAGTGAATGAGTGTGTGTAAGAGAGAGAGAGAGAGAGAGAGAGAGAGAAGAGAGAGAGAGAGAGAGAGTGTGTGTGTGTGTGTTTGGAGGAAGAAGAGACAGAGACAGAGTGAGTGAGAGAGAGAGAGAGAGAGAGATAGAGAGGGAGAGAGAGAGAGTGAGATGAGAGAAAGAGAGAGAGACAGAGTGAGTGAGAGAGAAAGAGAGAGAGTGAGTGAGTGAGTGAATGAGAGAGAGAGAGAGAGAGAGAGAGAGAGAGAGAGAGAGAGAGAGAGGAAGACAGAGACAGAGACAGAGTGAGTGAGAGAGAGAGAGAGAAGAGAGAGTACGTGAGTGAATGGGTGTGTATAAGAGAGAGAGAGAGAGAGAGAGAGAGAGAGAGAGAGAGAGAGAGTAAATGTATGTGAGAGAGTGAGTGTCAGTGAGTGAGTGAGTGAGTTAGAGAAAGAGAGAGAGTGAGTGAGTGGGTGAGTGAGAGAGGAGAGAGGAGAGAGAGAGAGAGAGAGAGAGAGAGAGAGAGAGAGAGAGAAGTGATGGAGAGGTGGGCTAGATAGGTTAGAGATGGGCGAGCGAGGGAATTTCAAGTCTTTTAAATGTTCATATCAATTATATATAAATGAAAAATGGTTGCCAGCCATGACAGCGTTCTCTTGCCACAAAGATGGCGGTGACAGCGACGTTGATTTTGATTGGAGTGATGGAAATATTATCGTGGTGATAATGTTTACGATGACGTTCATAAAGGTGTTAATAGTTTTCTTTTGTAAACATCATCGTATTTATTACAAATAACAAGGATTTATGAGCATAATTATATCAACGCTTCATTATGGAAAGAATTCAAACCCGTTAAACTCAGCTTAAGATATTAACCCTGTTTCGCATCCCGCTCGTGGGTAAATACTTATATTAATGAATTGGGAAAGGTATGCATCCAACTACTCTCCATTTGAGCAGAATAGGCTCTGTAACTTTAGCTAAGTAACCAGTCTAGGAGAAGGAAAACTCTGAATTTAAACCTTTTAAACTGCTTAAAAATTGAACTTGTGTCACATCCCGTTCGTGCGGATGGGTTGGGTAAATACATATATTAGTGAATATCAGGAAAATGGAAATGAATCCGGCAGTATGTAACTATATAAAACGAAAAATATAACAAGGTGTTTAGAAGGATGATATTTTTACGTAGCCTACGCTACAGCGTTTTGGTTTGTCCATTAAAGCATCATCGGGGCTATCATTTATGTAGAAAGAAATTTTTGATAAACAGAAGTTTTTTTTTCATTTTGATTTACAAACAGAAGATTCGACACTGACAAAAAGAAAGGCTTCCAAGCTTTTGTTTGTAAAAAGAATTCTTCCTACATAGATGATCGACCCGATGTTGGTTTGATGAACAAACCAAAACTCTTTAGCATCTGGTAAGTAAAAGTATCATCCTTGTAAGAGCCTTGTTTTTTATGTATATATTTACATATATTAATGAATGTTTAAAATTTCTACATTTTCTGAATGTCTGATTTTTTTTTGGGGGGGGGATGGGATCCACTGGGAATTGTGCAAGAAATTAAATTTTGACTATACAACAAAATGGTAAATGCACAAGCCGGAATCCGTTCTTGAAAATGAAATGCATAAAATTCCCTGGGACTTTCAGATCAGACGGATCATCTTATCTCTGCTAGAAGACCAGACTCAGAATTGATTAACAAGAAACTTGTCAATTGGTAGATCTTGAAGTCCCTGCAGATCACTGGGTGAAGATGAAAGAAAATGAAATGATAGACAAATACTTGGACTTTGCCAGAGAATTGAAAAACAAAACAAAAAAACTGTGGAATATGAGGGCGAAATTGTTAGCAATTGTAGCTGGTGCCCTTGGAAGGTCCCCAAGAGTTTGGGAAAGAGGCATTAGAAATCAGAGGAATAATATAGACCATCCAGACAACAGCATTAAGATTGGCTAGAATATTCAGAAGAGTCCTGGAGACCTGAGGATACTTGTTGTCACACTCCAGTAAAAGACAATGAGCTTATGCTGGAATAAAAAAAAACTCGCAAGTGTGAAACAACAACAATAATAATAATAATAATAATAATAATAATAATAATAAAATAATAATAATAATAATAATTTCAATGGAATGAGGAAGAGGACTCACCAGCATTGAGGATTACATTGATACGACAATGGGAGGACTCGAAGAATACACTAAAAAGTGCCAAGAAAGACTAATTACAGAAGCCAGTAACAGCATTTGCAACGTATGGACAAACAGAAAAGCAACAAAAACTAAAAAATATAAATGGGAAGAAAAACAACTGTATGGATATTTCAACGTTAAAAAACAAGATTTTGAGATACGAACGGATCACCTAATTCCTGCCAGAAGATCAAACCTAGTTTTAATTAACAAAAAGAAAAGAACATGCCCTATAGTGAATTTTCCCGTTCCGGCGGACCACAGAGTAAAAATGTGGAACATAATTTGTAGTTGGTGCCCTTGGAAAATTCCTCTGCAGTTTGGAAAAGAGAATGGAAGAATTGAAAGTCAGAGGAATAATCGAGACCATCCAGATAACAGGATTGTTACGATCAGCTAGAATACTTAGAAGAATCCTGGAGACCTGGGAGACGTGTTATCACTCAGAGCAGTGAAAAGCAACCCATTAAAACTGTTGTAAAAAACTTGCATATAAATATAATGAAATAATAATAATAAAATAATAATAATAATAATAATAATAATAATAATAATGGACCTTGCCAGAGAACTGAAAAAGTTATGGAATATGAAAGTGAAAGTTATACCAATTGTAGTTGGTGCACTTGGAACAGTCCCAAAAGGATTAGAAAAGGGCTTGGAAAGTTTGGATATCAGAGGAAGGATTGAAACCATTCAGAACACTGCACTGCTGCAATCTGCCAGAATACTCAGAAGAGTCCTGGAGACCTGAGGAGAATTGCTGTCACTCAGACTCCAATGAAAGACCATCAGCTAACACTGATGTGAAAACTCAAAAGGAGTAAATAATAATAATAATAATAATAATAAAATAATAATAATAATAATAAAGAGAGAACTTGTTAACTGGTGGATTTTGCGGTTCCAGCAGACCACAGGGTGAAGATGAAGGAAAACGAAAAGATGACAAATACCTGGACCTTGCCAGAGAATTAAAAAAGCTTTGAAATATGAAGGTCAAAGTGATACCAATTGTAGTTGGTGCACTTGGAACGGCCCCAAAAAGCTTGGGAAAAAGACTGGAGAATCGGGAAATCAGAGGAAGAATTTAGACCATCCAGAATACTGCATTGCTGTAATCCGCTAGAACACTCAGAAGAGACCTGGGGACTCGAGGAGACTTGTTATCACCCAGACTCCAGTGAAATACAATCAGGTGTGAAAAACTCTAATAATAGTAATGATGATGGTGATGATGATGATGATAACGAAGAAAAGAAGTTTTTAATAAGTAGTTCATTGTCCATCGGTATTCGAACAGTTTTCTGACATAGGTAAGGTGTTCATTATAATATTCATTGTATTAAGTCGATCACTCCATCTTTTTATTTCGCACTCTGTAGCTTTTTTGTTCTCTTTCTACTCACACACACACACACACACACACACACACACACACACACACACACACACACACACATATATATATATATATATATATATATATATATATATATGGGTAGCAAGGAAATATATATAGTTATTTACTAAGCTTAGATGTGGGACAAGGCCCTAATGAGAATCGAACTCCTTAGCAAAGGTCTACGAATCTAGCTTGCTAACCATTACACCACGTATATGTATGTGTGTGTGTGTTCATGATGTTGTTAGGGAGTCCACGAATGCTTTTCTCAGCATCCATCACACACACACACACACACACACACACACACACACACACACATATATATATATATATATATATATATATATATGAACGAGAAAATGAAGACAATAGGGCAAATTAAAGCGACATGTATCGCTATCAGAATAGCTTAATCATAAAATTATTTTCAGAGGAAGCTATGCTTATAGCGAAACATGCAACTTTAATTTGGCGTATTGTCTTCTTTTTTCT
>CM042158.1:48006697-48016697 GCA_023376005.1 Doryteuthis pealeii
TGTAAACCTTGCATTGTTTGGAATTGGTTTATAACAAAATTGGTTTTAATCTTACAAAAATATCTATTTTGGCCTATTCATAATAGCACCACATCAAATAAGCTTGAACAAAGGTCTGTAACCAAATTTCTGATGGCTGAGAAGTGAAAACTATGTGAAAATTACAGTGGAACGTGTGGGGTGTACAGAGAAGCATGTTTTAGTCAAATTGGCTAGACATGGTTTTGCTAATACAAGCCTGTGTTGTAAAGACATACCATTGGTAGACAGGAACACATTGACTCTCTGGTAAATAAAAAGTTCCGGTTGCAGCAGTCAGTAGAGAATATATATATATATATATATATATATATATATATATATATATGGTATTTGTGGAAAAAGTGACTTATCGGTGAAAATGGTCACAATGGTTAGTTGATGCAAGTTTCACAATGATAAGGCAGCGATATAACAAATATAAAGTGCTCAATACGTGAGTAGAGCAAATTTATTATCGTATAGGTACACGGTAATAACCTACTCGAGTTTCACCATAAGGATCTTCAGGGTTAAATCCACTGGATTAATCAAGATATTGATTATAGGTTATTACCGTGTACCTTTATGATAATATATATATATATATATATATATATATATATATATATATAATATATTAAAAATTAATGCTAAAGTGAATGAATAGATGAAATAAAAATGAGTGCAATGAGTGGGATAAATGAAAGATCCCTTCCAAGGGACCTCTCTCAAAAGTATTAAAAAATAATAATAATTTTTTGAGAGAGGAGTCCCCGATAGAAAGTTTTTCTAATCTATTATTAGTAGTATTAAAGTAATAATAATAATAATGATATATATATATATATATATATATATATATATATATATAATAAAAAGGCCTTAAATACCATGGGTATCGTGGTTATGGACCATTTATTCCCAAATAACTTTGCTCTGTTTACAATAATTAAACATGAGCTCTCATACGGAACCTGAACTCTACAACAAACTACTGGTAGAAAATTAGGACCCACCTAGAATCACCTTGTACCAAGTATATATATATATATATATATATATATATGGCTATTTGTGTGCGTGTGTGCTCACAGACATATATTTATGTATAAAGAAATATAGACAGGGAAAAAAAGAGAGGTGTATCTATTTATACATATATGTATTTACATATGTGTCTAATTGAAGGGCAATGATCATCTGTGTAAAAGTCTGTTTAGTTTTCCAATATATGCGTATTCTTACATCGGAGGACATCTGCCATAATTAAATAATCATATCACTATAAATTGAATAAATCAATCAGACTACAATTGTGTGATTTGGTTTATATATATATATATATATATATATATATATATATATATATGTATGTATGTGTGCAAAAGTTCACGATGCTCTAAATACCTACTTAAAAATCGTTTTTTCGATGGTAAGATTTTACGCATATGATATATCTATAGATAATCTCGGTGAATACCACATGCGACGTGTGGAACACTGGAAAGCTGTTTCGACCTATATTAGGTATCATCAGCAGTGTATACTGTGATCTCCCACCGACAGAGATCGAACCGGGGACCACAGAATGCAGAGCCAGGTGGCCTAGTGGAAGAGTCTCTGGTCTATATATAAATGAATAAATGGATGCCTTGATGTAGATATAAATTTAAATTTATTTCGACATTTCTTTATCTCGTCAGTCCGATCTTTGTTGATTCGAAGACCTCACACACGGTCTCATTGGTATGATCTTCCCGTTTACCTTATTTTTTGACATTTTCACTTTTATTCAAATTCCGCGTTTGTCAAACACGCCAGTTCACGGGTACGCGCACACTCGCGATTTCTATAAGCGTCAGGGTCTGCTCATACTGGGCCTGTTTGTGACATTCTAGTTTAGAGAGAAAGAGAGAGAGAGAGAGAGAGAGAGAGAGAGAGAGAGAGAGAGAGAGAGAGACAGACAGACAGACAGACAGACAGACAGACAGACAGAGATGAGGAATAAATGAAGGAAAAGACTTTAAATTTCAAATTTTCTTCATGTAATAATTTATTTCAACTGTAACAAGCTTGGCTGATTTCAGCATCTTCAGACCCGGAGCAAAACATGGATAGAACCATATCCCAAGATGCTGTAACAAGCTGTTTGTTGTATATATATATATATATATATATATATATATATATATATATATATATATTGATATTGATATTGATATTGATATTGATAATATAGTGCTATGTTTATAAGTTAATAGTTAATTATGTATATAATAATGATATAGTGTGCTACATTAATATTAATTATAAATAAATAGTGCTCAATGCCGTGGGTAGAGCATGTATATCTAAGTTAGGGTAGCGTGGATACGAAGTCATCGTCGTTTGATCACTGACATTTTATCGCCAAGTGTTTGGTTTGAATATAATATATGTGCTATATTCTTAACTACACGGTGCTCAAAATCGTTAATAGTGTGTTTATATATGAGTTAAAATAACGTGGACATGAAGTCAACATCTGATTACTGACAGTTTCTCGCCTATGCGAGCTCCAGATCATATATATATATATATATATATATATATATATATATATATATTTTGTGTGTGGGGACCTTCTGTATTCTATATCCAGTAGACATATATGTATTTAAAACAAAACAAAAATCCGAAGGAAAAAGGCATAAGAGTCTCTCTCTCTCTCTCTCTCTCTCTCTCTCTCTTCTCTCCCCTCTCTCTCTCCCCTCTCTCTCTCTCTCTCTCTCTCATTATTTGGGGAGAGGCTCGTTTTTCATATATCCTTCTGCACTGATGAATACGCGTGTGCGCCTGCGCTGTTGACAGTGTATCTTGTGCGCGTGCGCAGCGTGCATTTCTTTTAAATCCGGATGAATCTCAACACATCGTTAGACAAGCCTTTGCAAACAAACACAGCTGAGGTCCTCAACATTTTCGCGCTCTTCTAACACATTGTCGATGATTCTTCTTCTTCTTCTTCTTCTTCTTCTTCTTCTTCTTCTTCTTCTTCTTCTCTTCTCTTTGCCAACATAAACATAAAATCAGAGAAGAAACAAAAATGCATGATGACATTCGCCCCCAGTGATTTTTTGGTGTCTGCCTGGGAACCCCGCGACTCTCAACTCCTCTCAACCCAAACCAGTCAACTGTTAAAAAAAAAAAAAAAAAAAGAAAGAAAAAAGAAAATGAAAAAAAATCCCCTGCTGTTTGTTTCTCAATGAAACAATTTTTTTTCAACTTATAAAATTTTTTTTCTTATTTTTTATTTTTATCTTTATCATTATTATTATTTTTTTCCGTGGCATGAAACAACCGAACACACATGATGTGCACAGGGCATATAAACAGTGATGACATGCTAATAAAAACACTCACACGTTCTATGTATATATATTATATATATATATTATATATATATATATATATATATATATATATAAAGTGAGTGAACAGAATTTTCCATATCTTATCTGAATTTTTACTTATGTTATTCATCACTTGTCCCTATTGGATTATAAATGATGTGTATTATATTATTATATGCATACGGTATATATATATATATATATATATATATATATATATATATATATATATATATATATATATATATATAGGGTGTTCGGGATAAATTTGGCATATTTATATTTGGTTATTTTTCTCCGTATGTTGGAGGTATTGATACACACTACGTATCATTTAAAAGCTTGGACCCTTCTTCATTAATATACATGATGACAGATTTCTAAAAGTTAAATGATGTCAGACAAAATGAAATTGTAGAGAAAAAACGAGGAGGAAAAGGTAACATCACCCTCACATACACACATATACACATGCACACACACATACATACAGGGTGTTCGGCATAGATTTGACATATTTATATTCGGTTATTTTTCTCCCTACGTTGGAGGTATTGACGCACACTATGCATCATTTAAAAGCTTGGACCCTTCTTCATTCATATACGTGATGATAGATAGAATGGATGACTGAAACCCACCTGAATCATGGAAGAGAATAACTTGTATCAGATGATCAGCGCCGGCCATCAAAATAAGGAGATTATGTTTGCTGCCCAATGCTCCCACAACACTGTAAAAACAATCAGACATGAACTGGAGAATTGCAGTGGAGACTATGAGGCTGTGGCTAGACGAAAGCAACATAACAGACGTTCTGATTCCGTTTGTATAGCAGAATTCCTCGAAAATCTCCAGAAAAAAGTGTTGGAGGACCCTGGCATTGGAATTTGGGCTGTCACGGGAATTGAATGTTTCAGCCTCTACCATGAAGCTTGCACTCAATGAAGACTTTCGCTACTACTCATACAAGCGTCTCAGAAGTCAACTGCTCTCAGAAAAGGCCCGTGAAAATCGTCTGACAAAGGCGAAGAAACTTCTGAGCAAAGTGAAATATCCTGCTGAACCACAAACAATCTGGTTCTTTTCCGATGACAAAAACTTTTGCCAAGATCAAAAGCACAACACGCAGAATAACGGATGCCTTGCATACAGTACAAAGGATACTCCTCGTGTCACGCAGACTAAATTTCTCCAAACTGTGATTGTTTTCGGATGTGTGTCATCTGACAGTGATGTGATGCCTCTGCATTTTTTCAGAGAGGGTATCAGATTGAATTCAGATGCCTTCGTGGTTTGGCTAAACACTGTAGCCAAGCCCTGGATGACAAGGGTAGTCAATGGTAGGCCATATGTATGGCAACAGGATTCGGCCCCCTGCCACACCTCTGGGAAAAGTCAAAAATGGTTGTCGGCGAATTTATACGACTACACCAGTCCCAATGTTTGGCCTCTGAACTCCCCAGATCTTAACACCATCGATTATTATGTATGGTGTGCAGTTGAGAAAGACACCAATCGCCGTTCCAGTACTACAAAAGCCCAGTTAATCGACAGAATTAAGGTAGTTTTTGAGACCGTTCCCAGGGAAACTGTAACATCAGCTTGCTCCAGGTTCCGGAGCAGGATTGAGGCTGTGATCGACGCTAATGGCGTTTATTTTGAGCGAAACTTGTTGGCATTAGTATAATTTCCGTGCCTGTTGAATTTCTTTACAATCCATTAAATTTTGTAGTTACCAAGCAATTTTTCTTTTTCTTTATGAAACTGTCAATTTTTTTCCGAACACGCTATGCACACACACACACACTCACACACACACACACACACACACACACACACACACACCATATATATATGTATATATATATATATATATATATACCAAAACCGATGGCCTATAGGGACGGATGGCAAGAAAGAGTCAAGAGAATCAGTGGTATCATCACGACTTGATGATGATGATGGTCATATATATATATATATATATATATATATTATATATATATATATATATATATATATTACTTCGAAACCTAATAACAAAAGCTGTTTTTACTCAACAAATAAATCTCACTAATACATTATTCTTTGGTTCTTTTGGGACATATCTATTACTTTGAAATCTTTGTTTAATTTTTTTTCTTCTAAAATATTTCTTTCACAAAATCTTTTTCTCCTGTCGATGAACTAAGCTATTTTTCTTATCACTTTTATTCATCTCTCTCTCTATCTATCTATCTATCTATCTATATATATATATATATATATATATATATATATATATAGGTGTGTCTGAAAAGAATCAGCATTGGCGCCAGAAACAATTTATTTCAATTCCAAACAACAAACTACAGGGTTTCTCCTTCAAAGTGATCCTCCTCGAGCTTTAATGCACTTTCCTATCCTTCTCTGTCACGCTTCTATGCATTGCTGGAAGGATTCATCTGGGATTCCCCTTAGCTCCGTCGTTACGGCTCTCTTGGTGGTCTCCACGCCTTTAAAACGAGGCCCCTTGATAATCCTATTCAGCTTGGGGAAAGGAAAAAAGGGAGGTTGTTCCAGTACGGTGATATTCCTCCCAGTCAGCATTGGGAGCAGCTGCATTGTCATAGTGAAGCAGCCACGATTCATGTCCTGCCTCATCTCTTCTCGTGCACTGAGGGAAGAATACATATATTAGAACCTGACATTAGTCATATCATGTAGATGGTCTCTCTCGTCGACTCCGACTCACGAAGGTTCATCCAATGAACAACCCACTCAGTGTTTTGTTTATAGTAGTGAAGACTTGTGTTGGACCATCAGTACACAGTCGATAGGAAATAATTGGTGCACAAGGAATGCCACAAGCCCAATCAACCACTGGCCTCAGGTTTTTAGATTCAGACTTTTCCTTCTCCTAGACTGGTTACCTATCCAGGGTTAAAGAGCTCAATCTGTCCTACTATTTTACGCATAGCTGTAGGGAGAATATATGGATTCATAACATGATAAATATCATGTAGATATTTAGTAAGTGTATTTCAGTGTTTTCCCGAAAGTAAGACAGGGCTTATATTAATTTTCACTCTGAAATTTAACACTAGCGATTATTTTCGGAGGATGGCGAGTGTTTGCGTCGCATGATGTGATTGTGAAGAATGCTTATTTCTTTTGTTTGTCTGCCGCTCTCAACTAGGGCTTATTTTCTTTATTAAAATCATCCTGAGAAATCATGCTAGGTCTTATTTTGCAGGTAGGTCTTATTTTTGGGATGTTGAGTTTTTGTGTTGTATGATGTGATTGTGAAGAATGCTTATTTCTTTCGTCTGTCTGCCGCTCTCAACTAGGACAATTTTGCAGGTAGGTCTTATTTTCGGGAAAACACTGTAATTTCTTATTGGTCTCAATGTCGGCTGGAGCGGGAGAATACGCCGACTAAACCCCTGCCGAGTGGTAAGAACCCCTCATCACTCATGGGTCCACCTGTTGGCCGTAGGTGGCGACCCGTGATGCTTAATGACGGAAACCTGCTGGATGAGTGGTTCATGACATGCAACATTTCCCTTTAACCCTTACTCGGGCTCGATAGGCGATTGGAGAGGCCCTCTGATCAATCGGCTCGTCAAGCCCTAGCACCTATATGATTGTTCCGACCATATTGCACCCAAGATTTTTGTATCATATAAAAAATATTCCACAGAGCTTCAAAATTGAAACTTCACCATTAGATGCAGTTTAACGTTATACTCAGGACACTAGCACCTTCAGTCACCGTCTTCTAGCTCATACATGATAAAAAGGGTTGGGTTTGCCATAAGGGCAATAGGGTTGGGGCAATCATATAGGCACTAAGGCTTGACAGCAGCAACTTTCAGGCTAGTAAATCTTAAATAAACGCACAAATACCCCGCTCTTCGGGACGGGGGTCCAGTGGCGTCGGAAACTGGACCTGTATTGTTAATTAACGGCGTGATTCCAGGGGACCATCCCCCAGGCAGCACTTGTCCCCTTGATTTAACGCAGCAAAGCTGGGTTTATTGCCCAGTGCCTGAGGCGCCCCCTTGAGGAGGAATGGCCACGGGATTTAGGCATTTTTTGCACCCGCCATCCCATGAGCTTCGGCTCGTGGGTGGTCCCACATTAAACGACCTTGTGTCATACCCGCATACGTGGGATGCGAGGTAAATATTAATCTTAAATAAACTAACACCGTTAATTCGAAAGTTGATAACATATTCTGTTGAAGTTAACTAACGCCGATGAAACTAATTCCGACTTAAACAGACTAAGACTGGAGGATGAACTTAATAGTTTTAATGCAAGAATGCACACTAACACACAGTCTCTCTCTCTCTCTCTCTCTCTCTCGCTCTCTCTCGCTCTCGCTCTCGCTCTCGCCCTCTCTCCCGTTCGGACTACACGGCTGCAATTCTACATGAGATTTTCAACGAATACTCCGATTTGCTTGCGATCTGCACGCGCCTTCACACAAGCATGCGTCTTCGCACCCCCTCATCAACGGTAGATGCTCGCACGTGCAGCCGCGAGAGAGAGCTTAGTGGTTGAGTATTAAGGTCGTCTTTTATTAAGGTCAGGTTGACTTATGCAAATCGTGTCCGATTTCGGACACCTGCTATACACATAGATCTTGTTTATGATAAGATAGATAGATAGATAGATAGATAGAGAGAGAGAGAGAGAGAGAGAGAGAGAGAGGGAGAGAGAGGGGGTATTAGTCAGTTTGATTGCCTGATTGGTTTTTTAGTGCATACCAACACGTCTAGCGTTATTTTATGCCTAGTGTTTAGAGAATCGCGTTTTTTTCTTAATTCATATTTCCGTTCAATCGGCTCGTCACATCAGGCCATAGCACCTATATGATCGTCCCAACCCTATTACTCTTATGCCAATGCCAACCCTTTTTATCATATATGTGCTAGTAGGCTTTGACTGAGGGTGATAGTGTCCTGAGTATGACGTTAAACTGCATCTAATGGTGAAATTTCAATTTTGGAGCTCTGTGGAGTATGGATTACACCTTTATAGCCATTACTCCCAGGTCTACTCTCGGCTGGAGTGTTAGTACCTTTTAGGGCCTCATATATGGATTAAATAGAAAAAAAAATGAGTTTTAAAAATGTGTTAAAAAGTTAGGTGTAAAAAAATTCGAATACTCATCAAGCATGAATAGAACAAAACATGTTCAGCAGGAAATAACCCAACAATGGTCAACATGCCGTAAGATCCAACAAATCACACCCAACCATATTTTTGTTTTACGGCATCCCAACCCTCAATCGAGTCATTTAATGCTGAATCAAGTCATTTTTATAAACATAAGCAAATGAATCAGTATCTGCCGTCGCTTAAGTGTCATCCAATTATGTATTGAACAGAATCATGGCTGCTTAACTTCAAGTTGAGTTATTTTATGTCGATGACGTTTTGTTTTATGGTGGTGTAATGGTTAGTATTAGATAGGAATACATAAGAATATGTATATAGTTACTTAGTGTAACCATGGCATGGATAGACAACAAAAAGTTATGACAATTCCACAAATCTTATTATTATTGAAGTCAGTAAGTCTACTGTTGGTTTGAATAACAGCAGCTAACTAAGTACAGCTTAAGCAGTGTCCAAGACAGTTGGTATATATAGAAATCAAGAATGACCCATTCATGAATTTGGGTGATTCCATTCCTTGAGTTCTGATAGGCTGCTTGACTGCTTGATTTGTTTTTGTTTTATTCATTCTTGATGGGTATTCAACATTTTTGTTTTATTAAAATATTTTAAAAACTCACTTTTCTCTATTTAACCCATAGATGGGACCCTAACATCCAATCGTTTGACAGTCTATGGATGACTGATAGTGTTACATATGTGGTGTCTTGGGTTGTTGACAAGACCCTGTAGTTAGTTTGAAATAGGTTCATTGGATTTGGGAGCGAAGGCAGGTAGATTTCCGTTGGAAAACTACCAGGACGGTTATAATCCCAACTGACCCCAAAGACGCGAATCTCGCACGTCACGTGATTTAGTTAGTTTAGATTTTTAATTTCAACCTGACGTCGGAGCAGAGAACATCGGTATCACTCTGCTGGGGTGGTTATCTCACCGCGCGGAGGTACATGAGCAGAAATAAATCTTGATCAAGAAAATAAAAGTCTTGAGAGTTGATTAATTTGCATGACTAAAGAGTTAGCCCAGAAGAAGCTCTTACTTAGAGACAGCAATAAGAAGACGACAAGATGGCGACCATAACAAGAACATAGCCGAAGCAGTAAAGCCGAAATGAAGAACAATTAAGTCTCAACTCTGTATCTGTCTGTCTGTCTCTCTCTATCACCGATTAATCTCTCTCGATTATATTCGACGATGGGGTATATAACGTTATATAACAATAGACTCTTCCCATTTATCGATGTAGATATTCATTAAATTGTCGTTACTATGTAAAGGTTCTTTCTCTTGGCTATCATCTTTCGCCGGTCTTCTTCATGGTCAGGAGATATCAGTATAGAGTACATAGACATCCCTGAATAAGGGACCTGAATTTAACCCAAACAAAGCCAGAAAATGATCTTATGTTCTCATACCTT
>CM042158.1:48021697-48034197 GCA_023376005.1 Doryteuthis pealeii
AAAGAGATAACACTACAAAATCAATCAATCAATCAATAAATAAATAAAGATGGTCGATTTTATATCGACTGCAGCAAGTAAAGACGAAGTTGAACGATAGAAATCATAAATACATTGAAATGAACACAAACATCTTGCTTCTGCGTGTGTGTACTTTGTAGGTAGATGGCAAACTAGAGCCTGTCTCCGTGTGGCGGTGCGTTTTACCAAGGAATGTTCACAAGATACGTTAACCGGCAAATATGGAAACACATAAGTATAATAAACACACGCACACAATTCCGAGCGTATCCAGTCGTTCAATTTTGGAATCGTAAATTTTATAATAATAATAATAATAATAATAATAAAAAGTTTGGAAAATCTGGAAATCAGAGGGAGAATTGAGACCATCCAGAATACTGCACTGCTGCAATCTGCCAGAATACTCAGAAGAGTCCTGGAGACCTGAGGAGACTTGTTGCCACTCAAACTCCAGTGAAAGGCCATCAGCTAATGCTGATGTGAAAAACTCAAAAAGAGTGAATAATAATAATAATAATAATAATAATAATAATAATAATGAATGAATGAATGAAAAAGCTGTAGAATATGTGGGTGAAAGTGATACCAATTGTTGTTGGTGCACTTGGAGCGGTCCCAGAAAGCTTAGAAAAAAAGACTCGAGGAACTGGAAATCAAAAAAAGAATTGAAACTATTCAGACAACAGCATTGTTGAAATCGACTAGAATACTCTGAAGAGTCCTGGAGACCTGAGGAGACTTGTTGTCTCTCAGACTCCAGTGAAAGACCATCAGCTAACACTGGTGTGAAAAACTACTACTACTACTACTACTACTACTACTACTACTACTACTAATAATAATAATAATAATAATAATAATAGGACTGTATTTGAATAGAATGAGTTCTGAGGTGAATAGATTGGGGACTTCGAAATATCCCATCATACAGATAAAAAAATACCAAGAAAGTTTAGTCATGGGGGGAATTTGGTAGTCAAAGAGTTAATTATATATCTGCACTCTTATATGGAAATACATGTCTATGACGAAATATTAGGATCACACCCGCACTCACACACGGACGCACATACATACACATGCATGGACGCTCGTGGATACACACACAAGGATGCGCGCATACACACGCACACATACGCACGCACACACACACGCACCCGCATAGGAGGCGCGTGGCGTAATGGTTATAGTCGTGTGATATGGACTCGTCGACTCAAGTGCAAATCGTAGACGAGGCTGTTAGAATTTCATCTTCGTGCTAATGCCTTTGGGAAATATATGAATTCATCTCTTCTCTCACCGGCTAGAGGTAAATAGTAGGGCAGACTGGGTCTTTGGCACAGCAACCGGTCTAAGAGAAGGAAAACTCTGAATTCAAGCCGGTAGTACTTTAATATTGATTTTTTTTATCTCATCCTTCTTGTTGTTGGGTAAATAGACATACATACTCGTGTACAGACATACGAGGTATGTCAGAAAAGTTCCGGGACTGGTGTTACAAAAAATATTTCAAATCCAAACTACAAACTACAAGTTATCCCCTTCAAAGTAAACTCCCTGGAGTTTAATGCACTTACCATCCTTCTCACACTTGTATGCACTCCTGGAAGGATTCTTAGGGAATTCTCCGTAGCTCTGTCGTCACAGCCTTTTTGATGTCGTGCACGTACTCAAAACGGGTTCCCTTGATGACCCTCTTGAGCTTAGGGAAGAGGACAAAATCACATGGAGCCGGGTCAGGCGAGTAGGGAGGTTGCTCCAGCACAGTGATGTTCTTCTGGGCCAGGAACTCTCGGATACTCAGGGCAGTATAGACAGGTGCATTGTCATGGTGAAGCACCCACGAGCTGTCCTGTCGCATCTCTCGCCTCTTCTCGCGCACTGAACGAAACAAACGCCGCAGTATATCTTTGTAGATATGCTGGTTGATCGTCTGGTCCTGTGGCAAGAACTCTCAATGGATGCTGCTCCTCAAATCAAATTTCAATTTCTGACATAACACGTATTTATTTTGGAATGCAAGCAAAGCGACTGAAAGTTTCTAACCAATGCGTGGTCTGAAGATCGCATAGGCAAGAAACTGTCAATAACCTGGTGTTTTTTTTATAAAAACAACAACAAAACCCCCCAAATTACTATACATTTAATGTTGAAAAATATTTTTTAAAAACCAAGTTTAATTGAAATTATACATTGCAATATTAACACAAACAACTGTGTCTACCGTTGGGTTCAATAATTAATTTCCATGGTTAATTGAATGTAAAGTAATTTTTTTTTTAAAGCAATACGTAATTAAAAACAATCTTAATCCCCAAACCCCTAAACCGTAACCCAATTCGCAAAAAGTAGTTAAACTGTCATGGGGACCACCAAAAAACGTTCCGTTTTAATTTTCCGACCAATTTGCAAGTTTATCCATATATATATATATATATATATATATATATATATATATATATGTGGTCGAAGTAGTAGTCATTTTCGAAGCTTAACTTAGATTGGTTCAAGGCCAGAAGTATGGAGCACCCAGCGAAAATTGAACTCACTAGCATTGGTCTTCCGTAACCATTTTACTATGCGATGCACACTTCTGGAAGTAATTCAGTATTTCTTATGAACGCAAGGGGTCGGTTTTCAAAAGCAGGTAAAAGTTATTGAATGCAGCTTTTTAAGGTAGTAGGCTTTTCTCTATCTAGGAAGTTTAGTACAACACGTTCTTCTTAGCCATTAGTAATTTAGTCCCGTATCGGACTAAACAGCTCTTTGAAAAAAGTACCTCACCCACGTCTTTATTCATATCTATGCATGCGTATGTCCTTTAGATCCAGAAATAAACATTCATTAGCAGGACCTGTGTATATACCGCATTATGATAATTCAACTATTACACCGTTTGATATGTTTACTTAAGAGCTATTGCGAAATTTCAATATTTAAAAAGTATAATAATCATGATTTAACTTTCACTCTTTTTTCTCTCTTTTTCCCCGTCTTTTTAATACGTTCGATTGAAACACGTTAGCGTTATCGCTTCCGCTTGTTCACCCTCTCTCTCTATCTTCCCCAACTCTCTTTCTTTCTTTTTTCTTATATGTTCTCTGTGTAGCATGTCCTTTCTTCCCTTTCTTTCTTCATTATAAAACGTAATGTTCAGTTATTTAGCTGAGATGACGGCACTCACAAGAAATAAGAATTCGGTGGTTAAGTAACACCAGGTAATCAGGATTTATATTTTTGCATTTCATCCTTGACAATTTGGACGGTCTGATTTTTAACCAGAAGGTGTTGCAAGTTGATAACGGTCGTATCAATTAAGGAACACGAACATTAATACACACCACACACACACACACACACACACACACATACATATATATATATATATATATATATATATATATATATATATATATATTGACAATATAATGTGCTATATTCATAAGTAAATAGTGCTCAATATCGCGGATAGATAATCTAAGCGTAGCGTGGACATGAAATCAACGGCGTTTGGTCACTGACAGTTTCTCGCCTGGGTGTTGTAAGATGATAACGGTTGTACCATTAAGGAATACGAGCATTAATATCTAAACGTGATAATTCCATAATTTCCTGGTATGAAAACCTACAATATAAAACCGCTATGAGTAGAAGCCTTACGCTGTCACAACAAGGGAACAATTCTTTCTTTTAGAATTACATATTTTTCATGCCGTCATACACAGTATATATACGGCACTCATTCGTCTGTTCTTGCATTTCAACTCGTCTGTCTTTTGCAGAAGCCGAGTTGGTTCCTTCTCGACAGATTTCACTGCTGCTTCTAACCTAGCTTTACCGTTTTCCATGCAACCACACTAACGCCAGCCACACCCACTCTAGCGCACCAGCCTCAGCGGCTTCATTTCGACTTCAACATTTTATCCTTCTTAAATTCTCTTGTTGCCTTCTTCTTCTTCTTCTTCTTCTTCTTCTTCTTCTTCTTCTTCTTCTTCTTCTTCTTCTTTCTGTCTGTCTGTCTGTCTGTCTGTCTATCTCTCTGCCTGCCTATGTCTCTGTCTTTTGTGCTATCTATCTATCTATCTATCTATCTATCTATCAGTCTGTTCATTCTATCTATCTATCTATCTATCTATCTATCTATCTCAGTCTGTTCATTCTATCTATCTATCTATCTATCTATCTATCTATCTATATCTATCTATCTATCTATCTATCTTCTTCATTTCTTTTTCACTTTTATATCTCTTGTTCTTCTTGTTCTTCTTCGTTTACGTCTCTCTGTCTGTCTGTCTGTCTCTCTGCCTGCTCAGGTCTCTGTCTTTTGTGCTATCTATCTATCTATCTATCTAGTCTGTTCATTCATTCTATCTATCTATCTATCTATCTATCTATCTATCTATCTATCTATCTATCTATCTTTCTATCTCACTCTTCATTTCTTTTTTCAATTTTATCTTCTTCTTCTTCTTCTTCTCTTCTTCTTCTTCTTCTTCTTTCTTCTTCTTCTTCTTCTTCTTCTTCTTCTTCTCACGCACATTTCTGTATGAATAAAGTCTGGAATGAAATCTGACAGAGTGAGAAAGAAAATACTTTGGAAAATCATTTTACAAACTGTCTCCTTTCTCACATCTCTATAAACATAAAACCTATTCTTATTCAACCAAAATGTTCTTAAATAGTAACAAAAATATGCACACACACACAAACACAATATATAATATATATATATATAGAGAGAGAGAGAGAGTTACTGGATGGTCCGTACTTATAGTTGTATTAAACTAAGCTCAACTTAGGAAATGACTACTTTTGGACTTGAACTACAACGAAGCGAAATTTGGCATCTATCTATCTATCTATCTATCTATCTATCTATATATCTCAGTCTGTTCATTCATTCTAACTATCTATCTATCTATCTATCTATCTCAGTCTGTTCATTCATTCTATCTATCTATCTATCTATCTATCTATCTCAGTGTGTGAATTCTATCTATCTATCTATCTATCTATCTATCTATCTATTTGGGTTTTGTTTCGCACAGACCAACAATACAGTGAGGACGATCTCAGAACTCTATGTAATAACTGATGCGATTTGATCACCACTACATATAAATATATATGATAAGAAATTACGAAAGACAAAAAGCAGGGGTTGGCAATAAATCACACTGCTCAAATGCTAGGATGCACACATCTTATATATATATATATATATATAATATATATATATATATATATATATATATATATATAAATATGTAAAAAGCAAAACAGCATATAATTCATAGATTCTATATTATCCTATTTTTATACAATATAGGACTATTTTTCTTATTTAACCCTTTGCTTACCAAATTTTCTCGGTATTTTTTTTTTACCTGTATGAGGGGATATTTCAAAGTTCACTATCTATTCACCTCAGACAAAACAAAAATGGCAGGAATGTTCACAGAGTGATTTTTTCAGTGTAAACAAGTGGCACGTGCGAGAGTCGCTGTCAGCGGTTTATGGTAGGATCGCAGTGGTAAGAGAGCCGCTGTGAGCGCTTTACAGTAGGTAAAGGTTTTTCTAAAGAACTTAATAGAATAAAATAAGATGTTTTTTGGGGTTGTGGTGGCTGGAACGGATTAATGGCATTTCACTGGGAAAAATTGATTTGATATACGAGGAAATTGATTGACGAGCGGAACTAATTAAGCTCGTTAGTCAATGTACCACTATACTCAGACACTTCCCTCTATTCAGAAATATTCCCCCCTCCCACACGGAGGTTGTTGGCTGGTTGGTTGGTTGGTTGGTTTTTACGGCATGTCAACCCTTGGGTTATTTTATGCCGAACATATTTTGTTTTATTCATTCTTGTTGAGTATTCAATTTCTTTTCAAACTGATTTTTAAACAAATTTTTAATAATAATTTTTTATCTATTTAACCCATAGATGTGACCCTAAAAGGTACTACCACTCCGGGTCAGGGTGGACCTGTGAGTAATGGTGATAAAGGGATACTTCACATCCCCAGAGTTGGAACTTCACCACTTGACGTCATACCTAGTATACTAAGACCCCAGACACTACCTTCTAAAACATATGATAAAAAGGGTGGGGCTTGCCATAAGGGGAATATGGCAATGAAAATCATATAGGTGCTTGGGCTTGACGTGACGAGCTGATTGATCGGAGGGAGGCCTCTCCAGCCGCCAGTCTAGCCTAAGTACGGACCAAAGTGGAGTGTTGCATGTCATGGACTGCTCAGCAAACCGTTATCTCTGGTCGCCACCCACGACCAACAAGTGGCCCATTAGGGGTATTTTACCCCTCTGCAGAGGTGCAGTCCGTGTATTTTCAGTCCCAGCCGACAGGGCGTCACCGAGGTTGTACATTGAAACTTGTCGGCACGAAACACCTCAACATGAAACGTTTCTTTAAAGTGCATTTATTTACCGATTATCTAAACGTTAAGAAGTTAACAATACATTAATATTCATGTTTGCGTATTTATACTTACTAGCAGGACCTGTGGATATACCACAGTATGATAGTTTAATTATTACAAGGTTCGATATGTTTACTTAAGAGCTATTATACTTCAATATGTAAAAAGTACAATAATCTTGATATAACTCTCTCTCACCCTTTTTTAAAAATAAAACAACAACAAAAAACAAAACAAAAAAAAACAGACAAACAAAAAAAAACAAAAACCCCAGAGCGTCCAAATCATCAAAGAGAAAATGCAAAAATGTAAATCCTGATTATCTGCGTTGCTTATCCGCGAATTCTCATTTCTCATGAATATCGTCACCTCGGCTAAAAAATGGACCATTCCGTTTTTATTATAATGAAATAAAGGGAAGAAAAATGACGTGCTACACGGATAAATATAATAAGAGAGAGAGAGAGAGAGAGAGAGAGAGAGAGAGAGAGAGAGAGAGAGAGAGAGAGAGAGAGCTCGAAAACAATAATGCTAATCTAAGTTTAATAGATAAACCTTGTTGTTGCGTAATGGTTAACGACCTTGTTTTGCCAACAATCATTAATGGGCCATGAATTTATTCCTGTTGGCATACGCTGTACCACCTGCAAAGAGAATAAGAATCCCGCCCCCCGCGCAAGCGGTGTGCTGCGTATGACACTAAACTACATCTGACGTATGGCAGTCTAAATTTTCAGTGCTGTGGACCGGTTCATCTCAGTCGGTAGAGCATCTGCCTCGGAACCACAAGACTGCAGGTTTGATACCGGCTCTCACCAACTCAGAGTACGAGTAATACAGCTTGGCCCTGCGTGGTAAAATGGGGAACAGATGATAGAGCGCAAACAGTCTCACTGGTCAAGCGATAGTGAAAAGAGGATAGACTCCTTCGCTGTCTGACAATATGTCATTTTACTTACTTTACTATTTAAAATGCTTGTCCAACAGCTGAAGATTTAGGTGAGGTTATAGGTCTGCAGCTCTAGCGAGTGCAGAGATCCTTCATTGGCATTACTTCTAGGTCAACTCTTAGGGTTCCATGTATGGGTCTAATAAATCTGTTTAAAAAATGTTCGTATTCGATAGGACAGTGAGCACCCCCCAAAAAAAGATAATCCTAAACGGGTTGACATGCCGTTAAAATCATTCAATCTCATTGGGTACCTCAAACAGCTGTTCGCAAAATCTAATCTTTTTAAGGACACCTTGCGAAAAGTAATGTTTAGCGAGTATGAACTAGCTGTCCATTTACTAGTGAAGCGATTCTTAATGTACTCTCTTTACTTCTGGCCTAAGTAATCCTAAACGGGTTGACATGCCGTTAAAATCAATCAATCAATCAATCCTCATAGGGTACCTCATACAGCCTTGCGCAAAATCTAATCTTTTTAAAGACGCATTGCGAGTTGAACTAGCTGCTCATTACTAATGATGCGATTCTTACTGTGTTCTCTTTACTTCTGGCCTTGTGCCCAACTCAACCAAGTTTAGTAAATGACTACTTAGACATATGTTTACATCCGCATGTAATAGACGAATAATAGGTTTAAGTGTATTATTTCTGGGACAAAAGCCTGAAAAGATGTTTACCAGCAACAATTTCCCAGCGGATATTTACCGATTTTTTTTTTGTTATTATTATCCTTACAATATCGACGGTTGGCGAAATTAGAAAATGCCCGCCAGGAAATAAACATTGGCTGAGTTTAGGTGGAAAGGACCAAAAGCCTCTGGCCAATGATGTTGATTGTTGTTGCTGTTGTTGTACATAATTTTGATGCACCACAATATGCCTTAGATACGATTTTTACATTTCACTACCCACCGACCCTCTCTCTCTCTCTCTCTCTCTCTCTCTCTCTCTCTCTCTCTCTTATAAACTCATTTATGTCCAAATTTACTTTTACTCAATGCGTGTGCTGCATAATGGTTATCGTTGCTGGAAATGGAGTGAGCAACCCGAGTTCAATTCCTGGACGGGGCTATTTGCGTTTCACATCTTATTATTATGGAGATTATCTGTCTGTCTGTCTGTAACGATATGATTTTACATTTCACTCTCTTGTCTGTCTGTCTGTCTGTCTGTCTCTCTCTATCTATCTATCCACACACACACACACACACACACATATATATATATATATATATACACACATATATATATATCCTGGACGTGGCTATTTGCGTTTCACTTCTTATTATAATAGAGATAATTGTATGTCTGTCTGTAACCATAAGATTTTACATTTCCCTTCCCCCAACTCCCCCCCCCCTATCTATCTCTCTCTCACACATACATTTATACACAAATTTACTTTTACTCAATGCGCACGTTTCGTGACGGTTATCGTTTCCTGAAATGGCGCAACCAGAATTCAAATCCTGGACGTGGCTATTTGCGTTTCACATCTTATAGAATGAAATTATCAGTAGGTCTTTCTGTAACCATACTATTTTACATTTCACTTCCCCAACTCTCTCTTTCACATTTATACACAATTTACTTTTACTCAATGCGTATGCTGCATAACGGCTATCCTTACAGGAAATCGAGTCAGTAACCCTAGTTTAAATCCTGGGCAGGGTTATTTGCGGTTCACATCTTATAATGGAAATTATCTGTATATCTATCTGAAACCAAAACTACATCACCACTAATGTCATCATTCCCTTAGTTATTTTCATTATATTCTCAATGACTATTAAAAAAAATAATCGTGATCATTACTAGCCAAAAAAAAAAACACCCTACAGTGTAAAAAATAATTTTAAAAGTTAAAACATCAGTGTTAAAGGGTTTGTATCTTCAAATTATCAAAGGAGTAAAAAAAAAAATAAACAATTTGAAATGGAAATTTAGTTCTGTCCCCCTTAGTTATGTTGCGTGCATCTATTAATTATCAATTAAACAATTATTTTGAATGGTTTACACATAATTTTACCACACGATCGTAGGCATCTATTTATTTGTAAACTTTTTAGTTAACCTCTTGTTAATGAAAAAAAGGGTGAGAGTAAAAAATAATTTAAAAACTGATTACAGGGTTGTTCTTTATTCTATGTATTGACGATTTTGAGTAAGCAGTGACATAGTTTCGGTTACAGACAAATAGAGACCGAATCTCCATTATTAATAGATTTAATCCTAATTAGCATCTTATCAATTAACGATGTCTCTATGAAGGAAAAATCAAACCAAGATTAACGCACTCCTATATACTCAAACAAGAACAATAAACACAATGTGGAACATGTCAAACACCTTTGACAGTTAAACACTTATTCATGGAATTCAAGCTTTTTTGCTCACATCAGAAACCGTTATTTTAAAGCAAATAATATGAAAAATCTGTTTGAAAATGTCAATAGGGAGGATATTCTTTCTTTTTTGAGGGAAATAAATTATACCATAGAATATAGACATGAAACAAATCAATACTATACAACATAATTCCCAATAATGCTAACACATTGTTAAAACCAATTACTAAAGAGTATAAATATAAATACACGATATGTATAACTTCCTAACCGTTAGGCATGACATAATCCCAGACGGGTTGATATGCCGTTAAAATCAATAAAAAAACAAACAAACCAAACCAGTCGTACTTCGCTTAAAATTTAGTTTTGTATTATATTCCTGCATTTGGTGGCGGGGTGGGGGTAAATACGTACTTATACTCATTTTTTAGTTTTTTGTGAAAGCGCGTGTGTAATGGTTAAAGTCATAGGAAATGGACTCGTCGCCCCGAGTTCAAATCCTGGACGTGGTAATTGCATTTCACTTAGCGCTAATACCCTTGGGAAAGGTATGAATTCGCGGGTAAATAGTAGGACAGACTGGGCTCTTTAACCTCAACCAGTCTAGGAGAAAGAAAACTCTGAATTCAAACCTGTTAAACTCCGCTTAAGAAATTGACCTTGTGTCACATCCTGCTCGTGCGAGGAGTTGGTAAATATATATATACTCATTTTTTACAAAAATCGCGCACGTATGATATCCATATCTAAAAAATGGACACACATGCCTAAAATATTCCAATGGTTATGAAAGATTTTTGTTTATGCACACACCATGTAATTGCACGCTCATATCATACATAGACACAGAAACACATATCGGATTATTAGATATATTTTTCTTATTGAATGTGATCGATTATCGAACTCGACTGGATGGGTGTTGTTAGTGAGTTCGATTCTCCCTGGGTGTCCCCTGCTTATGGTCTTGTACCAAACTAAGCTAACCTAAGTAAGTGACTACCATTGTAGTATAATATATAAGTAAATAAGTATTACTGAATGTGAATGGGCGCAACACATGGTATCATGGTTATCGAGTTAGAGTAGCAGACCATTGATTTCGATTCACACTGGGTGTCCTCTGCTTCTGGCCTTGTACCAAACTAAGCTAACCTTAGTAAATAAGTATTACTGAAAGTGAATAAACGCCATGCATGGTATCATGGTTAGCGAGCTAGACTAGCGGACCATTGAGATTGATTCTCACTGGGTGTCCCGTGCCTCTGGTTTTGTACCAATCTTTGCTAACCTTAGTAAATAACTATTACTGAAAGTGAGTGGATGCCACGCATGGTATCATGGTTAGCTAGATTGACTAAGCAGACATTGTTAAGGAGTTCGATTCTCACTGGGTGTCAAGTGCTCTGGTCTTGTACCTGTATATGCTAACCTTAGTAGATAACTATCACAGAATGTGAATGGGCAGTACGCATGGTTAGCGAGCAAGACTAGCAGATCATTGTTAAAGAGTTCGATTCTCACTGGGTGTCAAGTGATCTGGCCTTGTACCAATCTATGCAAACGTTACTGAATAAATATTACTGATAAACGAATAGACACCACACATGTTATCATATTTTGCGAGTTTGACTAGCAGACCATCGAGTTAGATTCTCACTGGGTGTCCAGCGCTTCTGGTCTGGTACCAAACTAAGCGAAACTTAGCAAGTGACTATCTATTGAACGTGAACACCTGCCCATAGAAAATATAGTGAGTTCGATCCTCATTTGGTATTCCAAGGCTGTATCTTTGTATTACGCTTCTGTTCGTTAAATTAGATCAATATTTGCGCACCGTACCTTAGAGTGTAGAAATGATTTTCAAAATCGCACTATGTCAAATATCGGGTTTGTGTTTTTCCCCGCTCAAATATTCGATACAGACATTCGCCTTTTGCGTCTTTTATACGGTTAAAAGCATTTTCTAAACATCTATTTACTTGGCCTAAACCAGTGGTTCCCAACCATTTAAGTACCATGCCCCACGTTTTTATCACAAATTTCATTTCCCCCACCCGTTAATTGTTTAGTATGATATAACAATATCAGTTTTGGAGAAGTATAACATTAAAAAAATTGTATCTTTCAAATAAAACTAAAAGGTTTAACTCCAAATTTAATCAAATAAAATCCATTTTATGATGTGTATAATTGCGGGGGAGGGCAACAGATGAAGAACTGCAAAGTTAAACAAGTCAGAAGCCACGCATATAGCTGGTGCCAGATGCACGACAACATTAGTGGGTGAACACTTGATTAGATTGCACAAGCTGTTGCGCTCAGCTAGGTTGTAATTACAATTTTACCCTATAAATTTATGATTTGGTAAAATAAAAAAATGTTGATATTACTATATTTTTCATATTGCCCCAATTATTATTGAATTGTCCGCCAGTGGGGCGTAGGCCCCACGTTGGGAATCACTGGCCTTAACGAAACTGCTGTTTATTTTAGTAAACGTGTGTCTAACATATAATTCAGGTACAGAACGCACCTAGTGCAATGGTTAGAGTCGTAGAAAACGGACCCGTCAACGCGAGTTCAAATCATGGACGAGGCTGCTTGCATTTCACCTAGCACTAATATCATTGGGAAAGCTAAGGGTCAAATTACTTTACCTACAGCTAAAGGGTAGATAGTAAGGCTCTTAACCTTGGTTAGTGCTGTAACCTAACAAAGGTTACAAAA
>CM042158.1:48039197-48076697 GCA_023376005.1 Doryteuthis pealeii
CGATACATGCGTTGTAAGTCCCTTCAAGTAAAAATTTAATATATACTTATTCAGTAAACAAACATCAAAAATCTTATATATATATATATATATATATATATATATATATATATATATATAGAGAGAGAGAGAGAGAGAGAGAGAGAGAGATTTATTTGGTTGAGAAAAATTGTCAACCTATTAATATTACGAGCTGTCAATTTTGTTAACATGTCCGGTGCTCGAATGACATTAACGTCTATGAGGCTTAAAAATCTGAGAGATAATGATCTATGAAAAAAAACCTAATCTTTGATATGTGGACAGATTCATCACTTTCTGATCATTGAAAGAAAATTCGCCAAAAGAAATGGAACAACAACAACAACAACAACGAAACAAAACATCAAGGAAGTTAGTCGTGGAAAATAGGTTCTCTTATGCTGAATTGATTTGCCACCTGCTTTTCCCGTCAGTCTGTTTGTTTGTCTGTCCGTCTGTTTGTTTGTTTGTCTGTCTGTTTGTTTTTCGTCTGTCTGTTTGTTTGTCCGTCTGTCTGATTGCTTGTTTGTTTGTCTGTCTGTCTGTCTGTTTGTTTGTTCGCCTGTCTGTCAGTCTGTCTGTATGTCTGTTTGTCTGAATGTCTGTTTGATTGTCTGTCTGTCTGTATGCATGTATATATGCATGTTTGTCCGTCCGTCCGCCCGTCTGTCCGCCCGTCTGTCTGTCTGTCTGTCTGTTTGTTTTTTCGTCTGTCTGTTTGTTGTCAGTCTGTCTGACTGCTTGTCTGTCTGTCTGTCTGTTTGTCAGTCTGTCTGTCTATCTGTTTGTTTTGTTCGCCTGTCTGTCTGTCTGTCTGTATGTCTGTTTGTCTGAATGTCTGTTTGATTGTTTGTCTGTCTGTCTGTATGTATGTATGTATGTTTGTCCGTCCGTCCACCCGTCTGTCTGTTTGTTTGATTGTTTGTCTGTATGTCTGTCAGTCCGTCCGTCTGCCTGTCTGTCTGTCTGTCTGTTTGTTAGTCTGTCTGGCAGGCTGGCTGATTTTAAATAAAAAATTTTAGTGTAGATATTCAGAAAAAAAATAGTCTATACATATATTAAGGTATGTATGTACGTATGTATGTATGCATGTATGTCCAGAGGAAATTACGAAAATAAAACACTTAAAGACAAAGTATATATATATATATATATATACTATATATATACATCCACTATTACCGAGTGTAGATTTTTGTGCAAAAATTATAAAGACTTAATTTATATCCGCGAAGATATTTAAGAATGAAAATAGCATTAAGATAACATTAAAATTCTACTTAAAAATCTCCGTGAATCTCAAATTTAAACAAATCAATAGGAAAGCGCAAAACAATCAATTTATTTTTCTTTTTATTTATTTATTTTCAGACCGGATTAACATAAGGTCTTTTTACATGGGGATCTAGGTCCGTATCTCTCTCTCTCTCTCTCTCTCTCTCTCTCTCTCTCTCTTTATATATATATATATATATATATATAATAATATAAATATGTCCGTATCTATCTATCTATCTATCTAGATCCGTCTCTCTCTCTCTCTCTCTCTCTCTCTTCTCTCTCTCTCTCTATCTATCTATCTATCTATCTAGATCCGTATCTCTCTATTTAAGTCCGTATCTATCTATCTATCTATCTATCTATCTCGGTCCATATCTATCGGTCTGTATCTCTATCTATCCCGGTTTGTATCTCACTCACTCACTCACTATCTATCTATCTCTGTCCGTATCTCTCTATCTCGGTCCGTATCTATCTCTCTATGTTTCTATCTATCTATCTATCTCGGTCCATATCTATTATTGGTATGTATCTCTATCTATCCCGGTCTGTATCTCACTCTCTCTCTCTCTCTCTCTCTCTCTCTCCTCTCTCTCTTCTCACTCTGTCTGTATCTCTCTATCTATCTATCTAGATCCGTATATCTCTCTCTCCAGGTTATGGGGCATCCAGCTATACAGTAGTAACAGATTTGCAATGCTAGCTTGCTAACTATTACACCACGTTTTTTCCTCTTCTACCTAGATAACGCCGGGTACCCTCTTCTAGTGTCTATCCATATAGCAAATTCTTTTTTTTTTATAGAAATGTTTTATGAATTATAACTGACAAAGTGTGTCTATTTAGTTATGGGGGTCTTTTGGTTTTGGCAGGAGGTTGCTCTTTTCCCCTGTCAGTGACAAAGATGCCGTAAAGATGAATCAAGTCTGTACTAAGACTGTTCTTTTTATTATCAAGAAAGTATGGGCACACCAGTGTGGGCCGCTCAACAAAGACATACATTGACCAGCTCTATATGGATGTTGCGCAGAGGACATCTCAAGAGCAATGAATAATAGGGACGTTTACGAGAGATTGTCATGGACATCCGTGCTACTAGCGCGACATGATGATGATGATGATGATGATGATAATGATGATGATGAAGTGGCTAAACTTGCAAATCGGTCGGAAAATTAGGGTGACCCAGAAAAAACAGTTAGGTTTTAGTGTTAGTTTAATGGGAAAATAAATAAATAATTTGGGTTCTGTTTTTTTTCTGGGTCACCCTGTAATATGTTTTAATTTTCCGACCGATTTGCAGTTCAGCCGATGAAGTTATCATAATTTTTATTTTCGAATATTCAGAAAGTAGAAACTGAGCATTTTCGTCACGTGGCAATGACGTCACATTTCAACTGCTTAAATCAGGGGTCTCAAACTCAAGGACTCAAAGGGAGCACCACGTCCCTGGGGAAGGAGCACAACGAACCAATTCTTAGATAGTGATTTCAGTCAGTTATAATTTTTTATCTGATCAGTACCTGATAGGGTCTCATCTATCGTTCAAACAGAGGTGTTAACATGTTATTCTTAGGCGATACATAACTACCAATGTTACATAATTTAAGAGCAGCTTATAAATTATGAACGTACCTGTAGTTAGAATATCTAATTAAAGTTCGTTAGATTTGAAATCGGAGGTGGGAAATTTTCCATACCCGTTGGAATTATGATTGAGATGACGATGATTCCAACTTCACCTTCCGGTAGAGTTGTCAGAATAAGATTTAGTTTAGTTAGTCAGAAGCGACCCGATTTCTGAGGAGCGGGCAATTCTTTTATAAATACATTTTTCTGTTTAACCCAATAGGTACTACCACTCCGGGTCAGAGTGGACCAGGGAGCAATGGTGATGAAGGGGTGCTCCACATTCCCCACACCTCCAAAACTGGAACCTCACCATCAGATAGAGTTTAACGTCATTCCCAGGACATGTAGACCCGCAGCTACCGCCTTCTAGCACCCATATGATAAAAAGGGGTTGGGGCTTGCCATAAGGACTTAGGGTTGGGAAAATCATATAGGTGCTAGGGCTTGACGTGACCAGCCGATTGATCGGAGGGGCCTCTCCGACCGTCCGTCTAGCCCAAGATAGGGCCAAAGTGGAGTATTGCATATCATGAACTGCTCATCCACCTGGGCTCTATCCTTAAGCATCACGGGTCGCCACCCACGGCCAACAGGTGGCCCCAATGGGGGAGTGTTACCCCTCTGGTGCAGTCGGTGCATTCTGACGCCCCAGCCGACAGGGCGGTATAGATTGGTTTCTAGAAATAAAGCTTTATTATCATAAAACAACCAAGTCTAGTTAAGTGATTTAAAAACAAGAGATGACAGTCCGAAGAAATCAACAAAGAGGATCAAACCCCAGCAGAAGCCCCGAAGAGAAGTCAGCCCAGAGAAAATGACCGACGAGTTAGGACCAGTAGAAGCAGTAAGTAGCGAGTTAACAAGCAGAATGTAAAAAGTAAGACCATCATCTAATTATGTATCATCACTGTCTGATCTACCTGTCTGTCTGTCTCTCTCCATTATATACCCGAGATGTCTCTCTCCCCGATTATATACACCCGAGCAAAGGGGTGTTATATAGCCATTGCGGTTACACAACAAGAGTATTCGGGTGATAGAGAGTGTATTCGGGTGATAGAGAGAGAGAGAGAGAGAGAGAGAGAGAGAGAGAGGGGGGCGGGGAACAACATAGAGAGAGACAGACACATAGATAGAGTCGTGTAACTTACTTGCTTCTTTTCTTTCTTTCGGCCATCATGATCGTCTAGTGTTTCCTCTTTACTTCTTTCTATCTTCTTCAAATTAAGATCTTTTAAGCCATGCATAATTAATTAACAAGACTTGTTACTACTTTAATCAAAGGTTTTATTTCTAACTCACCACGCGGGAGTCAACTTCCACAGGCAGAGAGATCTTTCAGCCTGGCGTCTGGGTGTCAACTGATTACTTAACTAGTTCTCACGTTACTCGCGATATTCCCGCCTTTGGGGGTCAAAGTTCCCAAACAGTCTGCATTTTTTCATTTGGGCCCTTTGCATTCTCGCTACAGGTATCGTCAAAACCCTACGCCACCCTACAATTATGCAACATGGGTATACATAACACCAACCCTTTCGCACAAGTAGGATGTAACACATGGTCTCATTATTCAGCGGAGTTTAACAAGTTTGAATTCAGAATTATTGTACTTTTTACTCATAGAATTATTTCGCAATAACTATTAAGTAAACATATCAAACGTTGTAATAACCAAATTATCATACCGTGGTATACCCACAGGTCATGCTAGTTTTTATTATTGCCCTTTAATATATCCTGCGGGTCTACATGTCCTTGGAATGACGTTAAATTCTATCTGATGGTGAGGTTCCAGTTTTGGAGGTTTGGGGAATGTGGAGCACCCCTTCATCACCATTGCTCCCTGGTCCACTCTGACCCGGAGTGGTAGTACCTGTTAGGGTCCCATCTATGGGTTAAATAGAAAAATGTATTTATAAAATTTGTATTATCCATTAAGAATTGATTTATTTCAAAACTTTATCGGCATTAAATGACCCACTGAGGTTGATATGCCGTAAAACAAAACAAACCAATTTAATATATCAAACTTTTTAAACGGGATACACAGAAAAAAAACGTACCGGAAATGTTTGTTTATTGATTTTAATGACATATCAACCCGTCTGGGGTTATGTCATGCCTAACGGTTATGAAGTTATACATATCGTGTATTTATATTTATACTTTTTAGTAATTGGTTTTAACAACGTGTTAGCATTATTGGGGATTATGTTGTATGGTATTAATTTGTTTCATGTCTATATTCTATGGTATAATTTGATTTCCCTAAAAAAAGAGAGAATATCCTCCATGTTGACATTTTCAAACAGATCTTTCATATTGTTTGCTTTAAAATAACGGTTTCTGATGTGAGCAAAAACCTGCATTCAATGAATAAGTGTTTAACTAACAAAGGTGTTTGATATGTTCCACATTGTGGTTGTTGTTCTTGTTTGAGTATATAGGAGTGCGTTAGTCTTGTATGACCAATGCGTAATCGGGACACAATGACTTGTTCCTTTCTAGACTTCCTTAAAGTTGGTCTCCAGCCTCCCAAAGTGGGTTTGATTAGGAAGAGTTTATTGTGGATGTTATTATTCCAGTGTGGTTGCCATTTTGTATAAAGGAATTTATTAATTTTAGGTTTCAAATCAGTATATGGTATCTTGAAATTGTCGGGGATCAACTCTAGAGCCGATTTAGCTGCGGAGTCAACACTGTGATATCCAGTAGAATGTATAGATCCTAGGTATACCCCGCCCTGTCTGCTGATGTTGTAAAATATACCGACTGCACCTCTGAAGAAGGGAAGGGTCCTCTCTCCAATGGGAGCACCTGTTGGCCGTGTGTGGTGACCTGAGTGCCAGAATCCTGGTGGTTGAGAAACAGTACAGTACATATAACACTCCTCTTGAGCCCTTACTTAATCTAGATGTGCGGTCGGAGTGACCCCCTCCGATCAATCGACTGGTCATGTCAAGCCCTAGCACCTATATGATTGCCCTGAATCTATTGCTCTTATGGCAAATCCCATGCGTACTATGATAGCAGATAAAATATTTATTCATGATTGTGTGCTCTTGTGTAAATTAACAAAGCTATGGTTAACTCCATCGGCTTTGACAAAACAACACACACTTTTTAAAGATTTATTTCGTACCAAGAAATACACGCTAAACTTGCACCTGACTACATCGGTAGTGGTGGTATCCCAGGATTATTAGGTATTTCGGGTCTTAAAACATCATTCACCTTCACCTAGGTGACCTATCTGGTGTTGATCAGGCACCAGTTTCTGTTCAAGTAACGAGATCTCAACAGCAAATAAACTATGATAGCGGGCTTTGGGGCATTTTATACTATTGTTATGACCTGTTTAAGGGTCTATAAATAATAACTCAACATGGGTATAAGATGTAGGGAACAGATTGTATTCAGCAATATATATCAACGTACAATGGAAGGGTTTCCTTGTTTCAGCTCACACGAAGAACTGTATCTGGTATTACTCGTTTGAGTAGCTTTGCTCTGTTAAATATATACCCTTTAGGTAAGTCCATGTTGGTGTCATAGGTGAGTCACCTACAACAACTATGAAGGGCCATCGAAACCTCCAATCAAATGCATCTACGGACTCGCCCCTCTCATAAGAAAGGGGGAATAAAAACAGATGGTTTCCCCTCGTCTAGAGAAGTTGAGAAGCCCTTCGACGCTCAGAATGGATTAATTCACAAATAAGTTCTAATGTGCTTTTTAAAACCGTTAAAAAAAAACGATATCAACTATTAAATTACTATTGCTTCATAATACCCCCCCCAAAAAAAAAAACAAAAAAAAAAAACAACAACGTTCACAAAGATAAAGTTTATACACAATAAACTATTACATCACATCTATTAATAATGGAGATTCGCTTCCGATTTTTGTCTGTAACAAAAATGACGTCACTGCTTACGTCACATTAACCAAAATCGTCATAACATAGAATAAATACACTCAAAATTTGAACATGCAACATTAGACAGTCCTCATTGTTTTTTAAAACAAGTTTTAATAAATACATGACTGGTATTATATATCTATATATAGTTTGTTTTATTCTAATACATATCTAAAGTTTACATTTCAAATTGTTTTATTTTTTAATCCTTTAATGAATTTGATGATTTTACTTACTTAGGGTAAAACTCGCTGACATTGAATTTTTTACTCCCACCCCTCAGGCAATATGTTTTAAAAATCTATTTTTACATCGGCCGGAGGCCGTTTTTTTTATTTTTTACTAGTATTTATAATGGCAGATGAAATATTTACACGTGAATTGGCGTTCTTGTATAAATTAACAAAGTTATAGTTAACTTCATTGGCGTAGACAAAACAACCCACACATTTTTTATTTCATATTATTTTACCCGATAACGAAAAATATCATAGTATTTGGTTAGTTCTTTTTTGAAGGTTCACCGTGAAGTTATCAAAATAAGATTGCATGTTTTATATCCAGATACACGAATAGAGTTTTTGCTATTGGTTTATATATCCGTGGGCGTGAATATTTGTGGTATAAAGTAATAGTTGTATAATAATAGTGGTATAATGATAAAATTGGCGGAGTGGCCTATCGTGGATATTAGCCGTCAGCGAGGGTGACTATCTCCTTTTCGCTAGCACTAGATCAGAGAAATTGTTTTGAGCTGAGGTGGAACGCCACACCTAACGTCAGCTCCCCACTTTACCGCACATATCAGATTACCCAATCTGTACTGCTCCTGCACTGAGTAGGTGGGGACCGGTATCGAACCCGGAATCCTGCGATTCATAGGCACATACCCTACCAATTGAGCTAAACTGACCCCTAAAAGTTTGTGATATGATAGTAGAAAAAGGAAAAAAAATAGGGATGAATATAGGATCAGACCCCACAGTCCGAAGTTGAAAGCCCAGTGGGCGGGGCTTTAGAATACACCAACCAAACGTTTCCAGAGGGTTGCCTCCCAATAAGGACACCTGTTGGCCGTGGGTGGTGACCCGTGATGCTTAAGGACTGAATCCTGGTTGCTGAGCAGCTACATACAACACATCACTTTGGCCCTTACTTGAGCTAGACAGGCGGTCAGAGAGATCCCCCGATCAATATACAGGTTACATCAAGCCCTAGCACCTATATGATTGTCTCGACCCTATTGCTCTTTTGGCAAACCCATAACCCTATTTATTCAGACTTGGTCTGAAGATCACATAGGTGAGAAACTGTCCGTAACCGGGGGCTGCTGACTCCAACTCCACGCTACATTGAATGCTCTATCGAGGATATTGAGCACACATACTTCTAAATATAGCACCCATATTATCTATCTATATATCTTATATATATATGTTGTCATTGTGGAGTCCACATATTCTTCTTTGTTGGTATGTCTGGTGAGTCTAGTTCTTAGTGTATATATGATATTTGTGCGTTGATATATATATATATATATATATATATATATATATATATATATATATATCCAATGATTTCCCTCTGACCATTCAAATTCACCTCTCAAACGCTATCCCACCCACTTGACATCTTCCCCTAATCCACACCTCTCCCGTCCACTTTCTCTTCTATAAAACACTTGTATGGTGCTTTAGTTATCAAATAAACTACTGAAACGACTGATGAATCTGAGCTTAAAGCTTAGCGAAATATATCTCCTACATACACTTGTCCGCGTTTTGTTCCTTTGTTCCACATATCTTTACTACATTCTGTCGGATTTACTCCAATCCTCCCTCCTCATATATATTATATATATATTAATATATATATTATATATATATATATATATGTGTGTGTGTGTGTGTGTGTGTAATATATATTTAAAAAATTTTGTGTGAAGCATGGGTGTGAAATAAATGAGAAACTCCGTTAGTTGTTATGTGTTAAGTTTTATTTTATTTCATACAATATTTCGAGGTGATGAGCCTTCTTTCCGAAGAATTACTATACTGGCTGATTTGCGTTGTCGTTGGCACTTTTATAGATAGGAATGTTGAAATTCCGGTCATCTAATGGCTAGTGGGGCTGGAATTGGCTGGAGTTGGGGTGTCGCTCTGTCGATCGGCCATTGATGACTGGCTGTCTCCGCCACTGGCGGGGCTGGGACTGGGTGCCGGTATGTGGGTCATTGGTGCGAATTGAGTCTAGGGGCGCCTGGTTGTCTTTGCTATCCTCTTCATTGGCGGAGTTGGAGTTGGGGGTGGGATGATTCTATTTGGGATCATCTATACCATCTGTATATATACAATGCATGCCCAAGGTTATTATGTAAAGGCTGTCTGACGAAACTGGGCTCATTTATTGAGTTACCGGTCGAAATAAATTTATAATGGCCAAATAATAGTTGGTTAAGTTTTTCGTTCTTATTGAAGTATATATATATATATATATATATATATATATATATATATATTATATATATATATATATTTACCTAAATGGACTAAGTAACTAATTAAACCACACCAAAACACTACATTTTAATATCCAAACACTTACACTAACCTTAAACTATAGTAATAAAAATATTCTTTAACTTTTATAGACTCATTTATATATGATATCTTGGTGGGGGGAAAGGCGAAAGATTTATTTTCCAATTTAAAAATATCTAAAATTATAACCTTGCTTCGTTTTATCAAATAAAATGTCTTTAAAGTTGGTATATTTTCACGCACACACACACACACACACACACACACACACACACACACACACACACAAATAAGAAACGCACACGCACACACATACACACACACGCCAACCAGACAGAGAGACAGGGAAACAGAAAAACAAACGTTTCTAAAGCTGTTATAAAGTCTCTTTTGGCCAGACTCTAATTTATAAATTAATTTATACTTACCTCACCCATAATTATAAAGAAATATTAACAAATATCTATCATATGCATATGTATATATATTTATATGTCACACACTCTGAATCTATCTATCTATTTCAGTCTCATACGAATTATTTATATATTTTTGAGGTATGAGGTGTAATAATTAGAGTCGACCAGAGTTCAAATTTGATCGAAGTTGTTTGCTTTTATGATAGCGCTAGTACCCTTGGGAAAGGTATGCATCAAACTAATCTCCTTCCAGCTATGGGTAAATAGTAGGACAGACTGGACTCTTTAACCTTTGATTAAATATATATATGTATACACACACACACACACACACACACACATTATATATATATAAAAAGAACAGTAAGTAACGGGCTAGCTCAGTCGGTAAGCGTTCTGCTAGAAACAACAAGGTTCCTAGTTCGATATCAGTTCTTCACCAACTCAGCACAGGGATTTGTGCAGTAAAGTAAGGAGCTGATTGTAAGTTTGCGCTCCACCACAGATGCAAAAACAATCTCCTTGCGCGCTAGTGAAAAGGGGATATACTTCCTCGCTGAATGCCGACTTTAGGCCACCCCGGCGTCTTTTACTTATATATATATATATATATATATATATATATATATATATAGGGTTATCCACAGACACGTGTTTCGACTTATCAAGTCTCTTCAGTGTGGCTAGACATTTTGTAAGCTACCTACAGCCGGAATTGAACTCCGGTTATATATATATATATATACATACATATATATATATATATATATATATTAGTTTAATTATATTCAGTCTGCCCACAAATGCATTGAAAAAAGGGTGGAGACCGCCCAAAATATTGGATACAATAAAAAAGATCAAAAGCAATACAACGTTCATCCTTTAGAATTTTGTTTTTCGTTCCTCTTATATTTTCCGATGCTTCTAATGTAACAAAAAACGTTCACAATAACATTATACACACACACACACACACACACACATATATATATATATATATATATATATATATATATATATATATATATTATATATATATTGCCGCAGAAATAACAGACAGGCTATACTGTGCAAGCACTTATAATTCTTACCGAACTCTGAATAATGAAATTCGTGATGGTTGGGAGCGTTCTTGCTAGTACATTTTTTTTTTTACATTCGTATTTGTGATGTTTCTCTCTCTCCTCTTCTTCCTCTTCTCTCTCACCGCCACGGTACCCACAAGAATTGTTTTAAAAGCAACTTTAACATATGAACTAATACATCCACCTCCTCCCCTTCAACTTGTACATAGCTCACCTCTGACACCTGAATTTTGAAAACAGAAACGAATTAACACATCTTGAATAGGTTTCGCTTGCTCGAGAACTGACCTCAAGCGTGTCCTGTTCTCGCTTTACAGAAATTCGTTAACAAAAATCACCCCCCCCCACTTCACAAAAAAAAAAAAAAATCATTCAGTGTCTTCGCTGTGAAGTGTCGCTCCAGAACACTTGTTCGCCCATGTCAGGATAGAATTTGACATGTTCCCATGTGTGTTACAGACAGAGTCATTCATTTATTTTCCCAATACTTCTTTATTATTCTATCTTGTTTTTTTTTTTTCAATTTTATTTTTGAACAGTCCTCTAAAGTATATATCAAAAATTTGCCTTCTAGTAAGTGAATGTGGGCGGAAAAGACTATAGGGGCCGGGTTAGCTCAGTCGGTAGAGCGTTCGGCTAGAAATCACAAGGTTCCTAGTTCGATACCCACCTCGTCAACTCAGCGTTATGAGTAGCACAGGGATCTGTGCGGTAAAGTGGTAGGTGTGGCGCTCCACCTCAGACGCTAAAATAATCTCCTTGGTCTAGCGCTAGTGAAAAGGGGATATACTCCCTCGCTGCTTGGCTGATACTGACATTAGACCGCCCCGACGACTTTTATATTATATATATATATATATATATAATATACGTGGGTGTGTCAAAAAGTAATGCCATTTTGTTTAGGACAGGTATAATTACCAACACAGGACCATGTATCATACATCAAAATGAACCTGGTCCTCTGTGGATCACATCCCTACTTCTACACATAGTCACCATTTCTTTCAATAGCAATGTTCCACCTTCGAATGAGAGCAATTCTGTTGACTGTTCTTTGAGCCATTTCTTCAATACAGATTTCTCATCCTCGTCACTGGAATTATATTCGCCTCTCTTCGAACCTATGAAAGAGGGTTTGAGACAAAACATTATTCCAGTGAGGAGGAGGAGGAGGAGGATCTGTAGTGAAGAAGTGGCTCAAAGAACAGTCAACAGAATTTTACAGGGCAGGCATACAAACATTATTGCAAGACTTTTGACTCACCCAAGTATTAATGTGATAACTAAACCTGGATTAAAGATTAAAGGATTTGGTGTATTTGTATTGTTCTTACAAGATTAATGTTGATTATTACTGGAGATTAAATTGGATATTAACTGATATTTTTCATGCAAGAATTTTTACCAATTCTCTTCAAATGTTCCATATTTTGTGAGTCTCAGAATTTCGCATTTAATAACTGCATTGCCTCGTTTTCATTTTCTTCTCTTCTAAGTTTTTCCTTAAAAGACATTTAAGAGACTCTTCCAAATGACCAAGCAATCACTTTCATTTTTAGATAATATCTCGGAGGCAATCTCACTTTTATATTATATTTTTCTTCTTCTTCTTCTTCTTCTTCTTCTTCTTCTTCTTCTTCTTCTTCTTCTTCTTCTTCTTCTTCTTCTACATTCTTTCCTTCAATTTCCTCTGTTTCTTCTTCTTGATCATTCATTTATTTTTTTATCTTCTTCCACATTCATTCATTCATTCATTCATTCTTGTTGTTGTTCTTCTTCTTGTTCTTGTTCTTGTTCTTGTTCTTGTTCTTCAATATTCATTCATTCATTCTTCTTCTTCAATATTCATTCATTCTTCTTCTTCTTCTTCTTCTTCTTCTTCTTCTTCTTCTTCTTCAACATTTATTCATTTTTCTTCTTTATTTTCTTTTTCTACATTCATTCCTTTTTCTTCCACTTCCTCTTGTTTCTTCTTCTTGATCATTCATTCATTCTTTCATCTTCTTCCATATTCATTCATTCATTCTTCTTGTTCTTGTTCTTGTTCTTGTTCTTCAATATTCATTAATTCATTCTTCTTCTTCTTTCTTCTTGAATATTCATTTTCATTTCATTCTTCTTCTTCTTCTTCTTCTTCTTCTTTCTTCTTCTTCTTCTTCTTCTTCTTCTTCTTCTTCTTCTTCTTCTTCAACATTTATTCATTTTCTTCTTTATTTCTTTTTCTACATTCATTCCTTTTTCTTCCACTTCCTCTTGTTTCTTCTTCTTGATCATTCATTCATTCTTTCATCTTCTTCATTCATTCATTCATTCTTCTTTTTCTTCTTGAATATTCATTAATTCATTTCATTCATTCTTAATCATTCATTCATTCTTTCATCTTCTTCCATATTCATTCATTCATTCTTCTTCTTCCTTTTCTTATTGAATATTCATTAATTCATGCATTCATTCATTCATTCATTCATTCATTCTTCTTCTTCTTCTTCTTCTTCTTCTTCTTCTTCTTCTTCTTCTTCTTCTTCTTCTTCTTCTTCTTCTTCTTTATTTCCTTTTCTACATTCATTCCTTTTTTCCACTTCCTCTTGTTTCTTCTTCTTGATCATTCATTCATTCATTCATCTTCTTCCACATTCATTCATCTTCTTCTTAATAATAATAATAATAATAATAATAATAATAATAATAATAATAATACTATTATTATTATTATTATTATTATTATTATTATTATTATTATTATTATTATTATTCCCCGAAGCCGAGAAAAAAGTCCTCATTAATGATAAGACTTGCCGTCGTCGTCGTCACCGGTTTTGCTTTTCGGTAAGCATGAAAGCGAAACGCACACGTGGGGAACATTTTTTTCACCCGAGGATTGTGTTTCGAAAAAAACGCAAGTGTTTCCTTACAGTGAAAACAGGTGCGTTTTTTTGTCTGTGTGCATGCGTAGCTGAGGTTGGGGATCAGCAAGTACACTTTAAAAAAAAAGTATCATTACTATCGCCTCTGTGGTAAACTGGCACTATCTAGAAATATATACGAACATAAACGATATTGTATATTAGGGTAGGTCGATTTTTCAATTTAAAAAAAAATCAAATTATCCATCTATGCGAAAGTTGTGTGTGTTGCATAGCCTTCTTTACCGGCACTAAATAGGTATATGTTATATACTTCTCTTACTTCTTACTCTGTCGTCTATTCTTCCGGCCTGGTATATCTTCTAAGGTCTCGTCTGGTCTTCTATTGAGGATTCCGTGTCTGGTTTCTGTTGGGGATCACTCCTTATCAGAAGCCTTGTGTCATTGTTAGTTTTTAGTAATAAACACAAAACTTCGATTTACGATGATGTTACTTTATTCGTAGATCCCCAGACCAGACAATCACGCAGTGAGACTCACATCTTGCTAGCTTCGCTTCTAAGTTCTAACTCTTACTAACTGAGTTGCTTACCCCTTAAACCGGAAGGGGGCTTCTATCGGGGTTCCGTTTCTCACGGTTATCCCGCAAGGCAAGGTCAGACTGAGGTCAATCATTGTCACTCACTCTCAAGGCCATCAGCTGCACTAATATGATTTCTACACTATTCATTCATTAGGTATCCAATGATTATGTAACAGTGTGTTTGTATACTGAATACTGATACCAAAATTAGTTAATTTACTTGCACCATTGTTGGAGGAAATAGCATCAAAGATCGTCTACTAAAATGCACTAAAAGTCCTCGTTTTCTAATTTTGCGAATACGAGGATTTTTAGTGCATTTTAGTAGACGATCTTTGATGCTATTTCCTCAAATAATGGTGCAAGTAAAAGATCTAATTTTTGGTCGATGGATAATTTGATATTTAACAAAAAGTGAAAAATCGACCTACCCTATTGTATATGTGTGTGATTGTGTATTCGTATTCATCTAAGAGTATGTATATATAAACTTGTATGCGAGTCCGTGCGTGCGGGCATGTGCGTGCGTGCGTGTGTGTGGGTGGATATGCCGTGTAGGTGGTATATCAAAACATGCAATCACTTTGCGTGGGAAAAACCGAGGGAGCAACAACAGGTCACATATGAATATCATCTTCATCGCCAGACAGAGTATATCAATACGGCGTACGCATGATATGGCGTGATATGTATATGTAATGTATAAAAAACGGTATTAATTTCATCTGCATCATGTGATATGTACAAACACGTACACGCACACATGCATATATACACTTACATGCGCATATATATGCACTTGCATTATACATATATATCTATATTATTTATATATAGGCTAAAATATTCATAGCTACCGGAAGCACGAAGTTAGATTTCAAGTACCCTCCGAGAGGTTCGAACTGATTCTTAATGGCTTACAAATCCAGCACGCTTACTAAAGTGATTATCTGTACTAATCTCTCTCTCCCTTCCCCTCCTCCTCCTCTCTCTGTCTCTCTCTGTCTCTCTCTCTCTCTATATATATATATATGTATACACACACACACACACACACCACACACACACACACACACACACACATATATATATATATATATTATATATATTATATATATCATTGTCGATTATTCAAAACCAGAAATAATAAATGAATAACTAGCGGAGTTCTTTGTTTATCAAAGATGATATGATTTGGCATTAAATGACCCGAAAAGGTTTGATATGCCTTAAAACAAAGCAAAAGGACTATATGACCTTTAGGCACCCCTTTTGCGATCTCGATTCGTGGGGACATTTTTTGTCATCTACACCGTCAAAATCCGGTTAATTGTTAACAGACGACCTATAGAGTTTTTTTAATTATAAAATTAACCCCTAACCCTATCCCCTAACACTAACCCTAACCCCTAACACTAACCCCTAACCCTTAACCCCTAACAAACAACCGGATTTTGACGGTGTAAATGAGAAGAGTGTTCTTGTGAGTCGAGATTGTGGAAGTGGTTCCTAAAGGTTATATGGTCCTAACAAAACAACTAACCAACCAAACAACCAACCAATCAACCAACCAATTGCTTCCACTTGCATATATAATATATATATATATATATATATCATTGTCGATTATTCAAATCCAGAAAGAATAAAGGAATAACCAACCAACTATCCAACCGGAGTTCTTTATTTATCAACAATGACATGATTTGGCATTAAATGACCCAAAAAGGTTTGATATGCCTTAAAATGAAACAAAACAACCAACCAACCAACCAACCAACCAATTGCTTCCAATGAGGTACTCATCTGAAGCATAAAGTCACATTTATGTAGTAATCAATAGGAAATAAACTTACTATAAATGTCCTGCAAGAATATCGCGCCAACTACTACTCTACCGGTGCTGTGCTTTTGTGCTGAGAATTATGTGTCCAATCTCACAGACAAGTTAAAGAGACAATTCTTCCAGGCCGTTGTCGTATCAGCACTGCTGTACGGCTGCACCACCTGGACCCTAACGAAGCGACTGGAGAATAAACTAGATGGAAGCTGCACAAGAATGTTTGCGCGTGATCCTGAACAAGATATGGAAACAACACCCCACGAGAAAACAGCTGTACGGTCACCTGCCACATATCACCCAAACCATCTGAGTAAGACGGACAAGACACGTAGGACACTGTTGGAGAAGCAAGGACGAACTCATAAGTGACGTCCTCCTGTGGAAGTCAGCACATGGGCACACCAGCAAAGACGTACATTGACCAGCTCTGTGCGGATACAGGATGCTGCATAGAGGACCTCCCGAGAATGATGAGTGATAGGGACGGATGGAGAGAGATTGTCATGGATATCCGTGCTAACAACGCGACATGATGATGATGATGATTACTCTACCACAGATGATTCCACTCAGACGAAATACTGATAGATATCAAGACAATTATTATGTCGCAGACTTTAGAGATGTAAGAATATATAAAATTTATGGATAAAATATGTTTGGTTTGGTTTGTTTGTTTTACGGCATATCAGTTTCAGCAGGTCATTTAATGCCGACAAGGTTTTGAAATAAATTCATTCTTAATGGATAATCAATTTTATTTATAAACTCATGTTTTTCTATTTAACCCATAGATAGGACTCTAACAAGTACTACCACTCCGGGTCAGAGTGGACCCGGGGAGCAATTGTGAGGAAGGGGTGCTCCACATTTTCCAAACCTCCAAAACTGGAACCTCACCATCAGAGTTTAACGTGATTCCAAGGACATGAAGACCCTCAGCCACCGCTCTTAAATATCACGGGTCACCATCCACGGCCAACAGGTGGTCCAATTGGGGGATTCTTATCCCTCTGCAAAGGTACAGTTGGTGTATTCAAAAGCCCCAGCCGGGAGGGTTGGGATAAAATATAAAAAAAGAAGCGTGCAACGTTATTGAGGCGGTGTGTGACTGGTAGAAAATCTTATTTCAAACAGCAAGTACTAACATTTCACACATTGACCGTGCGATACTTGATGGAATAACAGTAATATGATACGGTGTAATTGTCGAGGAAGAAGCGTTCTTTGCAGGAAGGAAACCTTTAATTACATTCGTCAATCCTCTTGGGGGATAGGAGACGCCGTTCTTGGATTCGGAAGGAACCTTAAACAATCAATATTATTGACAGTGTTTTTATCGATTAAGTATTATTGTGCAAGATTTCAGTCTAAAGCGCGCGTGGCGTCAGACGAAAAAGGACTCAGCGAACCGAGTTCAAATCCTCGTCATTGCGTTTCATTTAACTCTAATATTTTTTTGGTAGAAATTATCTCTGTCTTCTCCTCCTGTTGGTATTCTGGTCGCCTAGGTGTACTATTGGTAAATCCAATGGTAGATAAAGGGTGTAGTCTTAGTAGTTGAAAAACCCTGCTGTAGTCCTTGAAATCCCAGGTAGAACAAGAGTGTAGTTGTAAGCAGATAATCGGGTCGTAGTCCTTCTGGTATTAATTTCAGTTAGCAACTGACTTCAGGACAATAACCAACGACATTAAATTCATTCTAATGTCGTTTTTCATTGGTTAATGCCTGCAACCTGATGCTGGTATTTTAAGTGTTGCATTTCATTAACTGCCCAGCCACCAAGGTTCCGGCCTTAAGTAACAAGGATCACCACCCACGGCCAACAGGTGGCCCCAAGTTTCTCATACATATTATACGTCTAGATAATCCAACAGCTCCTAACAATAGCAAATTAGTAGAAACTGAGCTATTTATTCTTTGAATAGCAACCAGTCTAGGAGAAGAAAAACTCTGAATTCAAATCAGATGTACTACGCTTTTAAAAATGATATCATGTCACATCCTGCCTGTAGCAGAGAGGGCAGATTGGGTTCTTTCTTTTTCTTTTTTGGATTTTACGGCATATCAATCCTTGTTGAGTTATTTTATGCCGAAGACGTTTTGTTCTATTCATTCTTGACGGGTATTACACATTTTTTTTCAATTTTTAAACAAATCTTTGTTAACTCATTTTCTTCTATTTAACCCATACATGGGACCTTAACAGTTACTAAATTCTGAGTCAGGGTGGATCTGGAAGTAATAGCAATAAAGAGGTATTCCACACACCCGGAGCTCCAGAATTGAGATTTCACCATTAGTTTGAGTTATTTAGCCTTAGTACGACAACCATAGGGCCGGGTTAGCTCAGTCGGTAGAGCGTTCGGCTAGAAACCGCAAGGTTCCTAGTTCAATACCGGTCCTCGTCAACTCAGCGTATGAGTAGCACAGGGATCTGTGCGGTAAAGTAAAGAGCTGGTGGTAGGTGTGGCGCTCCACCCAGATGCAAATACAATCTCCTTGGTCTAGCGCTAGTGAAAAGAGGATAGACTCCCTCGCTGATTGGCTGATACCGACATTAGGCCGCCCCGACGACTTTACTTTTTTTACGACAACCAGTCTAGGAGAAGGAAAACTCTGAATAAAATCCAGTTGTACTCTGCTTAAAAAATGATCCTGTATGTAGCAGAGAAGGCAGGTTGAGTTTTTTTTAGCCCTGATACGACAACCAGTCTAGGAGAAGTAAGACTCTGAATTCAAATCAACTTAAAAAATTGACCTTCTGTCGCACCCAACCAAGGCCGAGGGATTGGCTAAATATAGACTCTATTTTATTTATTGGTCAAATAGATTAAATGGAGCCTATATTCACCTAATCCCTAGATAAGACCGTCACAGATAAAATCATTCAATGTACTGCATTGGGCCTGTGAGTAATGGCAATGAAACGATACTCCTAAACGATCTAGAAATGGAGCCTCACCATCAGATGTAATTTGCAATCTCGAAACACTTTAAACAATCCCCAAACATTTAATAATATTCTATTGTTGATCTGGAGACCACTAGGTTTGCACTTTTCAGCCTCCAAAAATTTGATAACAGACTTATATTTAAGTAGGAAGCGCGTGGTGTAATGGTTAAAGTCATAGGAAATAGACTCGTCGCCCCGAGTTCAAATCCCGGACGTGGTAATTGCATTTTACTTAGCGCTAATACCCTTGGGAAATGTATGAATTCTACTCTCCCTCCAGCTATGGGTAAATAGTAAGGCAGACTGGACTCCGTGTTTAGGCAACCGGTCTAGGAGAAGGAAAACTTGAATTCAAACCTGTTAAACTCCGCTTAAGAAATTGACTTTGTGTTACATCCTGCTCGTGCGGAGGGGTTGGTAAATATATATATTTAAGTATGGATCACTTTGATTGGCCGCTATTTTGAATAGCCTCAAAACAAATATTTTTGCAGTAAACCAATTCCAAACTATGCAGCTTTTACATTTATTGAAAAAAAAAAATGATTTTGCTCTTTTCCAAAAAAAAAAAAAAAAAAAAAATTCCCATATTTATTGAATGACCTTTTTCTTATATATAAAAATAATCAGTTGGCAAAGCCTTTACAAACTGATTATTTTTATATATAAAGTGAACATTTATTTTTTCTTTACCTTTTCTTTTTTAATTGTAGCAAAGTAATTAATAGTTAGCGTACAAGGTTGGCTCCTGCTGTTAATTTGAAAGGAGCATTCCTCTGAAAAAGGGGGAAAACCTGGGAGTGTGTATCTTGAAGATAACCAATTTGTTATCCTCATGTTCTGTTTCACTTTCAATATGAAATTAAATATATCATTGTGAAAATATTTACTATCTAAATTTTTTTTCTTTTTGTTTTTTGTTTTTGTGCATTTTTAAAGATGAAACCATGGCTTTCAGAAACTTAATTCGGTATATACACAAGACACCTGCCCTCAGTGTGGGCTTTGGAAGAGCAATCACTCTGGTAGTCACACAGTGTCAACGTCAGTTAGTACCTCAAATTACAGCCTCAACCCCTGTTCGATTATTGCTCACCCAAGAGTATTTTAAACCTCTAAATTTTGTTCATTGTTTAAACAATACACATTCATCAATAAGTTTAATTTTATGCGATATCAAATTATTAAAATAGTTTTATGATTTTAATTTGTTTAAATTTTGATTTGTTCCTTAAAAATTAAACAAATAAAGTTATTCAATTAATTGTAATGCCTACTTTAATAAATTCGAAATTTATTAAATCTCGAAGAAAATGAATTAAGAGCGTAACAACACATCTTACATTGTCCAAAATTTTCTGAATAAATTTTATTTATCGAAGAGAATTTTTAAAGAAATTATTTTTGAACAGAAGTGAAGTGAATAAAATTTAGTTTATTGACATTGAATTTTTAGTCCCCACCCCTGGGGGAATATCTTTCAAAATTAATTGTTGCACCACCCGGAGAGTGTTTTTCTTTTTTTTTTGCCATTATAGATAACACACACACACACACACACACACACACACACACATATATATATATATATATTAGGATATGTGCTTAATTGAAGTCATACCTAATTTTGAAAATTAATTAGTTAATAATTAAAAAATTTAGCCTGGCATATATGTTCAATTCATTAATTATTAACTAATTAATTTTCAAAATTAGGTATGACTTCAATTAAGCACATACCTTCCAAAAATTGTCGGCTTAAAGGCATATAAAAATAAACACATTTGTTTGTTTACTTAACCTCATATATATATATATATATATATATATATATATATATATATATATATATATATATATATATATATTCATCAGACGCACACACACACACACACACACACACACACACACACACACGCGCACACTCTCACACACACACATACACACAACACACACACACACACATATATATATATATATATATATATATATATAGAGAGAGAGAGAGAGAGAGAGAATAAATATATACATCAGACATATATATATATATATATATATATATATATATATATTAGTTATCACACTTCACACATTCTTTATGTAATGTGTGAGTATAAACATATTTCTTTCTTTTTAAACAGTTTTAGTGAACGGTAAGAAAATGACGTTAAAAATAACGTTAAAAAAATCAAGACGCAACTAATAGAATTGAATTCAAACGTAAAATATGAGTAAAGAAATATTTAGCAAAGTAATTATTTATATTTACGCAACTTCCAAAAAGAATTTTATAAATCCTTTATAAATTTGTAAAATAGACAATGAATATAAAACATTAATGAGTGAATAAAAGTAAAAGAAATATCAATATAAATACATGCATGCTTTTCTTATTAAGCTTGGTAACATAGTAAATAATTTAAATGTATTATAATTACGTATTCTGTTATCGTTGTGTAATTTAAAAAGAAAAAAAGAATTCCAGATATTTCACAATATATATAAAATTACAGAAACTTAGATAAATGATAAATAAATACAATTTATTAAAACAAATATACATATAAATTAAAAAAATAATACATATATATATAAAACAAATATATATATCTATATATACATTTAGCTCAGTTGGTAGAGCGTTCGGCTAGAAAGCACAAGGTTCCTAGTTCGATACCGGCCCTCGCCAACTCAGCGTATGAGTAGCACAGGGATCTGTGCGGTAAAGTAAGGAGCTGATGGTAGGTGTGGCGCTCCACCTCAGATGCAAAAACAATCTCCTTGGTCTAGCGCTAGTGAAAAGGGAATAGACTCCCTCGCTGACTAGCTGATACCGACTTTAGGCCGCCCCGACGACTTTACTTTACTTTTTACTACTACATATATACATACATACATACATACATACATACATATATATATATATATATATATATATATATATATATATATATATATATATATATATATATATAAAGAGTATGTCATATTATACATTGCTATTTTAGTTCGACATGACGATTTTTCGAACGCGCTTAAAAATTGAGTCCTCTCGCCACGCGATATTGACGTCACCAGACTAAAACCATTCGGTTTAAGAATGAAGTTGATTTTCAACTCTTTGTAAAATTCTGGATCAATATTATTCAATATTGACCGAAGGTAATCGATAATATTACACAACACACGTTATTAAGCAATCATATTGATCACGTACGGGTCGCTGAGCATTCATTGTAAAACCATTTCATATTGGTAAGACGAAAAAATGACTGTTTTAGTGGTGCACTTTGTAGTTGGTGATGCGTGACAGCTCAAGATTTGGAGAAAAAAAAAATCAATAGTTATTTCTCGTAGTGATGACGGCGGTTTATTGTTAAATTGCATCAATACAACTGATGTTTATACTTTTGCTCTTCCCCCCCCCAAAAAAAAAAATCCCCGATATTCATTGTATGGCCCTCGTATATATATATATATATATATATATATATATATGATATATTGAAAAAACAAAGGATGTTTACAAATGCATGGGCTCATCAGGAGAGAATGTGCAAACCGTTTCGGGGCCTTACTCTCTACGGTTTATATAGCAACACCGGCCCTTCTCACTGATGATGTGAGGACCCAAGTAATATTTGCATCGACCGCACTTGGGTCCTCACATCATCAGTGAGGAGGGCCGGTGTTGCTATATAAACCGTAGAGAGAAAGGCCCCGAAACGTTTGGCACATTCTCTCCTGATGAGCCCATGCATTTGTAAACATCCTTTGTTTTTTCAATATATCATATTTACACTGTCGGATTAAGTTCCAATTTTATTTCACACACACACACATATATATATATATATATATATATATATATATATATATATATATCTTATTATAATGGAGATTGTGGGTTTGTCTATCTGGAACCGAAACTATATTACTATACAAGTCACAATTCCTTTAGTTATTTACATCATATTCTCCATGATTTTATTTTTATTTAAACCTCAATTATTAATAAAATTGTTTTATATTACTTACACTGTTGACCATATCAACATACTAATAAGATGCAATTGTATATATATATACAACAAAATAGAGGTTTACAATATGAATGGGAAGGCTAATTTGCATATTGATCTTAAAAAATTGATTTTAATAAATATATGCTTAGTATTATTGATTTCTAATTGTTTGGTTTTATCTTAATGAATATGAGCAAAAATCTCTTCAATAAATCTTAAAAGAAATCCCTTAACAAGAAGAAATAACTGTAATAGTATTATTTACTTCCTATTTTAACTAAACAGTTTAAATTAGGAAAATTTACCAATGAAAGACGGGAGTAACGGAAAATGATGGAAGTGTTAGTTTCAAAGTTGTTCTATTTTTCAATCATACCCCCTCTGTTCAAAATCTTTTTATCTACATTCTTATTCAGTTTCATTAGCCTTTCTAATTTAATATCATATTTTATTTAAATAAAATATTTGCACCCGGAGGGTGCATATATTTGCTAGTATATATAAAGAAAATTTGAAAAAACAAGTGTTCCGAAAATGGTATGAATTTAATTATCGATGTTTAAACATTTCGGTTTCATTAAACCTTCATCAGGATGAAATACTTTCATATGATTAAAGGGTCTGGTTCAAAATTCCCATGACACTAATAAACATGACAGGTACCTGAAGAAAGCTGGAAGGTATAGCAACCAAGATGAGGATGTCAATTCAACTAAATGAATAATATTGATAATTTCTCATCTCAGACACAAATACTCTCTCATTTGTCATAAATAGGGAAATGTAACAGTTTGGCAATAAATAAATAATTAGAAGTTGACCTTTTCACACTTCTATTGTCGATCTTAACATTTTCAAAATTAATAGATGCCTCCCCCTCTGTAATTATTTTTTTTTTTGGAAACCATATTAATTATGTTCTTTATTAAAATGGGGTAACATCAAATTAAAATACATAATGAACTGCTTTAGTTAAGTGGGGTATTAAAATTAAAAATCATCAAGAAGATGATGGATGTTTTTATAGATGACAGGAAATGAAAATCATTTTAGTTGTCTAACTGTATTTGATCAGCGTTATATTTTTGAAAGGCTGATCAAATACAGTTACACAACTAAAAAGATTTTCATCTCCTGTCATCTATAAAAACATCCATCATCTTCTTCACCCCAAGATACATCCTGATGAAGGTTTAATGAAACCGAAATCTTTAAACATCGATAATTAAATTCATCCCATTTTCGGAACACTTGTTTTTTTCAAATTTTCTTTATATTGTCGGATTTATTTTCCATATATATATATATATATATATATATTTATATATATATATATATATATATATATACAAGATTAATTAATAACATCTATGTGTTTTTTTAAAATTTCTTCTCTGATATATATATATATTATATATATATATATATATATATATATATATATATATATCAGAGAAGAAATTAAAAAAAAACACATAGATGTTATTAATTAATCTTGTATTTATTGGCTAATATTGCAATATTTCAATCTATATAAGATCACCATCAGAGCCTATATGTTATGAAACGAAGAAATCAGTTTTAAAAAAATGTTTTATATTTTTGCTATTTTCCAAAAATATCTCGATATTCATTGAATGGCCCTCGTATGTATATATATATATATATATATATATATATATTATATATATATATAAATATATGTGTGTGTGTGTGTGTGTGCGTATATATATATACCACCTATTTAAGTTTCACCAAAAACGGATCATCATGTGTATATATATATATATATATATATACATATATTATATATATTATATATATATAATATATGTGTGTGTGTGTGTGTGTGCGTGTGTGTATGCGTATATATATATATATATATATATATATATATATATATATATATATATACTACCTACTTAAGTTTCACCAAAAATGGATCATCATGTACCCGTGCTGCATGCGCGACATGATGATGATATATATATATATATATATATATATATATATATATATATATATATATATATGTATGTGTGTGTGTGTGTGTGTGTGCATATATATATATATATATACCACCTACTTAAGTTTCACCAAAAACGGATCATCAGGGTTAATTGTACTGAATTAATCAAGAAATTGATTAAAGACAATCGCACAATTATCTTTAATTAATTTCTTGATTGATTCATTACTATTAACCCTGGTGATCAGTTTTTGGCGAAACTATATATACATTTATACTAAATCCGCTCTACTAACGGATTGAACACTTCATATAACCTTGACTTATTCGGTTAATATTTGTATCGATCGTCGATATTGCGATTAACTCGATATTCTATTCCTCGGTAAGTCATCGTCTTTATAATATATATATATATATATTATATATATATATATATATATGGATAAATAAGCTCTATACATTAACCAAAATAAACCCACTTTGAATTCGATTAATTTTGAATATAGCAGCACATCCTAACATGTCTATAACTCATTTTCCGCAAATTTTTATCCCCCAATCCCTACACCCTTTCATATAATTTATAGGTATTCCCCTTCTACACCACTACTCAGTTGTTTAACCACTTTCCGTGTTTAAAAGAACCTGGAATCCACTCAGTTACATCTGCCTTAGAGTGCTGAAAGTACTAGGGGCGAAAACTTTGTTTATTGATTTTAACGGCATATCAACCCGTCTGGGGTTATGTCTTGCTTAACGGTTAGGAAGTGATACATATCGTGTATTTATATTTATACTTTTTAGTAATTGGTTTTAACAATGTGTTAGCATTATTGGGAATTATATTGTATGGTATTGATTTGTTTCATGTCTATATTCTATGGTATAATTTTATTTCCCTAAAAAAAGAGAGAATATCCTCCATGTTGACATTTTCAAACAGATCTTTCATATTGTTTGCTTTAAAATAACGGTTTCTGATGTAAGCAAAAAACCTGCATTCCATGAATTAGTGTTTAACTGTCAAAGGTGTTTGACATGTTCCACATTGTGGTTGTTCTTGTTTGAGTATATAGGAGTGCGTTAGTCTTGTATGACCAATGCGTAATCAGGACACAATGACTTGTTCCACCGACTCCACCCCGATATTAAGAAGCTAGCCAGAAAATTAGAAAAGAGCGAAAAGAAACTTGTCAGACATGAAATGTTCGTCTTGTTCAACACAATTTAAATAAAAGAAAAAATGCTGCCCAAATATACATATACCTGGGCTACTTTATAAGCGCCGTATGAGAGCGGGGTCTGTTTGCAGACCGCACCAGTGCATGTCGACGAGCACATGAGGCCCGTGGGCATGCACTGGCGCACATGCCTGCCTTAGAACATATGTTATGCGTGGTTGTTCCTTTTAGGGTACCATCTCCTCATTAAATGTCAAGGCTCTGAAATTAGTTGAACGGGGATTCTTCCAAGCTGTAGATGTATCTGTGCCATTGTATAGTCCCACCTGACGAAAGCCAGAGAGTTCAACAGCTAAAACGTTGTGTTTGTATATACCATAATATCATCTTCATCATCATGTCGCGCAATTAGCACGGATATCCATAACAATCTCTCGCCAACCCTCCCTATCATTGATTGTGCCAGAGAGGTCCTTTGCGCAGTATCCAATATCCTTACATAGTTGGTCAATGTAGGTCCTTGGTAGCCGGCCGACACTAGCATGTCCATGTGTTGGCTTCCACAGGAGAACGTCGCTTATGAGCTCGTCCTTGCTTCTCCAGCAGTGTCCAGTATGCCTTGTCCGTCTCACTCGGATGCTTTGTGAGATAGGGAACAGGTGGCCATACAGCTGCTTCTTTGTGGAGTGCTGTTTCCACAACTACCATAATATAGTTATGGACAACATTAAAAAATCAAATTGAGCTAGACGGGCGGTCGGAGAGGCCCCCTCCGGTCAATCGGCTGGTCACGTCAAGCCCTAGCACCTATATGATTTTCCCAACCCTATTGCCCTTATGGCAAGCCCCAACCCCTTTTTATCATATGGGTGCTAGAAGGCGGTGGCTGTGGGTCTACATGTCCTGGGAATGACGTTAAACTCTATCTGATGGTGAGGTTCCGGTTTTGGAGGTTTGGGGAATGTGGAGCACCCCTTCATCACCATTGCTCCCTGGTCCACTCTGACCCGGAGTGGTAGTACCTGTTAGGGTCCCATCTATGGGTTAAATAGAAAAATGTATTTATAAAAAAATTGTATTATCCATTAAGAATTGATTTATTTCAAAACTTTATCGGCATTAAATGACCTACTGAGGTTGATATGCCGTAAAACAAACCAAACCAAAAAATCAAAATAATAAAATAACTTAAAGAATAAAAATAGCATCAAACGACTGGTACCTTAGAACAGATGTTATGTGTCGTTATTCCTTTTAGGGTGTCATATCCTTATTAAATGACAAGGCTTTCAATTATTATTAGGCCAATTCACATACCTCGGTAGCAATATCTCATCTATTAAAACGATGTCAGCATACGTATAGGAAAGGATTGCTATTGATAGGTTAGCGACTATATAGAAATCGGATATCTGTGATAAAATAGAACTGGGATTCTCCAAGCTGTAGCCGTGTTTAGTACTATTGTATGGTCGTATCACTTAGACTTTAACGAAACGCCTGGAGAAAAAAAAATTCTTCTAGTGATGATGACAGCGGTTTATTGTTAAATTGCATCAATGAAATTGATGTTTATACTTTTATTAAAAAAAACCCTGAAAACAATAAAATGATATCATATGACAGGTGTCTTAGAACATATGTTAAGTATCAATAATTTTGATATCTCAGACTGTTGTCCTCGTCTTTATTGTGTATAAACACAACGTTCATGTCACAGAAACCTCGGACTCTCTTCAGGTGTTTTTTCAAATTATCTTAAAATAAGTAATCTTCAGACGATTACCCATGAATTCAAACGCGGTTTAGGAGCTGAAATCATTACCACTAGTTCAAGGGGGCTCCAAGCAGCATAAATGCCAACGATTTTATGACAGAAATGCGATTAGATATAGAAGAATAAAATGCAAGAAGTATAATAAACCTATGTTAACGTTTCTTTCGGATTTCAATGTTGTTATTTGATAACCCAGACAACAGAGAGAGAGAGAGAGAGAGAGAGAGAGAGAGGAGAGAGAGAGAGAGAGAGAGAAGAGAGAGAGAGAGAGGGAAGAAGAAGAAGAAGAAGAAAACGTATAATGAAAGAGAAAGCATCTTGGTAGCCAGAACACATATCCGCATTGCCCAGGGCGCTGTTGTGACGCCGTAGAACGCCTCTGCCTCATCGCAATAAACGCGTACGATTATTTTGGCAACTAGAAGACGCAACGGTCGAACGCCCTCAGCGAAGATGTAACAAGATTATCTCTGAGCGGATATCTAATGATGATTTAATGTTCAATGATTAAAAATCTATTTTACGCTATCATTACCGATCCCCACCCCCCTCAAGCAGTACCATACAAAAAAGCAATTAGTCCTGATCCTGGTTTTACTCGCTAGATGCTATCGTCAAAGTCATTTACAATTAGTACACCTTTTTGTGATTCACTTTTTTTTTTGCCTGACCTCATATTAAAAGATTAATTTTACAAAAGAACAATAAAAAACAAACCAACCAACCAACAAACAAACAAACAGCAAAAAACAATCCTATCTCTATCAAAGTCTGAATTAAAGCAAATCTGAGACCAGGGTTCAGAACTTTATTTGAAATCATTAGAAATGATAAAAAAATAATTTACAGTTGTATATATCTTATTATAATGGAGATTCGGTGTCTGTTTGTAACCGAAACTCCGTCACTGCTTACGCCACAATACCCTCAGGAATTACGTAAGATTATCAATGAATATTTAATTTATAGTTAAAATTATTTATACATAGATAATTATAAAATATTATGAAAATCTGAGTTATATTTGCTTCAAAACAGCCCATGTGATTTACTTTTTTGTATGACATATTAAAAGATGAATTAAAAAACAATTAAAAAAACAAAACAAAACAAAACAAAAACAAATAAACAAAAAAAAATCCTATCGTTGTCATCTTCTTTCAGAGTCTGAGTTGAAATAAATCCGAAACCAGGGTCCAGAATTTTATTTGAATTCAAGATGAAAAAAAAAAAAAAAATAATACAAAGAATTTTATTTGAATTTTATTTGAATTCATTTGAAAAGATGAAAAAAAAAAATAATAATACAATCATGATTCAAATTCGCAGCGGGAAAAGTCACGAATTAGAAATATTTGTTTTCCATTCCTCGGACTGTTCTAAGAGTTTTACGCCGAGGTATTTTTTATTATTTTAATCTTATTATAATAGAGATTCGGTGTCTGTCTGTCTGTCCTGTCTGTATCCTTAGGAATTGCGTAGCTCAGTCGATAGAGTGTCCGCCTATGAACCACAAGGTTCCTGGTTCGATACCGACCCTCACCAACTCAGCGTATGAGTAGCACAGGGATCTGTGTGATAAAATAAGAAGCTGATGGTAGGAGTGGCGCTCCACCTCAGATGCACAAACAATCTCCTTGGTCTAGCGCTAGTAAAAAGAGGATAGACGCACTCGTTGTCTGGCTGATACAGACTTTAGGCCACCCCGATGACTTTACTTATATATTTAATTCATAATCAAAATCATTAATGAATAGAATAAATCTTATTTATTAACGATGCCTCGATGAAAATTTGAGTTAGATTTGGTTCAAAACAGTCCATGTTACTAGTACATTTAAAATCTTTCAATATATCTCATATATCACTAAGAAATAATGTTTTATATAATATATTAAGTTTAAAACCCAACTTTCGTTACAAGCTTTTTAAATTTTTTTGAAAAGTAATTTTATAAAAAAACAAAACAATTTTATCCACGCTCTAATCTGTAGGAAGAGAGTAATATATATATATATATATATATATATATATATATATATATATATATATATATATATATATATATGTGTGTGTGTGTGTGTGTGTGTGTGTGTGAGTGTGTTATTGAACAATGCAGTCATTTTTTGTCTGCAAATTTTGTCCTTTGTCCTTTCAAATTGCCGGTTTGTTCTAATGATATATAAATAGGGAATCGAACAACCCATTCTTGTATGGTTCAAGAATTACGCTGAAGATGGCCCACGATAGGGCGGAAAGTACTTGGACAATCACCTATGGCAAATATATCAGCCAATTTTCGCCAGATATCATTAGAACAATCCGGCAATTTGAAAGGACAAAGCACAAAATTTGCAGACAAAAAAATGGCTGCATTGTTCAATAATATATGCCTTAAAGAAAGAAATGCTGCCTAACTACACACACACACACACACACACACACACACACACACACACATATATATATATATATATATATATATACCTTGTTTAGAATATAGATTTATTTCGACATATTGTCTCTTCAATTCTATTTTTGTTGTTTTTTGTTTTTAATACTAAATGATTATATAATTTGTACAAGGTGAGTTATTAGGTTTTCAATTTTAGAACTGCTGAATGACATTATGAACACTCTGTATTTTGATCAAGGCAAAGTGGAGTTTGTATAATCTGTCATGTGTAAATGGATTTGTAACCCGAGGGTAGTAAAGGTAAGTAGGATGAGAAACATAAACTATCTTTTTTTTTAAACCGAGATAAAATGTCAGTTATTCCTTTTGGAAGCGTTCATTTGTAGAAATGAGTGAAGGATTATTTTCTGAATGATCCTCTTCCGCGAACATTTTTGTTGTTTTCTTGTGACGATAATGCGCTCTTTAACTCCATCTGTATTTGTCTCTTTCCTTTTATTGAGACACTATGCGCATGCGTGCTTGTAAATGTGCAGAGCTTTCGGTTCCAGTCGACTGTATGCCGCGAAACAGTGTTTTTTATGCTGATATTTATTAACTGTTAAAGGTGTTTGACATGTTCCACTTTGTGGTTTTGTTCTTGTTTGAGTATATAGAAGTGCGTTAGTCTTGTATGACCAATGCGTAATCGGGATACAATGACTTGTTCCTTAAAGGAAGTCATTGTGTTCCGATTACGCATTGGTCATACAAGACTAACGCACTCCTATATACTCAAACAAGAACTACCACAATGTGGAACATGTCAAACACCTTTGACAGTTAAACACTTATTCATGGAATGCAGGTATTTTTGCTCACATCAGAAACCGTTATTTTAAAGCAAACAATATGAAAGATCTGTTTGAAAATGTCAACATGGAGGATATTCTCTCTTTTTTTAGGGAAATAAAATTATACCATAGAATATAGACATGAAACAAATCAATACCATACAACATAATCCCCAATAATGCTAACACATTGTTAAAACCAATTACTAAAATGTATAAATATAAATACATGATATGTATCTTCCTAACCGTTAGGCATGACATAACCCTAGACGGGTTGATATGCCGTTAAAATCAATAAACAAACATCAAATGTATGTCTCTTCCCTATCGTGGGGTCTGGAATACGCTGATTGCATTTTTTTCAGAGGAGTAAGACTTCTCCCTTCCAAAGAGTTGCCATGTGCCTGAGACTAAATTGAATCCTCTTGTTTGGCTCCGGTTCTGAAACTTTGGTTAGTTGGTTGGCTGGTTGGTTGGTTGGATTTCACCTATCCAACTCTATTGCCCTTATCATCATCATCATCGTCATCATCATGTCGCGCACGCATCACGGATATCCACGACAATCTCTCGCCAACCTTCCCTATCACTCTTTGCCCCTGGGAGGTCTTCTGCGCATAAACCAGCATCCTCGCAGAGTTGGTCATTGTAGGTCCTTGGAGGGCGACCCACACTAGCATGTCCATGTGTTGGCTTCCGCAGGAGAACGTCGTTTATGAGCTCATATTGTCTTCTCCATCAGTGTCCTGCATGCCTAATTCGTCTCACTCGGATGGTTTGCGAGATAGGGGGGGGGCAGGTTGCCATACAGCTGCTTTCTTGTGGGGTTCTGTTTCCACGACTTGTTCAAGACTGCACGCAGCATTCTTGTGCAGCTCCCATCTAGCTTATTCTCAAGGCGCTTTGTTAGGGTCCAAGTGGTGCAGCCATACAGCAGTACTGATATAACCACAGCCTGGAAGAATTGCCCTTTTAGTTTGTCAATGAGATCGGATTTCCATATGACTGATAATTTGTTTGTGGCCAACCATGCTTTTCCTATTCGTGTATTAATATAGCTCTCTGTGGACGAGATATTACTACCTAAGTAAGTGAATTGTTCTACTGGTTTAAGAGGCTTATCGGTGAGAGTGGAAATGTCTCCTTTCTTTTTGAAACTTATGAACTCAGTTTTATCGGAGTTTACATAGAAGCCGATATTCTTTGCTGCCTCCTCCAAGCTATGTAGTAGTGACTCAGCCTGTGCCGGTGTATCTGCAAGAAGTGCGAGGTCATCAGCATAGTCTGCATCAGTGACTGTTTGTGTGGGATATCGCCTGCTTCTTGCCTTTCTTAGTGTGAAGCCTTTTTCTTTTATGGTATCTAATGATGTCCGGAGTACGTAGTCTAGGCATATTATAATATACATGGTGCTAATGTATCTCCTTGTAGGACTCCAGCGGCGATGTCAAAGATGTCTGTGTCGCCATCAGGTGAGCGTACCATTGCTTTAGTGCCTTTGTAGAGCATCATTATAGCGGCAACCGTTTCTTTGGGGAGGCCGTATGCTAGTAGTATTTGTTCCATTTTCCCTCTGTGTACGGAATCAAATGCCTTGGAGAAATCTACGAATAGTAGCGTTGCCTCTAGATTCTTTGCTCGAACCCCTTCTATGACCCGTCGTATAGTCAGGATCTGAGAGGTTGTGGATCGATTTCTGCGGAATCCGTTTTGGTTTTTCCTAAAATTTTCTCTATTTCGGGTCGGATGCGATTAAGGAGGAGGGCATTGCATATCTTAGCTGCAATAGCAGTAAGAGTTATACCTCTGTAGTTTTTAGCGATTCCTAGGTCCCCCTTTTTGGGGGAATGGGAGGATGCATCCTTTTGTCCACTTATCTATTCTATTTTGTCTGTATACTGCATTGCATAGCCTAAGCAGTATGTGATTGAACTTTCCCAGCTTCCATACCTGGGGGGTATTTCGACAAGGCCTGCTACTTTTCTGCGTTTTAGTTTCTTTAAGACTTCATTGAGTTCTTCTGTTGTAAAATCCCCCAGTTTAATGTCTAGTTGCCTATCTATGATCTTTTGATTGTTATTTTTTATGATTAAAAAAAATTGCCCTTATAGTAAACCCCAACCATCATATATATGGTTAGGATCTTAGGGTCCTGTGTATGACGTTAAACTGCATCTAATGGTGAAGTTCTGGAGCTTTAGGGAAAGTGGAGTACCCCTTCATCACCATTAGTCACAGGTTCACTCCAGAGTGGTAGTACTTGTTAGCGTCCCATCTATGGGTTAAATAGAAAAAAGAATTTAAAATAATGTTTAAAAATGCAGTTAAAAATTGAGTACTCGTCAAGAATGAATAAAACAAAACCGACTTCGGCATAAAATAACCCAATAGATTGACACGCCGTAAAAACCAACCAACCAACCAACCAACCAATCTATCTATCTATCTATCTATCTATCTATCTATTACCCACGTATACCCGTTCAAGCCGAGGCAATAAGCCAGGATTTTGAATGCCGATTTTAATTGCAAAATGGCAGACTTTACCAACTTAAACTTCTTCTTCTTCTTCTTCTTCTTCTTCTTCTTCTTCTTCTTCTTCTTCTTCTTCTTCTTCTTTTCTCTTCTTCTTCGTTTACTTCTTCTTCATTCTTCTTCTTCTTCTTCTTCTTCTTCTTCTTCTTCTTCTTCTTCTTCTTCTTCTTCTTCTTCTTCTTCGTTTACTCTTCTTCTTCTCTTCTTCTTCTTCTTTACATTCTTCTTCTTCTTCTTCTTCTTCTTCTTCTTCGTTCTTCTTCTTCTTCTTCTTCTTCTTCTTCTTCTTCTTCTTCTTCTTCTTCTTCTTCTTCTTCTTCTTCTTCTTCTTCTTCTTCTTCTTCTTCTTCTTCTTCTTCTTCTTCTTCTACATTCTTCTTCTTTCTTCTTCTTCTCTTCTTCTTCTTCTTCTTCTTCTTCTTCTTCTTCTTCTTCTTCTTCTTCTTCTTCTTCTTCATTATCCATTGGGCCTTGTGCCAAATTAGCCGAAACTTAGTAAATATCCAAAACACTAGATATGAAGAAATAAATGAACTCCCCTATATTTGATCACACAGTGGATATCAATTTAAAAACCTTTTTTGGCACCAAATGACCATTATATTGGAATCTATGCATCATAAAGCATTATTCTTTTATTTATTCATATTAAATTCGTGTTTGCCAGAAATAAGAACGCTTTAAAATAGGCCAACATGATCAAGTGTCTTTGCCTCGGAATTTTTTCTTTGTTTTTACGCAGATATTTTGAAGGTCTCTAATTAAAATTTAAAACCCAACCGTTTTACCTGATTACGAAAAAATGATGCTGATGATTTGGTTATCTTTAAACTGGCTACGGGCCAGTTTTGGGTGAAGATAATTTTGGGTAGAAGTAAAAATATGCGTGCTGCCTTTTTTGAAGTGAAAAAAGAAAAGAAAAAGCGTACACTACTAACGGTTTTTACTAGTAAGTAAAAAAACACATCACCCCCATGAAAAAAACAAAAAAAAAAAAACAATAAATAGATAAATAAATAAAAAAATAGAAATAAATAATGAAAATCAAAACAAAACAAAACAAAACAATTAAAAAACAAGAACAAAAAACAAAAAAAACAAAAAAAACAAAAACAAACAAAATAGACAATTAAAAAATAAAGCTTTTATTTATTGCATTCTAGACATTTCTGAAATTGTGTTGCGTGTTGCTTTATATATATATATATATATATATATATATATATATATATATATATATATATATATAATTATATATATATATATGCATGTTGCTTTTTTAAGTGAAAAAAAGCGTACACAACTCGTGGCTGTTATTAGTAAGTAAAAAAACTCATGACCCCCAATAAATAAATAAATAAACAAAAAAATAAAAAACAGAACAAAAAAACAAACAAACAAAAAAAAAACCCAAAGCAGACAATTAAAAAGAAAAATTTTATTTATTGCATTACAGACATTTCTGAAATTGCCATGCCTCGCATTTTTTTAAAACAATAATTTTGAATTTAAAAAAAAAATATTTGCATAAAAAATAAAACATTTACCAAACGACTTAGAAAAATTAGATGAGATAATGAGGAACAGTTGTCATTTGGCATAGTTTAGCTAAAAAGCGGTGGTATGGACCACCCACGGAGGATCGAACTCACTACTAAATGTATGCTAGTCTCACTTGCTAACCAATACACCACACGAAAAACCCATTTATTTACCAAGTACAAGACAAAAAGTATAGGGCTCCCATTGAGATAGATAACACAGTATGATAACTTAATTATTACAACGTTTGATATATTTACTTAAAAGCTATTGTAAAGAGTTCAATATGTAAGAAGTATAATAATCTTGATTTAACTCTCTCTCTCACTCTTTTGTTTCTTTCTTTCCTTCTTTTCAATATGTTCCATTGAAACAAATTAGTGTTATTGCTTCCGTGCGCTCACCCCTCTCTCTATCTTTTCCCCACTCTCTTTCATTCTTATTATATTTTTTCTGTGTGATATTTTTTTCCTTTTCTTTCTTTATAATAATAATGGAATGGTCCATTATTTAGTTGAGGTGACGTCACTCTTAATAAGAATTCGGCTGATAAGCAGCATCAGATAATCAGGATGGACATTTTTGCATTTCATCTTGGACGATTTGGTTGATGGCGTTGTGAGATGATAACTGTCGTACTTTTAAGGAACACGAGTATTGATATATAGATTATTATTACGAGCCTATCGCCGACATCTTGGCTTTTTTTTGCGTGAAGTCTTTTGTTTTTCATTAGATCTAATGACGTACTGTCATGGCTGCCTAGGGTTATAATGTCCTTATCAATCACAACTGATATGAAATCAAGAAAATTATTTGGTAAATCAAAATGAGTTTTGGAGAAATCGATCCGCATCGTCTCAGATTCTGATTATTCACTGAATAGTAGAAAGGGTTCAAGCAAAACATTTCAAAGGCACGTATTTCTTAGTGGATTTCTCCAAGGATTTGGACCATATGACCTTAAGGCACCCCTTATTGATCTCGATTAAGAAAGGACATGTTTTTCATTTACACAAACAATATCCAGTTGTTTTAACAGACGATTTTTAGATTAAAAAAAATATAAAACTAACCCCTAACCCTAATCCCTAACCATAACCCCTAACCCCTAACAAACAACCGGATATTGACGGTGTAAATGAAAAACATGTCCTTTCTTAATCGAGATCAAAAAGGGGTGCCTTAAGGTCATATGGTCCAAGGCTTTTGACTCCATACACAGAGAAAAGATGGAGCAAATACTTGTACCATATGATCTCCACAAAGAAACTGTTACCGCTGTTAAAATCCGTCTAACCATTGTAGGGGTTCAGTTGTTGTTCACAGAATCCAGTTGGCGATCCAAGTCTGTAGAGTTCCTTGTAATATGTAAGTCAGACGTCTGTAGATTCTGGTGCTAATCTAAAGAGAAGACATCCTGACAGAAAGTTCAACCAGCATGTGATTGAGGGCAGTGCAAACAATCTTAAATGCTTTCGGTCCTCTCATCCCATTGGCAAATTTCTACCGGAATTGACTGCTGCTGTTGGCAGTCCATGAATAAAAATAACGATTTTGCTTTCGTCTTATACACAGATATAGTCCAGATATGTTTAGTTTTTATGGGCCATCCTTTGGCCTTAAAACAGGAGCGCTTGTCCAGTGGAATTGGATCCCTGGTAAAGCGTCCCTCGATAATGAATCCTTTGGTTCCTCTGGTAAAGAGCTCTCAGTTCCTGGTAAATAGTCCCTCGATAATGAATCATTTGGTTCCCTGGTAAAGAGTTCTCAGTTCCTGGTAAAGAGTCATTCGACAATGAATCCTTTGGTTACTCTGGTAAAGAGTTCTCAGGTAATCGTATAAATCCTTCGTGAGTATTGGTAAAGATCCGGTAATCCTATGTGCGTCCTCAGTGAGTGCAATTGTAATTATGACCAGGGTGGGGTGGGGGGTTAAATATTGTGTCTTCACGCAGTATGTTTAGTGATTGGCTACAGGAGTAAATCACGTCACTCCAGCCAGTCTATAAATCATACATCTTATATCAAAATATTCCAACAACCGCTATAATGGTACTTTGCAA
>CM042158.1:48081697-48084197 GCA_023376005.1 Doryteuthis pealeii
AAGAAAAAAACGAAAGGAAGAAAGAAAGGACGAATCAAAGAAAGAAAGAAAGAAAGAAAGAAAAAAAAACAACGAATCAAAGAAAGAAATAGATAAATAAAAGGAAGAAAGAAAAAAAGAAAGGGTGATTAAAAAAGAAGTGAGAAAGAACTGGAGGGAACATCATGCGCATGCGCACAATCTCTGAAAAAAATCCCAATCGAAATCAAGACGACTGATCTGAATGCATTTCTGTGTTCCTCCTTAAATAAAGCACGAGTGAATACACGTATAGATATGCACTTTTCTCAACCACCCTTCCCTCCTACCACCCCCTCTCCTATCCCTCACCTCCCCACCCTCTCCCCACTCCTCTGTTTTTGTTTTTTTGGTGCACTCTCGGCCAAATATCTGTCCTCCCCTCAAGCCTTGGGTGTCAGCGTGGTAGCGCAATTACCTTTGGTACAGGCACGCGCTTCGCACTCGGCAGCGGTAACAAACATTCCCGTTTTTTTCCTTCCCCCTCTCTCTATCTCTATCTCTCTCTCTCTCTTTCTCGTGCGCCACCCTCTCCCCTTTCTCTCTCTCCTCTCTCTTTTTTTTTGTTTTTTTTTCTTTACTTCATCTTATCACGATATCCAGATTCCTCCGTCAAATAAGCGAACGGTTATTGGCTTGCAGCACGATAGGTGACAGCAAAAAAACAACAAAAAGCAAAACAAACACCGCCCCCCCCCAAAAAAAAACAAAAACAAAAAAACAAAAACAAAACAAAAACAAAACAAAACAACACTAAGAGGAAGCTAAAACAGGTAGTTTTAGACGCCATCTTTGCCGTCCTTTTCGGAAGGTCATCGCCATGTTGCTTTTCCCATTAAGTGGATCAACGAGGTCAAACTGTTGGGGAGTGAAAATATGCAGGCGAGCAAGAAATGATCCCCCCTCCTCTCCAAAAAGGAAAAAAAAAAAGAGAATTCTAAGAAATAAGAATCTCAAGTTACCAAAAGTGGGACTGAAGAAAATTTCGACTCGACGAACAGATTCCAACGCCATTTTGAATGTTACAATTGTGAATCAAAGTTGCGGCGCGAATATCACGTGACAGAAGCAGTTAGTTGGCTGGCTGGCTGGCTGGTTGGTTGGTTGGATTTTGCGGCATCTCAACCCTTGTTGGGTTATCTTATGCCGAAGACGTTTTGATGGATTCATTCTTGATGGGGATTGAAAAGTCTTTTTTTAAACTCATTTTTTTATCTGACCAATACATGTGACCCTAACAGGTACTTTCACTCCGGGTCAGGGTGAATCCAGGAGTAATGGCAGTGAAGGGGTACATCATACCCAGGACACTAAGACCCCCAACCACTGCATTCTAGCACATATATGATAAAAAGGGCCGGGGGTTGTCATTAGGGCAATAGGGTTGGGACAATCCTATAAGTGATAGGGCTTGATGTGACCAACCGACTGATATGAGGGGGCCTTTACGACCGCTCGTCTAGTCTAAGTAAGGACCAAAGTGGAGTGTTGCATGTCTTAGACTGCTTAGCCACCCGGGTTCTATCCTTAAACATCACGGTTCGTCACCCACAGCCAACAGATGGCACCATTTCAAAAGTCTTACCCCTAGGCAGAGGTGCAGTTGGTGTATTCTAAAGTGCCAGCCGACAGGGCTAGACATAAGCAATTCAAGAAGTGGTAGGCACCCGTTTGATGGCTGGTAGTATCCCGATAGTTAGTGCGCTTATACGTTGTGTATCGTTTAACACTACGCGTGATTTGAAAGCCGTATAAATTAACGTTGCAAAGTTGTCTGATACGGGAACTTATGTTTTATGAGTTCGAAGTGCGCCATAGTGCCACGGAAGCAACCAAAAAACACTTGTTGTGCGAAGGATGAAGGCGCAGTTGATCATAGTAGAGAAACCAGATGGTCAAGAAATTTGCTTGGGTACCAAGAGCGAGGTCAAGTAGACCTAAAATCGTGGATTTTCGAGGTCGTGCTTCAAGCTATAGATGCAAATCTTGGAAATTATTGGTGTTAGATAGGAATGCTTAAAACTACATAATTGCTTGCAAATTATTGTTGTTAGATAAAAAAAATACTTAGAACCATATAACTGTGTGCAAAATATGATTATAAGCAAATAAATAGAAGGTTACTTAAAGATGCAACTGAATATTGAAAATATGATTATGATTGTAGTCAAACATTTAAAACTTATGGTAGCGTAATTAAAACGGTCAATAGAAAATAATCGAAAAGAAAATGGTAATAAAATTCTGCGCAAAGACAAAGAGAAAAAAAAAAAGAAATAATGACTAAAGAAAATAAAGTTTTTTAAGATTCTAAGCACTCAATGTATGTCAATTGCTCCTGAAGTAGATAGAACAAGATTTTCTGCAAAAGCGGAAACAGATATGTCCCTTCCTCCACCCCAGGACCTTAAACGGAAGTAAAGAAAACTCTTTCATTTCGCTGGGGTCTCACAAGTAGACGGACGGTGTTTTTCGGGTTCCG
>CM042158.1:48086697-48104197 GCA_023376005.1 Doryteuthis pealeii
TCTTGGAATTAAACTCGAATCGACAAGTCCATTTCCCACGACTCTAACCACTAGCCCACACGCCTCCATATATATATATATATATATATATATATATATATATATATATATATAGCTGTTAAAGCTGTAGCATTTCACATAGTACTAATACCCTTGGGAAAGGTATGAATCCATGTATTCTCCCTCCAGCTATGGGTTAAATAGTAGGGCAGACTGGGCCCTTCAGCCTTGGGCAGGTAACCAGTCTAGGAGAGGGATAGCTCTGAATTAAAAATTCCTGAGGTCGGTCGTGATTGGGTTTGTGGCATTCTTTCCTATCGACTGTGCCAAAAAGTGTGGATGGTCCAACACAAGCCTTCACCACTATAAACAAATCCCTGTGTGGGAGTTCATTGTGTGTATGAACCCTCATACGCCGAAAATCGACGGGAGAGTCCATAATATATATATATATATATATATATATATATATATATATATATATGGTGTTAGAGCTTGACGTGACTAGCCGATTGTTTGGAGAGGCCTCCTCAACCAACCGTCTAGCCAAAGTGGATTGTTACATGTCATTGACTGCTCAGCAACTAGGAATCCGTTCTTGAGCATCACGGGTGGCGATTCAGAGCCAACAGAGGTACAGATGTGCAATTGGTGTATTCTACAGTCCAAGTCGACAGAGCGAAGTGTCGGTTAGTCGTAGAATGAATTTCCTGAAGTGAAGAATTTGACCCAGGTCGAGATAACGGATAAAAGTAACTAATAATTTCTTTATTAAGAAAATTCTATAATGTAAACGATATGATACCCAATACGAACGGCTAACTTATAGAATAAAGAATTAAAAAGGTTTCCAAATCTAAAATCCATTCTATAATCGGATATTCACCATTTTGTTTGTTTTTTGTCGAGAGATTATATCAAAACACGAGAAGAAATGATCAGACTTGGCACGTTGTGAATTGCACGATATTTCTTTGGAACATTTAATTGATTCAGCTGATATATATATATATATATATATATATATATATATTAATGTGTATGGTTGGCACTAGTATACTAGAAAAAGTAATAGTAATCCAACGTACAGTGTTATTAGAAGAGTGCTCAATATCTATGATAGAGCGTTGATAGTTCAATGAGAAATCAAAACAAATAAAAGTTTTTGCTTTTATTTATTTAATTACGGGAACGGTATTACGACCAGCGGTTTCTTGCTTAGAACATTCATCGGGTAATACGAAAAGTTCCTTTAAATATATATATATATATATATATATATATATATATATATATATAATACAAACATACACTTTCTCGTCATGTACTTAAAATAAAAACAATAAATGAATAAACAAATAAATAAACATACACATACACACACGCGCGCTCACTTACACACACGATCACACATACACCCAACGAAAACGATTAATCTACTCACATTTCCATAAACGCTCTCTCTCCCCTCTCTCTCTTTCCCTCCCCCTCTCTCTCTCTTTCTTTCTCTCTCTCTTTCCATCTCTCCCTTCTCTCTCTCTCTCTTTCTCTCTCCCATACACACACAACGTTAGGGAATGTTCGATGTCATCTTTTAAAACCGTTTATCCCAGGGTTTCATGAATTTCGAATTATTCTAAGAGGCTAATTTTCCATTCAAAACATTTTTAAACAAACTGATCAACAAAAGACTGTCACAGTCTCCTTATTATTCTGTGATAAATTTTACTTTTCCTTATATCAAGAAAAGCCCTGAAGAAGATCTACTAAACAGATTGAAACACTGCAGCGTTGGCTGAATAAATATTACTCATTTTATTTGAATCTGTGTTTTTTCAAATTGTTCACTATATTACATACCGTCGGACTCACTTCCATTTTTTCTCTTCAATATATATATATATATATGTGTGTGTGTGTGTGTGTGTGTGTGTGTGTGTGTGTGTCACTGTGTGTGCGAGTATTAGCTATACTAAAATAAAAGCACCAACAATTCTTTGTTTCTAGTAAATATTTATTCAATAATATTGTAATATATATATATATATATATATATATATATGTGTGTGTGTGTGTGTGTGCATGTGTGTTGTGTGGTGTACACACATACATATATAGATGACAGAGAGAGAGAGAGAGAGAGAGAGAGAGAGAGAAGAGAGAGGAGAGAGAGAGAGAGAGAAATGGAGGGTATATGGAATACTACGGTGATCTTTAATTAGATTTATTTTAGTCAATGTACATACATACCCACGTACATACACATACATACGTATGTATGCATACTTACTAGTAGCAGTACCCGCGCTTCATAAGGACATTAAAACTATTGCTTGCATGTATGAAAATAAAACAATGAAATTACAAATAACTGAGGACAGTTAATTATCAAAATCACTTTTTAAAAATCATTATGCCATTTGATTGTACATATTGTTATTTACTAAACTTAGCTTAGATGTGTACAAGGCCAGAAGTACGGGGTACTCAGTGAGAATCTAACTCACTATCAAAGGTCTGCTAATCTACGTGACAAGACAGGGATAAAGGAGTACAACTGTACTTATATAAATATGCTGTGCGGTTAGAGTAAACGAGTTGATATCATTATTTTCTAGACCAGTGTTTCTCAACCTTTTTTGGTCGTGGCCCCCTTTAATGTATTATGAGTTTTTTTTTTTGCACCCATCCCAACTTAAGTTTTAATCCCCTTCTTCGCTTGCGATTTATTTGCAAACAAGTAAATTACAATTGAAATAAACAATTACAAAAAAAAAAAAAAAAAAAGGTGTAAAAAAGAAAGCTTGAAAGACAAGTTGGTGAAAATATACCTTTATTTAAAGAATAAATAAGGAGTTTCAAATTTTAAGAAATTCAAAACTAAAAATGGCTACTTTGCATAGATCAGATTAGAAAATAAAATAACTAGATATTTATGTTAACAAAATGGCTTAGGTTTATTAAAAACTTTAACTAAATAATATTTTAAATATTTCTTTCGGAATAATAGTTATTAATTACAAAATGCTCTGTATATATATTTTGCGGGTCCTAAATTTTCTGTGGCTCTTGGCCCCCTTGTGGCCCTCTATTTTCAAATTTAATCTTGTGGCCACCCAATCTCATGGCTCACAAGGGGAAATTATGGCTACCGTTGAGAAACCCTACTTTAGAGTATATCTTTGGAGAAGAGACACCTAAATCATTACTCATTGTGCCAGACTTAAGTTCTAATTCTGGAGCTCTGGGGATTGTGGAGTACCCTTTCATCGCCATTAGCCCCCAGTCCACTTTGACCTGGAATGGTTGTCCTTGTTAGGGTTCAATCTATAGGTTAAATAGAAAATAATGAGTTTTAAAAAATACTAGCAAATCTATGCACCCTCCGGGTGCAAGTTTTTAAGTTTTGATATAATAAAATATCATGTTAAATTAGAAAGGCTAATAAAATGCAGACAAAAGATTGAAAAATAGAACAGCTTTGAAACTAACTCTATCAATTGTAAATGGAAGTAAATGAATTGAAATATATTCCCAATAAAATTAGCATTGTCAATTGGTATTATTAGTACTCTTAATAAGCTAAACAACAGACTGAGTGATATCTATCAAGAATGAATAAAACAAAAAGTCTTCGCCATAAAATAACCCAGCAAAAGTTGACATGCCGTAAAATCTTTGGGTAATTTAGTAAACTTCTACGCCTGCCCAAAACGGATTCAATGGTATCAATTTTTATCCATTAATCGCACCTGTTCCACAAACGCCCGAATGTAAGAAGCACTTTCTCTCTGAATACATAATGTTAATTATATACTTGAAATCTCTTTGACTAATGATATCTAGTTATTTTCGTTCTCTCTCTCTCCGCGCACTTGTATATCTGTGTGTGAATGTGCGCGCGTTCGTGCGTATATGTATTCGCTCTGTTGGGTAAATTTGAAGCCTTGCCAAGTCCAACGAAGATCGTCTGGAATATCGGCGAAGTAGACTCTAAACTGAAACGTTTACAAGAACAGACGCACGAGAGAGAGAGAGAGAGAGAGAGAGAGAGAGAGAGAGAGAGAGAGAGAGAGAGAGAGAGGGGGGGCGATGGGACTTCATTCAGATTTAGTTGCTCTGGTTGGCTAGGGGCCCACACACTTCAGAGTTACGTTCCAACAGACGGCGTAAAAGACCTCTTCGTGTCGGAGGAAAAGGTTGTGGCGGAGTCTTCTGTTAACCAATGTTTTGTTACGATAGTCGGCACAAGCTGAGGTTTGGATTGGACTAAATCTCTCATGACCTCGTTCCAGCGTTGACGAGTGCAGCTCAGTGATTAGGGTATCGCTCTGAATACTTCGAGGCTAATCTATCGAGTGCCTGTAATTCTCGTCCATATTAGATTGGATTCCTTGCGTACAGAATCTATATGACAGCCGACATTTAAAGAAACTTGGTTGGTTGGTTGGTTGGCTGGTTTACGGCTTTGGGGTATTTTATTCCGAAGATTTTTTTGTTTTATTCATTCTTGTTGTATATTCAAATATGCGTTCTTATTTAGTTTCTTTAGGTTTTCTAATTTATAATAGTAATTGAGGGACCAGTAGCTCAGTCGGTAGAGCACTCGCTTTGTGAAGCTCAAGGTTCCGGGTTCAATACCAACTCTCGTCCAACTTAGCCCATAAGTATCACAGCTGACCTTTTAAATACTTGGTTGGTTGGTTGGATTTTACGGTATGATAACCCTTGGGTTATTATATGCTGATGATGTTTTTGTTTGATTCTTTAAAAAAAAACCCTCATTTTTTAATCTATTTAACCCTTAGATGGGACCCAAACAGGTACTACAAATCCGGGTTAGAGTGGACCTGGGAGTAATATCAATCAAAGGGTACTCAATACGGTACAGAGCTCCAGAATTGGAACTTCACCAAAAGATGCAGCAAGGGATTGACGTGACCAACTGATTGTCTGAATGAGCCTCTCCTACCAAATCTAAGTAAGAGCCCAAGTAAGATCTTGATATGTCCAACATATCTAACCGGTTTCGACCGGGGTCCAGTGATCTTCGGCCGCTGGACCATACAAGTTAATAGCGTTGATCTCAGGGGGCTATGCCCCCAGGCAACACCCCCCTCGATTTAAAGGGGCGGGCTGGGTTTATTGCCCAGTGCCTGAGGCGCCCCTTGAGGGGGAATGCCGACGGGATCAACGCATTTTTTGTGCCTACCACCCATGAGCTTCGGCTTGTGGATGGGCCCACATAGAAATGTCCTTGTGTCACACCCCTCATAAGTGGGATGAGAGGCAAATATCTCTAAGAGCCATAGTAGTTGCATGTCATGGATAGTCCATGACTTGCAACACTGCATTTTGGCCTTTAATTAGACTAGACGGTCAGTCAGAGAACTACTCCGATCAATCGGCTGGTCACGACAAGCCCTAGCTTCATTGTCCCGACCTATTGCCTTTATAGCACTCCCAATTCTTTTTTCATATATGTGCTAGAAGGCGATGGCCGAGGGCCTTAGTGTATGACATTTAAACTGTTACTAATGGTGAAGTTCTGGTTTTGAAACTTTGTTGAGTGTGGAGTTCTTCTTTATCACATTACTCCCAGGTCTACCCTGACCCGGAATGGTAGTACCTGTTAGGGTCCCATCTATGGGTTAAATAGATAAAAAATGGAATTAAAAAATTGTTTTAAAAAAAGGGTTCAGAAAAAATTGAATAGCCATAAAAATGAATCAAACAAAATATCTTCGGCATAAAATAACCCAAGGTTGACATGCCGTAAAATCCAACCAACCGACATAAAAACCAAAATGGCAAGTATTTTAGTATTCGTAACATGTAATACTACTTTGGCTTTTACTTAGGCTAGATACGCTGACGGAGAGGCTCATTCAGACAATCGATTAGTCCATTAAGCCCTAGGCGCATCTTTTGGTAAGGTTCCATTTATGAAGCTCTGTAGCGTGTGGAGTACTCTTAGATTGACATTACTTCCAGGTACACTCTAACCCGGATTGGTAGTTCCTGTTAAATAAGTAAAAAAAAAAAAACGAGTTTAAATAAAAATTTGAATCTCAACAAGAATCAATAAAACAAAACATCTTCGGCATAAAATAACCCAAGGGTTGTCAAGCCGTAAAATCCAATCAACCAACCCACCAACTAACCTAGTATTTAAAATTTCGGCTGTTATATAGTTTTTTTACGCAAAGAATTCAATCTAATACGGGTGAAAATTACAGACGCTCGCCCCGGTGGAGGTCGTCTATTTCTGCTAGTATGAATAAAAAAAAAGATGTTATAATGTACTTTATGCACGAGTCAGGAAATCCCGGCAATAGGTGATTCTTATTTTATTTTAATAATTTGGTTATCAAGATTCTAGCCATTATCAGAGACACCATTCAGAAAAATAACGTATGATGTTGTTGGCTGGGTAGATGGGGGGAGGGGAGGGGAGGGAGGGGTCGCAAATAGAAACAGACCAACCAGATGAAAGAAACTTCTTCGCCTTCGCAAAGAACACGCGCTGATTAAAAACTCTTGAAAATAAACCATTTCGAAGTTGGAACTGTTTCTTCTACCTAAGAATAGAACATCGAAGATTTATTGATAGCAAAGTTGCCAAATGTTCCACTAAAAATACAAGCACCCCCTCCCCTCAAAAAACAAAACAAACAAAGAAGCAAACAAACAAATGAAAAAACATGAGAACCAAAAATTTGCTCTAATTTTTTTAGCCACGTTTCTTAAACCGGAGCCATTTTTTATTTTGTTTTTAGTAGTGGTTTAAAAACAACCAACTCCATTTCTGTAAATGCCGTATCAACCAACCAACCAAAACCAACCAACCAAGCATGACCCTTCTTTCAGAATTACCCGTTACTTTTTAAATTTTACACTACAGTACATAACTAATAGGGTCAATTTAGCTCAGTCGGTAGAGCATTCGACTATAAACCAAGGTTCCTGGTTCGAATCCAGCCCCCGCCAACTCAGCGTATGAGTAGCACAGGGATTTGTGCGGTAAAGTAAGGAGCTGACGGAAGGTGTGGCGCTCCACCCCAGACGCCAAAATAATCTCCTTGGTATAGTGAAAAGGGGGTAGATTCCTTCGCTGTCTGGCGGATACCGACTTTAGCCACCCCGACGACTTACTTTATAGGGGTTTAGCTAAGTCGATAGAGCGTCCGGCTAGGAACCACAAAGTTCCTGGTTCGATACCGGTCCTCACCAACCCAGCGTATGAGTAGCACAGGGATCTGTGCGGTAAAGTGAGGAGCTGATGGAAGGTGTGGCGCTCCGTTCCAGACGCTAAAACAATCTCCTTGGTCAAGTGCTAGTGAAAAGGGGAAACCTATCAATTATGCAAAGTCTATCTGTCAATTGTTTACAAAAAAAAAAAAAAAAAAAACTGGAACAGATAATAGGGGTGATAGAGATCTGAGGATGAATTGACAGATTCCAGACAGCATAGCTACTGAGATCGGCAAGAATACTTAGAAGAGTCCTGGAGAACAGGGTGGACTTGCTGTCACCTAGTCCTTCAATTAATACTGGTGTGAAAAACTCGTAAAGAGATACTGATTTGATGATAATATATCATTGATCTTCTTTCGGCAAATGATAACAGTGATTGCAAAGAATTTTGTTGACTTAATCTTGGCTAAGTAATCTGTAACTTAGCAATATCCTTGGAAAAACAAACCGCGGGCGACACTATTTGGAATTTGTGTATGTAAGCATTGGCCAAATATCGACCGTTACGCGTGTATGGCCTTTATATTTAACAAACGTAAATGAAAGAAAGTGTTGAAAAAAGTAGATATACTTAGTATTGAAGAGAACGAAACAGGTAAAAAAATGTTGATTTTTGTGATATTTCGGGGTAGCTTTAGACCTACCTGTGACAAAGAAAAATAAAGTCAAAATGAAACAGTTTCCTTGAAAAGGTAATATGTCCGAATTGAGAGGTTGTTACTGTTTGGTGATATCTGAGTGGTTAACTGTATCCAAAAATTAACCATTTCATTTCCTTTTTTATTATGAGAGTTGTAACTCAATGGGTGGACCGAGGATTCATTACAGTCTCTGCTCATTATCTTTGCACATTTGCTGCAACTTTTCGTCTTTCGTTTCTCGACCGCAAGATGGACCCTCACTTGTGTCCGTAATCAACATGTACTCGGGGCAAACCCGACAAAAGGGAAACAATTAATTATCAAGAGAGAAGAGTGACAAACAAGACTAAGACAGGATCATATGACCTTAAGGCACCCCTTTTGTGATTTCGATTCGTGGGGACATTTTTTCCATTTACACCTTCAAAATCCAGTTAATTTTTTACACACGATTTTTAGAGTTTTTAAAAAAATTATAAAACTAACCCCTAACCCTAACCCTAACCCTAACAAACAACCGGATTTTTACAGTGTAAATGAGAAAAGTGTCCCCACCAGTCGAGGTCGCGGAAGGGGCCTTAAGGTCATATGGTCCCAAAGACAGAGTAAGATTAACATCCAAAAGACAAGAGATGAGGTATACGGCTCGCATTCTTATCCTTTTCTTACTTGGTCATTCTTCCTGACTTCCTCTATCTCCTAACAGTTATTATGTTCTGTCGAATCGTCCAGTTAGGACCTCTGCTGCTTTTGTGATCTACTGGTCTGCTGCTAAAATTCGATCTGTCTTCCTCGGTCTCCAAGTTCTAACTGACTAAATTTCCCACTGTCCTTTCAAAATCTCGCTTCTAAAATCTCATTCATTCTCGTTTCACACGGGATTTTAAAATCCTTTGTTTAAGACCACCCACAGTATTTCTGGTGGTCAGTTTTATTGCCATCTCTATATGTCTTGTATCTATTCAAAGACAGACCAGTTGTCGCTTATCTATTTTTATGGCTTTCTTTACCGAGCATTCACATACATCAAGCCCATGTGATCGTCAAGCCCATATACACATACACACACACACACACACACACACACTCTCTCTCTCTCTCTCTCTCTCTCTCTATATATATATATATATATATATATATATATATATATGTATTATGGAAAAGGTGACTTACCGGTGAATATGGTCACAATGGTTAGTTGATGCAAAAATCAGAAAGGTAAGACAGCGATATAACAAATAAAAGTGCCCAATACGTTAGTAGTGCAAATTTATTGTAATACAGGTACAAGTGATAACCTACTCGAGTTTCGCCATAAGGATCTTAAGGGTTAAATCGACTGCAATTAATCAATATCTTGATTAATCCAGTGGATTTAACCCTGAAGATCCTTAAGGTGAAACTCGAGTAGGTCTTCACTTGTACCTGTATTACAATATATATATATATATATATATATATATATATATATATACGTACGCATATATACACACTCACACACACACAGATATATATGTATAAACATATATGTACCTATATGGGTCTGGCCTTGATACTTATGCCCACCCATCTATTCATATATATAATTAACTACATATTTATACACACCCACACATTGCCTGTTGCATATGCACCAACGTCGCACACCACAACACGTGCAGCCAAGCATTGTGTCATAGAGTTGTGTTGTTCTATGTATATTGCCTGTAGATCTTTGTAGCTAAAAAGAGTTCATATCTCTTAAAGGTGCTGGAAATAATAATGATTAGTTGGTGTCGTAACGAAAACATATATATTGAACAAATACCAACAAAGAGTTATAACAAATAGACTTTATTGTCTAAGAAAAATCTAACATGAACAATACAAAACAGAAGAGATGAGAGTCCCAAAAGAAAAGTCTTTGAAGATAGTCTGAGGCTATAAAATGAAGAATAAAGGTTGTCATTTACAGCATAGAAAGCCTGAAAAAAAACTGACACTACGGATGCGTGGCCTCTTTGAAGCGAAGTGCATATTCAAGGCACGTTTACTGTACGCGGAAATGCCAGTAGTCGGTAAGCTAAACCCCTATGACAGCGTAGAATATAGAATGTTCCACATACAGGTGCACATATAAGATTGTAACTGGGAGTGGGGCGTAAGCCTCCAGTTCTCGCGGACGGAGACACAACTTGTGCCTAGTTCTGAGGGCTGGAAAGTCCAGGAGAAAGTGAGTTTGACTTTGGCGGTACTGCCTTTAAATATTCAGGTTACAACGCCACTTCACGGTAAACGATAGCAAGTAAGGGAAGATAATCCGCACAAAGGAAATATTGTAGTTTTATATCTAAATTAAGTTTATATTTGTGGGGGTGTTATTTATAAATCGGTTTTATTTTTTTATTTTGAAATCGGGTTCTTGGCTGCTGTTTTTCAAAATCTAAATTTGAATTCTGCAATTCAAATTACGGTGAATCTGTATAAACAGATTTATGGAGTGTAAGAATTTGCTCAAGAGGCATACACGCAAAGAAGAGAATAAACAAATAAATGAATAAATCGGCACTGTTTTTATTTACCATGTTTTTTTCTTTTAAATATCTAGGTAAGCTATCTGGTCCTTGGAGCCACTTTTAGGTCTGCCTCTTTAAATTAACATGCGCAAACAATTACCGCGAGATATGAAACATGAAATACGCTACGCTATATTCGTCTCTTCATGCTGATAAGCTAATTCTCTTTTTTTGTTAAATTCGTTAAGATCCCTTCTGGCGAATCATCGAAAGCATGGAATAAGACTGATTTTAATTTTAGTTTTCAGGTTGGCACACTCTCATTTAGTACCTATACTACATAGACAAAGTAAAATCGTTGGACTATTTATGCCTTAAAAGAAATGCCTTAAAAGATTAAGAACATAGATCGGGCACAAGGCTACAATTAATGGGCACTCAGTAAGGACTTAAATAACTTCATTTGTCAGCTAGGCTAGTTAGCTAATTATTACTCTATAGAAAGAGCGTTAAAGATTAAGTACGTAGACCTGGCACAAGGTCGCAACTATGGAGCGCCAAGTAAGGATTGAAATAACTACAATTGTCGGCTAGTCTAGTTAACTAATATAGAAAGAGCCTTAAAGATTAAGCTCGTAGATTTGGCACAAGGCCGTCATAATAGAGCAACTGGTGAGGCTAAAGAACCCAGTCTACCCTATTATGGATTCATGCATTTCCCAAAGTTATTAGCGTAAAGTACGATGCAAACAGCCTCGTCCTGGATTTGAAATGGTTACTTTTTGGATACAGTTAACCACTCAGATATCACCAAACAGTAACAACCTCTCAATTCGGACATATTACCTTTTCAAGGAAACTGTTTCATTTTGACTTTATTTTTCTTTGTCACAGGTAGGGCTAAAGCTACCCCGAAATATCACAAAAATCAACATTTTTTTACCTGTTCGTTCTCTTCAATACTATGTATATTTGATTTTATTCTATTTGCTAGTGTAACATAATGGGGTGGAGGGCCAGAGATTCGTTAAGATCCCTTCTAGCGAAGCATTGAAAGCATGGAATAAGACTGATTTTAGTTTTAGTTTTCAGGTTGGCACCCTCTAATTTAGTACCTATAGTGCCTAGACAAAGTAAAATGGTTGGACTATACATGGTATAGTTATTTTCTAAGCTTAGCTTAAATGTGGCAAAAGGCTAGAAATATGGGGCGCCAATGAGAATCATACTAATTAACAATGGTCTGCAAATCTAGCTTGCAAACTATTACAACACGTGAGGTGCCTTTGATATAGTTATTATTAAGCTTAGCTTAGATGTGGCACAAGGCCAGGAATATGGGACACCCATTGAGAATCGAAATCATTAACAATGGCTTGCGAATCTAGCTTGCTAACCATAATGCCACGGTAGATGTGGCACAAGGCCGAATGTGAGGATCGAACTCACTTGTCATGGTTTGCCAGACTACCTTGCTAATCATTACACAATCTGAGGTGCCCTATTTTATACTTATTTACTGAGCTTAGCTTAGATGTGGTACAAGGTCAGAAGTATGGGGCACCCAATGTGAATCAAACTCCCTAACAATTGTCTGCGAATCTAGCTTGAAACCATTACACCTCGTGAGGTGCCCTGACTATCTATGGTATAAGATGTATGTTAAATTCCCAATTATATTTATGAACTTTCCCAACATCAGGAGTATGCATTTCCGGTGAAATGGGCCAATCAGAAACGAGCCCAGAAAAGCATTTGAGCATTTAAGATCCTTTGCAACTGACCTCGACTTAGTTGCTAACTGGAGTTTTTGCCAGAATGAATACTACAGGCAAGGATATCTACTGTGGTTACATTCTTTTCCAACCTTGGATTTCAAGGAATACAACAGGCTTTCTGCTACAAAGAGATATACTCTTTTATACCATTAGATATACCAACAGGGGAACTAAACGCCTGAAATGGCAACCAGAATCGTAATAAAAAGGTATCTTAAGTCGTATAATGGTTAGCAAGCTCGATAACAGATATTTTTTTTTATTGAGTTTGATTATCACTAGGTGCCATATACTTCTAATACTGTGGCAAACTAGGTGCATAGCCAGGTTTTATGTATACATAAAAAGCCATTATTCCCAGGTTGTCATATAGTACCTAAATAATGAAAACGGAATCGTCTGTTTTTCCTATTAATAATGCTTGACAAAACCTCGGAGGAGAAAAACAAGATTTCACGAGATTTGTTAATTCAACCATCAATTGCTAATTACTCTGTACACCTTGTATAATTGCTTCGTAAACCTTTTCCCCTCTCCTTAATATTTGTGTTTCTTATCATTTCTCTGTAGATTTCGATATTCAAGTTACAACAGTTGGCAACGAGGATGGGACAAGCCTGAAACAGAAATGCTGTGACTATCAAGGAAGTTAAATCTCAAAAGGAGAGATTTCCTATAGTACCTAAATAATGAGAATTGAATAGTCTGCTTTTCCTATGGACGAAACCTTGGAAAGAAACAACATCTCACGGACTTGTTAATTCAACCTAACAATTGCTAATTACTATGTTCACCTTATCTTTGCTTAGTAAACCTTTTTCCCTATCCCTAATACTCGTTGTGTTTTTTCTTATTATTTCGCCGTTAACTCTGATACCCGAATTACAGCATATCTTCTTATCTTGGGTATATCAACTAAGCATGTATTTACCCAACCCTTCCACATGAGCAGGATGGGACACAAGGTTAATTTTTAAGCGGAAGTTTGAATTCAGTTTTTTTTACTTCTAGACCGTTTGCCATACCAAGCTTAAAGATCCCAGTCCTCCCTACTATTTACCCATAGCTAGTGGGAGAATAGTTGGATGTGTACCTTTCCTAATAGTATATGCGCTATGGGAAATGCAAACAGCCATGTCACGGTTTTGAATTCGTGTCGCCGTGTCTATTTCTTACAACGATGCCCATTGCACCACGTACGTCTCCACGTTCAACTAAGTAAGTAAAAGTAAAGTCGTCGGGGTGGCCTAAAGTCGGTATCAGCCAATCAGTAAGGGTGTCTATCCCCCTTTCACTAGCACTAGACCAAGGAGATTGTTTTTGTGTCTGAGGTAGAGTGCCACACCTACCATCAACTTCTTACTTTACGCACATATCCCTGTGCTACTCATACGCTGAGTTGGTGAGGACCGGTATCGAACTAGGAACTTGTGGTTTCTAGCCGAATGCTCTATCGACTGAGCTAACCCAAGCGTGTTTGATTAATGATTAATAAATTGATTTATTTTAACGGCAGGTCATCCTTTTATGCCTAGAAGGATTTTAATAATTTTAGTTGATAATTAGACAATCAAACGGATATTATTAAGTATTAGTTATTACTAAACTCCACAGCATTAAAAGTGTAAATAGAAATAAGTAGTCGTAGAAAATGGATTCGTCGACCCGAGTTCGAATCCTGGACGAAGCTGTTTGCATTTCACATAACGTATATACCCTTAGGAAATGTACACATCCAAGTATTTTCTTTCCAAATATGGGTAAATATAAGGGAGAACTAGGGCAAAGTATCAGAGTATCAGTGTTAACAAATAAATAATAGGAAAAACACGACGAGTATTAAGGATAGAGAAAATGGTTTCATCATCATCATCATCATGTCGCGCAGTTTGCACAAGCAAATATACGAGGTGAAGACATTTGGGAAAGGTATTCATCCAATGACTCTACCTCTAGCTATTGGTAAATAGTAGAGCAGAAGAGAAAAGACTAGATGCCAAGATAGCTGTTCCAAAATCGCGAGGGGTGTATATGGACAATTTTGAGAAGCCTGGTTTTACGAAAAAATTAACTTTTTATAAAAGAAATGCCAGTGCTTAATTATCACACAAATAAGCTAACATAAATGCACATTTAAAGGTAATTATGAACTTTTGTTTAGTAAATTAGGGTATCCCAGAAAAAACAGAACCCACACATTTTGTAATAAAACTGTTAATTTTAACTAGGGGGGTTTAGGGTTAGGGTTTAGGGTTTAAGGGTTGGGGTTCGGGTTAGGGTTGTGGTTGTGGTTAGGGTTAGGGTTTGGGTTCTGTTTTTTCTGGGTCATACTCTACAAGGTGACCCAGAAAAAAAACAGAACCCAAATTATCTATCTATATTCCCATTAAACTAACCCTAGACCCTAAACCCCAACCCTAACCCTAACCCTAAACCCCCCTAGTTAAAATTAACAGTTTTATTACAAAATTTGTGGGTTCTGTTTTTTCTGGGACACCCTAATTTACTAAACAAAAGTTCATAATTACCCACTTACACATGTGTAAACACATATAGTGAAATTAGACACAAGCACACATATCTTAAAATGTACAAATAAGAAAAAATTAGAGAAGACTGGATGCCAACAACCGTTAGGGATGTATATTTCGAGAAGCTTGGTTGTACAAGAAATTTAACTTTATATAAAAATGGGTTAAATCCTACTAAACGGACATAAATTCCACCATCATATGTCACCCCGCCGAAAGAAAAAAAAAAACCCCTAAAAATCAAGGAATTAACCGAATTTAATGAGATTTTCAGTGTTGATATATTAATGAATAAGCAATATAATGCACTAGTTATTTTATTTGAAAACTCTTACATTTTTTCAGGTCAGTTAACTTTGAACCACTTATCTTTGAGGCGTAACACAGATTCACAAACACACGTAGTTTAAAGTTAATTGACCTGAAAAAAGTAAAAGTTTTTAGATAAAATAACTGGTGCATTATATTTCTTATTCTTTACTGTATCAGCACTGAAAATCTCATTAAATTCGTTTTATTCCTTGATTTTTAATATTTTTTTCTTTCTGCGGGGTCACATACGATGGTGTAATTTAAGTCCGTAAAGTAGGATTTAACCAAAAAATGTTTGTGCTTAATTATGTGCAATAATGTAGAAACACGCGGAATCGCTAACTCACACAGTCACAAGCCAACATAAATGCACACATACGCGCGTAAGCACATATAGAGAAATTAGACACAAGTGCATATATTTTAAAATATACATACACACACACACACACACACACACACACACACACACTAAAACGCGATGAAATTTTTGTTTAGAATAAATTGCACTGAAAATGAATATCAAGACGCTAATTAAAATCCGAAGGAATTAATCTTTCAAAAGGACAGACACATTGATAAATATCAAATGAAATTTTAAATTCAAAATACGATAGAGAACAAAAATGACATTCATTCGGGCAGCTGAATTCTTTCTTCTTTTACAGACTTCTCGGTTAAGAGTTGCTGCAGGAATGTCAATAAGAACACAAAAAAAGCTGTGAATTATTATCATTTTCTCTTTTGTGTGACCGGTTTAGCTCAGTCATGTAGAGTGTTCGGACCATATGACCTTTAGGCACCCATTTTGCGATCTCGATTCATAAGCACATGTTTTTCATTTACACCGTAAAAATCTGGTTGTTTATTAACAGACGATTTTTAGTGTTTTTTTTAATTTTAAAACTAACCCCTAACCCTAAACCCTAACCCTAACCCCTAGCAAACAACCAGATTTTGACGGAGTAAATGAAAAACATGTGCTTATGAATTGAGATCGCAAAAAGGAGTGCTTAAAGGTCATATAGTCCGAGTGTTCGTATGAGTAGCACGGGGATCTGTGCGGTAAAGTGAGGAGCTGATGGAAGGTGTGGCACTCCGCTTCAGACGCTAAAAAACAATCTCCTTGGTCTAGTACTAGTGAAAAGGGGATAAACTCCCTTGCTGTCTGGCTGATACCGACTTTAATATTTAGTCAATGCAGAGCTTGATCTCCGGATTTCAAATGCTTCCAATGTATTTGGTCGGCTAAAGAGGTGAGTCTGCTTCAACAGAGACATCTCCTTGAAAACTAAATGTGCAGTATACAGCGCCATAGTTCTCTCAACCCTCCTGTACGGTGCAGAAGCCTGGACGATATACAAAGCGGATGTCCATAGACTACATGTCTATTACATGCGTCACTTGCACAGCATATTAAATGTCAGGTGGTGGCAACATGTTTCAAACAGGACCATCCTGAAGAGAACCGGACTCCCTATCATGCACGATATACTTGTCCAACGCAACCTGAGATGGGCTGGCCACTTAAACAGACTTGGGGATGACAGACTACAAAAACAGATTCTGTACTCTCAACTGAGTGAGGGATCACGTAGAATCGGTAGACCAAAGCTCAGGTACAAAAACATCAAGAGAAACTGGGGAACTTGAAGATGCACATAGGCAATTGGCAAGACACAAGCAGAGATCGAATCAAATGACGAAAACAGATTCAAATGATGCCATGTACAGCAAGTAATATTATTGATTATTAATAATAATAATTTAGTGATTTTTTAAGCAGCATTTTTTTTTAGAAACGGTTTATAGGAGATTAGTTAAACTTACCCTTTAATTAATCCACACCACACACACACACACCACACACACACACACATATATATATTATATATATATATATATATATATGGTGTGCTATATTTATAAGTAAATCTTGCTCAATATGATGGATAGAGCATGTATATCTAAATTAGGGAAGCATGGATATGAAGACAATGGTGCTTGGTTACTGACAGTTTCTTGCCAATGTGATTCTCAAACCAAACTCAGTAACCAACCACTGTATATATATATATATGTGTGTGTGTGTGTGTGTGTTAATATGAAAATTTGGATAATTAAAAAATGAGATTCAATGCAAATGCAGATCCCCTACAAAATTATTCAGTTGCAAATTGAACTGGAAGAATCTCATCATGGTGTACCAGTTTTGTAGAGTTACAGTTATATATATATAGTCATCCACAGACACCTGTTTCGACTTATCAAGTCTTTTCAGTGTGGCTAGACATGTGTAAGCTACATACAGCCGGGATTGAAATCCGATCGGTTCAGTGTCAGCCGTCACCTTAACCATCAGGCTGTCATCACCTACGTTTAATACACACATCACTTTGTATGTAAAGGCTTTCATAGAGTGCTCCATCCCTTATATAGGAGAACGTTGCGTTTACGCTTTTAGTTGGCGGTTATCAGCGACCCCC
>CM042158.1:48109197-48121697 GCA_023376005.1 Doryteuthis pealeii
TTTAATGTTAATTAACATAAGATCTGTTATTTTGGTCTGCATTGAATGATACGTTTATATATTCTTGGGACAGATCCTGCTTTATGCACATACCATTTGTCAGTTGGAGGCGCATGGTGTAATGGTTACCGTTATAAGAAGTGGACACGATGAGACATGTTCAAATCCTGGACTAGGCTTTTTGCATTTAACATAACGCTAATATTCCTCAGAAAGATATGAATCCAAGCATTCACCCTCCAGCTATGGGTAAATAGTAGTGCAGACTGGGTTCTTTAACCTTGGTAAGGCAACCTGTCTAGGAGAAGGAAAACTGAATTCAAACCTGTTAAACACCGCTTGAGGAATTGACTTTGTGTCACATCCCAATCGTGCGGAAGGGTTGGTAAATACTTGTACCATTTTTCGGTATGGGAAAATTTTAGTCTCTTGCACACTTCCCATTGGATTACCTTTCCTACTCAATTATGCCTACTCCAGTATTTCTTTTGTGCTTGTTAGCTGCATTCATTTGATATGTTCTTATTTTAACCATAATGACTTTTTCACACCAGTTTAACTGGTGACTTCTCATTGGTGTCTGAATGACAGTAAGTCTACTTATATCTTAGTATCCTATCTTAATAGTGCTGTGACGTGGAGGGTCTCCATTCTTCCTTTTATCACCAGTTTATCCTGTCTTCTCACAGGTTCTTGAGACTGTTCCAAGGGTTCCAACTATAATTAGTATTACCATGAAGTTCATGTTTCACAACTATTTCAGTTCTCTGGCAAGGTCCTGGTATTTATCCAGCTTTTTGCCTTCCTTCACTTCCACTATGTGGTCCGATAGAACATCAAAATCCACTAGGTCACAAGATATCATAAATTAAAACTCTGTATGTTCTTCTGTCCTGGTTTGAGTGATCCGTTTATGTCTCAAAGTTCAAGAAAATGTTATGCTTTTCATTTTCAAGGACAGATTCTTGTTTGTGCATATACCATTTATGAGCATGGACACATTTTAGTCTCTTGCACAATTCCCAGTAGATTACCTTCCCCACACAGTCGTACCTGTCATTTGTATTCCTTTTGTGCTAGTTTGCTACTCATTTATTTTTATTGCTTTCTTTATTTTTTCTTATTCTTAAACAACGCTTTCTTTCTTTCTTTCTTCTTTACTTTCTGTCTTAATATCAATATCTTTATATCTCTTTCTTTCTTTCTTTCTTTCTCTCTTTTTTCTTAATGTCCATGTCTCTCTCTCTCTCTCTCTCTCTCTCTCTCTCTCTCTCTCTCTCTCTCTCTCTCTCTCTCTCTGTTTCTGTCTGTCTGTCTCTCTTACTTCCTTTCTACCTTTCTTTCTTTCCGCATCTAAATTTTTTTTCTCTCTCTTTCTTTCCCTCCTACCAGTTTTCTTTCTTTCTTTCTTTCTTTCTTTCTTTCTTCTTCATGTCCCTATATTTCTTTCTTTCTTTCTTTCTGTCCATGCTTTTCTCTCTTTCTCTTCCTATCGTTCTACCTTTCTTTATTTCCGCATCTAACTTTCTTTCCTTCCTACCTGTTTTGTTTGTTTCTTTCTTTCTTTTGAATGTCCCTATATTTCTCTCTTATTCTTTCTTTCTTTTCTTTTCTGTTCTTTTCTTTCTTTCGTTTCTTTTCTTTCTTTCTTTCTTTCTTTCTTTCTTTCTTTCTTTCTTAGTATTTATATATTCTTTCTTTCTTTCTTTTTTCACTATCTCTTTCTTTATTTCATTTTTTCCTTCCACTTGGTGACTTTCTTTCATTCTTTCTTAGTATTTCTTTCTTCTTTCTTAGTATTTATATATTCTTTCTTTCTTTCTTTCTTTCTTTCTTTCTTTCTTTCTTTCTTCACCCATCTGTTTCTTTTTTAAAACTTTCATTTTTCCCCATATCTTTCTTCTTTCTTTCTTTCTTTCTTTCTTTCTTTCTTTCTTAGTATTTATATATTTCTTTCTTTCTTTTTTTCTTTCATTCTTAGTATTTCTTTCTTTCTTTCTTCGTCCATCCATTTTCATTATCTCTTTCTTCTTTCTTTCTTTCTTTCTTTCTTTCTTTCTTTCTTTCTTTCTTAGTATTTATATGTTTCTTTTTACGCTCTTTCTTTCTGCCTTTCTTTATTTCTTTCACTCTTAGTATTTCTTTTCTTTCTTTCTTTCTTTCTTTCTTTCTTTCTTTCTTTCTTCACCCATCTGTTATTTATTTTTTTGCTTTGATTTTTCACCATTTCTTTCTTTCTTTCTTTCTTTCTTTCTTTCTTTCATATGTTTCTCTCGCTTTTCACTCTTTCTTTCTTTCTTTCTTTCTTTCTTCTTTCTGTCCCTTCCTTTTCCTTTCTTTTCCACCCTTTCATTCTTTTCATATTTCTTTTTTCATTCCCATTAATAGCCTCTCATATCTCATTTCTGCTACCTAACTACCTCAACAATATTTCAGTAACAAAATTCATTCAAACTTTAAATTGTTTGACTCCGCTGGGAAATTATCGCGTTACCATTTTTCACAAAATCTTTTTATTAAGTATTTCAGGCATTTCACTTCAACCAAAGTGCGTGACTTTCTACCTATCCTTTTATATTAATATCTTTAGAGAGAATTAAAAAAAAAAAAAAAAAAAAAGACACTAAAAACTTATAAAAAGAAACCACGCACCAAATGAAAGAAATGATACAATTTGCATATTGTAACTCAGGCGCACACTTCTGCGCATGTGCTAATAAACAGCCTCTTCAGAAATCGCATTTTCAATTCTCATTTTCCCGGCTTTTTTTTTTCTTTTTTTTTTTTTTTAATAAAGAAATACCAACAAAAAAAGCGGGAAAATCTTCTTTCTTCTATGTATAGGCTTGACCTTGTTTATCACCTTCTCACTTTCTACCAACACCGCCATCTTTTTTTATTTATATTTTTTAAATTTCCGTTTTTTCGAAATATTTTCTAACATATTTTACTATCAGATAAGGTATTAAATTTGTAAATCACATGTTGCGTAAATATGTAAGTCACGCTGCTGACATTTGAAAAGTAACTTTGGTGAAATTTGGTCTAAGACCCCCTGAGACTTAAAATTAGAAAATGAAAGGCTTGAAAGATGGACTTGATCATGGCCTTTTTGTTGTGTTCTAGAATTTATTTATATAAATGTCAATGTTTTAATATCTATCTATCTATCTATCTATCTATCTATGTGGAGAAAGGGAGACAAACACGGGAAATGTCAATAAAACAGTATCTATCTATCTCTATCTCTATTTACAAATGCCGATAAAAACTGTATCTTCTATCTATCATCTATCTACCTATCTATCTAAAAATTTCCTAAAACAATATCTATCTATCTATCTATCTGAAAATGTCCATAAAACAGTATCTATCAATCAATCAATCATCTATCTATCTATCTATCTATCTGAAAAAGTCCATGAAACAGTATCTATCTATCTATCTATCTATCTATCTAAAATGTCCATAAAACAGTATCTATCTATCTATTTATTTATTTAAAAATGCCGATAAAAACTTTATCTATCTATCTATCTCTATCTATCTATCTATCTATCTAAAATATCCATAAAACAGTATCTATCTATCTATCTATTAATCTATCTATCTAAGTCTGTACATTATGTCCTTTGTCTATATATCCATCTCAATCTTTTCATATATGTATATAGCCCAGTCTTTTAAAATCTACCTATATGTGTATCTAATTCTATTCATATATTTATCTATTGATCTATCTATTGATCTATAATGCTTCAAAATACTTTTTCTCTTCCCTCTTACAAAACAAAAGGGTATTTCAATATCTATATATTATATATATATATATATATATATATATATATATATATATATATATATTATATATATATTAATATAGTATAATTTGGTAAACAGTGCTCATTGATATTATTGATAGAGCATGTATATTTAAGTTAGGGTTGCGTAGACATGAAGTCAACGGCGCTTGGTAACTAACAGTTTATCGCCTATGTTATTTTTAAACAAAATCATGGTTTGATTAAATGACAAAGTAATTCGGATTCCATTGTGTTCCACACACACACATACTCACATACTCTCTCTCTCTCTCCTTACTTACACCCCCCCCCATATATATATATTCCACTAATTTGTATCTAAATTGTTTTGTAATTTTTCTTTTTTTTTCTCATGATTTTCTCGTTATTATCATCTCAAAAGATTTTCTAAATTCAGAAAACCAGAAAGAATTATTCGGAGTACTTTCGGTTTACTTTGAACCATTATCAAGAATGTTTTAAGATATTATCATTATATATAATTATATCAGTTGTAAATTTGTATGTATTTTTGAATCAATTTTATTGCATATATATATATATATATATATAATATATATATATATATGTACACACACACACACACACACATATATATATATATTATAATTTTAAAGGATTTAAGATCTCATATTCTTACCATTGTTTCGTGTCTATTAGATTTATGTTGTCTATAGAATAGAAGACACAATCATTATATAAAATCCTAATTATATATACATATATATATATGAATTTTACTTTACCTTAATATATATATATATATATATATATATATATATATATATATATATATGTGTGTGTGTGTGTGTGTGTGGTGTGTGTGTGTGTGTGTGCATGTGCGTATTATGCTGTTTTCTTTTCGAGATTCATTTAAAATAATAACCCAAGGAAAAATTGAATCAATCAATAGACATTTCTAATTCGAAATATTTTAATTAGAAAAAAAAAGCTCATTGCGTAAAGGACATAATTAATAATTCGTTTTAAAATATTCTTTCTCTTTTCTCTTTTTTTAAAAAATTGTTTTTCAAAAATCCTTTTGAAACCAATCATATATGCATAAGTGTCACTAATTGAATGTTTCTCGCTCTTTTACACCCGCACTTAGAAATACGGCAAAAAAAAAAAAAAAAAAAAAGAAAAAAGAAAAAAAAAGAAAAAAAAAAAAAAAAAAAAGAAAAAAAAAAGAGAACATCCATGAAGAAGACAAGTTTCTAATGGCCAGTTTATCTGAAAATTATAAAATCATAAAATATCACTAACAAACTGTAAAAACGATGTAAATCTATATATAAAGTTATGGTTCCGGTTTGTTTGTTTGTTCACGAGCTTTTGAAGATAGTCGACGGGGTGGCCTAAAGTCGGTATCAGCCAGTCAGTAAGGGAGTCTATCCCCTTTTCAATAGCGCTAGACCAAGGAGATTGTTTTAGCATCTGAGGTGGAGCGTCACACCTACCATCAGCTCCTTACTTTACCGCACAGATCCCTGTGCTACTCATACGCTGAGTTGGCGAGCACCGGTATCGAACTAGGAATCTTGTGGTTTCTAGCCGAACACTCTACTGACTGAGCTAACCCGGCCCCTTTTGAAGATATTATCCCATAACCATTTATATTCTGAAACTACATTACCCAGGGTACTTGGATAAGTATATCTCATTTTTATCAAAGCGGATCCCGGAAGGTACATACCCACAACTGAATATTTTCTCTTTGATTAACAGGAAATTTAAACTATGGGTAAATAAGAAAATATGATAACTATTCCCAAAATTCTAGCAGATTTCAATCATATTAAGACGACCTAATGGAGGTTGCAAACTCATAACTTGAGTATTGGAACTTCTATTATCACGGCGTTTTTTTCTATTAATTAAACGTAAATCACCAGAAAAATGATTTCTCTTTTATAGTAAAATTTGGCATTTTATCTTTGGCAAAACTTCACGAATTATGCCAACAAAATTATAAGTTAACTAGCTTAAAAGCCGCCAAATATGGCGGGAATTAAGTAGTTAAAATATAAAACATAATATACTATACAGTGAGTCAAAGGTTTTATAATATTTTGGTAACGTGAGGCACAATTCGTCAATTTCGATGCCAAAGTTCTGAAGGTAACGAACCACGCTGGGCTATTAGTTTCTTTAGTTGGGTTTTACGGCATTTCAAATCTTGTTGGGTTATTTTATGCCGAAGATATTTTGTTCTTTTCATTCTTCGTGGGTACTCATTCATTTTAAACTAAATTTTTCAAAACATATTTTTAATACTCATTTTTTCTATCTAACCCAAAAGTACAACCACTCCGGGTCAGGGTGGACCTGGGGAAAATAGCATTGAAGGGGTATTCCACATTTCCCAGAGCTCCGGAATTGGAACATCACCGCTAGATGCAATTTAACGTCATAACCAGGACACAAAGATCCTCAGCCACCGCTTTCTAGTACATATATCATACAAAGAATCGGGGCTTGCCATAAGGGCATTAAGGTTAGGACAATCATATAAATGCTAGGGCTTGATATGACCAGCTGATTGATCAGAAGGAGCCTTTCCGACCGCCCGTCTAACCTAAATAAGGACCAAAGTGGACTGTTGCATGTAATAGACTGCTCAACCACCAAGGAACCCTTACAACTAAAAAAAGAACACACACACCACACACACACACACACACACACACATATATATATATATATATATATATATATAAATAAATAGAAATAATATATAAATAAATAGAAATTATATATAAATAAATAGAAATAATCTAAAAGTAAGTTACAGCTGCACTAAAAACATATCACAGATTATAAAAAGCCACAACAAAAAAGTAGAGATCAACTCTAACATACTACCACCTACCAATCAGTGCAACTGCAGAGACAGAAACACGTGCCCCTTCGATGGATTTTGCCTACAAAAGAAAGCAGTATATAGGGCAACTGTAAAATACAATACGACCACCAAACATTACATCGGAGCAACCGAAGGAACTCTAAAGCAAAGATTCTATACCCATAAACTCTCCTTCGCAAACAAAAACTACTCATCCAGCACATCACTACCCACCCACATCTGGCACCTAAAGTATATGAATATCCCCCCCCCCAATAACCTGGGAAATCCTAAAAATTGCACCCACCTACAACATGTCTACAAAAAATGCCTACTTTGCCTCCAGGAAAAACTCTCCATTATCACCCACCTACCACATTGTACCCTCCTAAACAAAAAATCTGAAATACTATCCAAGTGTAAACATGAAAATAAACATCTGTTATCAAATTTCGACCAATACACTTAACCCATCATCACCAACCACACCCAATGCCCCACCACCACGACGATAAGCACACATAACACACCGCATCTTCGCAACATCACCACCATACATTAACACAAACCAATATCAACTGCATACATCCATCAGAAACGTAAGTACAATTTTTTCTCTACCCTACACACCATACCCCCATAATTGTACCCTCGTACCATATCAACAACACCTGAAGCATAACCCACTCCCCATCAGCCGCAGTATTACTCCCACAACAATAACTAAATTGATAACACGTGTATATAATCGTATACTACACCACTTCTACCACATGCACATGCACATGCATGCGCATACACGTGCGCACCCTTCCACCCCCTTTTTATACCAGCACCAATCAATCCCCATACTATGTTCCACGTTTTAACAATGTTTGTTCTTCATTACATATCACTGCCCACATATCATGTTTCGTGCGAGCGCGAGCGCATGTGTGTCCTTGTATGTGCGTATATGCATGCCTATCGGTTTAGATTTGTATACTTGCAAGCGTATGTATGTTTATATGTGCCCAGGTGTATGTGTGTGCATGCGACCACGCATATTGGTAGGTGTTTCTATCTATGCATCTATGTATCTATCCAGCTACCTATCTATTCATCCTCTATCTCAGTCTGTTTTTTTATCTATCTATTCATTTCATTTTCACATCTATATATTATCTATATCAGTTCTATCTGTGTCTATCTATCTCAATCTGTTTAATGTCTATCTATTTATCTATTCTCAGTCTATTTTCTATCTATATCTATTATCTTTCTATTTCAATATTTTATCTATATCTATCTATCTATCTCAGTCTATTTTTATCTATCCATCGATCTCTCTCTCTCAGTCTTTTCCTTCTTCTTTCTTTCTACCTATCTCAGTCTGTTTATATGTATATTATGTGTGTTCATGTATGTATGAATATGTATTATATATATATATATATTATATATATATATATATATATATATATATATATATATATATATATATATATAGAGAGGAGAGAGAGAGCCGTAATTTAGGCTTGCGTAGTATATAGTATGCATGAGTACTGTTATGTATGAGTGTATGAGTTACTGTATGTATGAGTGTATACGCACGCATGGTGTACGTGCGCGTCTATGTATGTGTTGTGTGTGTGTGTGTGTGCACATGTACGCATGTATGAGTGAAACTACGAGCGTCGTGCGTGCGTATTGCGTACATACTTGGAACTCCTCGATAACTTAGCATCTGATCAACTTCTCCTTCTAACCACAATCCAAACCCCACCCCACCCGCAGTATACAAAATATTTGAAATCTTAAAATTATTTAACATCCTTCATTGATCGCCCCACACCTACACCCCTACCCAAACTGGTGACAGTATCCATACCCCCCACCAACCCCCTACACACTCATGTCAACATCCGCTCAAATCAACAAAATACACACACCTACGCACACATATGCATGTGAATACAAACGCTCACACATTAGTATTGTTCAGACGTTGAACACTCGCTGAATAATATGAATGTGTGCGAGACCCGCTGACTTGTATACATAACGTTTGCACTGTCCATAAACGCACATACACTTTCACAACAACACCACGTACATACGCGTAACATTTCATCCAATCAAACACATCTTATGTCTGTAAAACTTTTTGAAATTTTCAATTTCCCTTGCATTTGAACTTGGAACCCCAACGTCACCTGACGAATGTTTGCTTTTACGTATGCATAAAACCAAATGGTCGTGACTGTTCCTTTGTCATCAAATAAAAAAAAATCTTCATATATTTATTTCATTATATTATATAATAGCTCTATTTTTTATATTGAGCACTCTCCCAATAATACTGCACTTTAGCACACCGTTCCAGTAAAAACTGAAACAGTACCAATCCCACGCTATTATATATATATATATATATATATATATATATATATATATTTGCATGGAAACAAGTTTGCTGCCATTGGTTTCATGCTATGCAACCTTAATTGTTTAAGCAGAGCAATCGTCGGACAGAAACCAATGGTAGCAAACTTGTTTCCATGCAAATAAATATATACTAAATATCTATTTATTTATTTATTATTAACGCTCATATTTATTAAAGGAGTAAAAAAAAACAAAAAAAACAATTTGAAATGAAAACTGAGCCCCGTCCTCTCAAATAAAATGTTGCAAGAATGTAATAATCAAACAATTATTTTGAATATTTTCCGTATCAATTTTACACAAAATCGTGGGTATTTATTTATTTGTACACTTTTTAGTTAACTTCTTGTTATTGTAAAAAAAAAGGGACGAGAGTAAAACACAATTTTTAAAATTGCTTACTCATATTTTGGGTGTATATAGCATAAGAATATTGTGACGTGAGCTGTGACGTAGAGCTATGACCTAGTTTTTGTTACAGACAGAAATACAGACAATCTCCATTATTAATAAGATTAGAAAGGATTTTCGTTCTAAAATAAATATTTTCGTTTACAGAGATGTTGTTGATTATTAATTTATGAACAAAAGGTTGTTTATTGTCTGTTGATGTTTGCATTTGACATAAGACCACTGCGGATGATTTATTATTAAATTACGTCATTACCGATTATCGAGCAAATGTAGGTCGGAGCATATGATGGCCGGTCAGTGAAAATATTGTCTTAGATGAAACCGTTCCCTGGCGCAAAAAAGGTTGGGGACTGCTGATACACACTATTAATTCGGACACAATTTGTAAGTCAACAGTATTTCTTAAATATTAGTCTATTTGTACTCTTATATTTACCATCCATTCATGCTAAAAAAAAAAACAGTACCTCAATTTTTTCATTCTTTGTAACACGCACATGTACACACAAACGCACCGCACGCACGCACACCACACGCACGCACGCACACACATACACACACACAGCGCGCGCGCGCACCACACACACACACACACACACACACATATATATATGTATATATTTGGAGGCGCGTGGTCTAATGGTTGGAGACGTAGGATGACTCGTCAACGCGAGTTCAATTCCTGGACGAAGCTGTTGGCATTTCACATGACGCTAATACCCTTGGGAAAGGTATGAATCCAATTCTCCCTCCAGCTATGGGTAAATAGTAGGGTAGACTAGACTCTCTAGCCATGGCTAGGTAACCACTCTAGGAGAAGGAAAACTCTGAATTCAAACCTGTTAAAATCCGTTTAAGAAATTGACCTTGTGTGGCATCCTGCTCGTGCGGAGGGGTTGGTAATATATATATATATATATATATATTATATATATGGTGTTTAAAAAAGTTGACATTTCCATTACGATTTTAAAGTCTCCACCTGTTCATATCAAATATTCACTCTTATATGGGTTGCCCAGTCTGTAGAGCATCCGCCTTGGAATCATAAGCGTTCCTGGTTCAATACCGGTCCCCGCCAACTCAGCATATGAATAGTCTGATCTGTGCGGTGAAGTGAGGAACTGACGGTAGGTGAGATACTCTACCCCAGCAAAAAAACACCCCCCCCCCCCAAAAAAAAATAAAACAGACAAAAAACAGTCTAGTGTTCGCGAAGGAGGGGATAGACGCCCTCGCTATCCGGCTGATACAGACAATAAATAGTTCACTCCGCCAACTTTTTTTTATATGGGGTTAAGAAACGTCTCCCTCTCTGTCTGTCTGTCTGTCTGTCTGTCTCTCGTTCTCTCTCTGTTTCTGTGTGCGTTTGCGTGTGTGGGTATGTGGGATATATTATATATATTATTATAGTGTGTGTGTGTGTGTGTGTGTAAAACGCCTGTCAGTCAAAATAGCCACTATTAAAAAAAAAATACGTTAACATTTTTTTAATCACCCCCAGTATGTGAGTATATAAATATATATTTGGTGTCGCTTATTTGGTGCTAATTGCTGACCAACAATATTTATACTTTTGTCTATCAATCATTTTCTTTGTGCTTGCTTTCTACCAATAACATATAGAGAAAGCACAACAACTTTTTTTTTGTTGCTTTTAGTTGGTGACCAGTAAGATCTGCTCAGCGGGAAGCCACTCTGGCTAACTTCGTCAAAAGGGTCATTTCCGTTTAACGTTTTCTGTCTTCTGTCTTCTGTCACATTTCCAACCACCTTAACCATTTCCGTTTCACCCCCCCACACGCCATCCGTTCTCTTTTACCCCCTCTCTATGTCCCCGTTTCAAAATCAATTCATTGATCTTGCAACCTCCGTCGTCCCTCACGCGAGTCCGTTCCGCCTCCGCCTCCACCGTCTGCCTTCGACCTCGGCTTCCTCGCACACGTGCAACTCAGCAGCTGGAAGTGAATATGTTCGGTCGGTAGGAAATATACATCAGGCTACTAAACACTTTTAAAGTGACTATTGACAGAGCGTTTTACACACACACACACACACACACACACACACACACACACACAGATACGCATACGCATACGCACGCACGAACGAACGCACGCAGACGCGTTTTCCAAAATTTTGTCCCGAAACTACTTGTGTGTATTTCCGTTGGGGGGACTTCAAACGGATGATGGCGGTTTTCCCAACTACTTCGGTCCATCTCAAAGGTTAGAATCGTTTACAGAAAGATAAGAGGTTTGAACTAATTTTGGTTATATTGGTCGATAAAGAAAAAAGAAATAAATTCGGTCTAAAAAGTAACTCGACATTCTTTTTTTTTATAAAGTTTTTAATTTAGACAATTCTGATTGAAAATAAGCTTATTAAACTAAACCTTGTCAACATACTACTATTTTCTTAGCAGGGTTACCCAGTGTCGTACAGGTATCTATCTATCAATCTATCTATCTATCTATATATATATATATATATATATATATATATAAAAGTAAGTAAAGTAAAGTCGTCGGGGCGGCCTAATGTCGGTATCGGCCAGACAGCGAGGGAGTCTATCCCCTTTTTAATAGCGCTAGACCAAGGAGATTATTTGAGCATCTGAGGTGGAGCGCCACACCTTTATTTCTCCTAGACTGGTTACCTGACCAAGATTAAAGATCCCAGTCCGTCCTACTATTTAACTATATCTGAAGAGAGAATAGTTGGATTTAAAAGTAAAGTAAAGTCGTCGGGGTGGTCTCAAGTCGGTATCAGCCAATCGACGAGGGAGTCTACCCCCTTTTCACTACCGCTATACCAAGGAGATTGTTTTTTGCGTCTGATGTGCGGCGTCACACCTACCGTCAGCTCCTTACTTTACCGCACAGATCCCTGTGCTACTCATACGCTGAGTTGGCGGGGGCCAGTATCGAAACAAGAACCTTGAGATTCCTAGCCGAACACTCTACCGAGCTAAACCGGCCCCTATATAT
>CM042158.1:48126697-48129197 GCA_023376005.1 Doryteuthis pealeii
TGGCGAGGGCCAGTATCGAACTAGGAACCTTGTGGTTTCTAGCCGAACGCTCTACCGATTGAGCTAACCCGGCACTATTATCTCTTGCGGGCTATTCTGCATTAGTACCCAAAATTGTAATGCAGTGATCGCCTCCCACCACCAGTGACCCTGATCTAGACCCCCCCTCCGACCGAGATTGGGGGTTCTGTTGTTGTTGTTGTTATTGTTATTGTTGTCTTTGTATTTTAACTGCGCTAATTTGCAGGATATCTACGAGGCACTAAGAACTTTAACAGCTTTCGTCCAGATGGCTTTGTCGTATATAAAGTCTCACATAAAAACATTCTTTTGTATTTGGCACAACGATCCCTTTGAAAATTCTCTTTTCGGTGCTTACCGTTATTCTTTGAGTGCCAAAGACCCGAGTGTTTCTTCTCTTTAAGAGAAACACATAATCACAGAAACAATGTTTTTAATACAGGATTTATTGTTAGGCTAATAATAATGGCGGCCACTAATGAGAATGACGAACGGTTTTCACAGCGTGCCAAACAAAACAGGATTTTGTCGTGTTGTATTTGGCAAGCTGCACATCACAGCAATGGGAGGTTAGTGATCCTCATCCCTCGGCAGTACTCCTGGGGATTTTTTATGAATGATGTTAAGGAGAAGGCACTTGTAAATATTGGCACTCCTTGAATAAAATCGGACAGAAAATGAAGAAGCAGCTGGTATCGCCCTGTGCAACTCTCACCATTCATATTTTCCCCTATTTAAGCAAGACGTTGGATTCTTCTCATCTTGGCAAATAAAGAAGAGAGAAAAGGAAATTAAAAAAGAAGACAGATTATCCTGAGAAATTCTGTTAGATAAGTTATATTATATATATATATATATATATATATTTATATATATATATATATAATATATATATATGGTACAAATGCAGAATAGCGCACAAGAGATAATATCATTAGAATCACATTTTACACATAATTAGCATTAGATTATGGAAACTCCCTAAGAAGCATAACCCAAACCATCAACCTAACCCTAACACTAACCCTAATACTGACCCTAACTCTAACCCTAACATTAACCCTAAACCTAACCCTTACCATAACCCTAATCCTAGCGTCTCAAAGGTCTCGGATATTGCCGCGAAATGTAATGTTTTTTTTAATACCTAATCTAATGATATATTCTCTTGCATACTATTCTGCAATAGTGCCAGAAATTCTGTTGGATAAATTATATATATATATATATATATATATATATATATATATATGAATATGTATACATATATATTGCAAAATACATCTCTAAGTTACGGTTGAATACATAATCAGTGATGTTCTTTAGTTCTTTGGGTGGTTCGGGTCTTTTCAACATTAACACCCCCTTACTAAAGTAACCTGGGCAAGACTGATCACGTCTCAGCCTAGTTGTTCGTCAGTACTTCCTGCCTTGCTCTCTACTAACCTTGTTAGCAGGAGGCCACCTGATCCACTTGTGGGTTGATATTCTTGGCATAGATGGCGCTGGTGCTTAGTGGGACTGAGCACTCTTTCTTTCTTTCTCTCTTTCTCTCTCTCTCTCTCTCTCTCTCTCTCTCTCTCTCTCTCTATATATATATATATATATATATATATATATATATTATATATAATATGTTGAGGGTTATTATAGTGATCACCACGATGACAATGGATGGAAGACTAAGGAGGAATGAAAGGAATAGAAAAAAAAAATTGTTTATTGATAAAACAAGGACCCTTTCGTCGGTGCTTTTCAAGTTTTACACCCGGAATCGATTAAAAGTCAAGTTGTAAATCAATTACGACATGAATGGATATGGAATAAGGACTAAGGAATAAGGAATAGGTTTGACAAGAGGGGGGGGGCGAAAATAAAAGTAAGAAAAACCCCAGACCCAAGCCGCTCACCCAATAAAATAAGTGAGTGTTTAGGTCTAATTTGTCTGCACAAGGTAGTCATTGTCATCGTGGTGATCACTATGATAACCCTCAACATATATAAATTTGCCTATACCAAAAATTTATATATATATATATATATATATATATATATATACATAATTTTTTAACTTCTAAACGCTACCGGTGTGGAACCCCCCCCCCCCGATAATTCAGTTTTTCAAAACAAAAAAAATTTCAAACTAACATCTGGGGAAAAATGTAAAAAAAATGAAAGAAATGACAAGCAGACCCATACTTTCTGAGAATAATCATCAGTAGATGTTGTGATAGATAGATAGATAGATAGATAGATTGATTGATTGATAGATAGATAGATAGATAGATGGATAGTAATGAACACACAGAAAAAGAAAGAAGAAAGATAGAGATAGATAGATAGATATGAACAGACTGAGAAAGAAAGAAAGAAAGAAACAAACAGATAAACAACAAGCAAGCAAGCATAGATAGAGGCCAAAAGAAAAACATCCGAGGAGTTTTCTAAGTTATATATGTAAAATGTGGTTAATACACTA
>CM042158.1:48131697-48136697 GCA_023376005.1 Doryteuthis pealeii
CACACATATATATATATATATATATATATATATATATATTCATTAGGCAATTAGTCTAGAAGGGAATTTTAAACCTGTTAAACCCGCTTAATAAATTTAACCTTGTGTCACATCCTGCTCGTGCGGAGGGGTTGTTAAATATATAAAGCAATTACCGTCGCCTCAGCTTGAGTAGGATGAGACACAGGGTCAATTTATTAAGCGGAGTTGACAGGTTTGAATTCCGAGTTTTCCTTCTCCTAGACTAGTTGCCTAACCAAGGTTAAAGAGCTCAGTCTGTCCTACTATTTACCCATATCTGGAGGGAGAATAGTTGGATTCATACCTTTCCCAAGGGTATTGCTCGTGTGTATATAAACTAGGGCGAGTTATGTTTTGCAATATTTTTGGTAATTCGGCAGGTTTGGTTGGTTTTGCTGATGTTGTTAACGTGACGAAATTCGATGGACTGCGAGATGACGTTCTCGCTTAAAATGTAATCTTTTTTTATATGCGTTCTTATTTAATTTCTTTAGTCTCTCAAAGTTAAGATATTACATTACATTGAAACTTAAATACTTACACCTGGCGTAGGACGAATATGCTTGCTAGTTACTATTAATTTACTGTTCCCTCAGAAAAAGAAACGACAATTTTCCAACAAATTTCTTATCATCTTCGAACAATTTTGCTATTTTGTATAAGTGTTCTTGATTTGGAATTAAAATTAGGTTTCATAGTTTTACTAGGGTGAGTCAAAACTGTGAGATTCCGAGCTCGCCTGATACTCTCCAAATGCTACAGAATAAGGGATAATGAGACTAGATTTTACAAGATTGAGAATAGTTTTGCAATATTTTGGTAACGTCAGGCATAGTTTAAAAAAAACTGTGGTTGTTTTTGCCGATGTTGTGAAGGTGACAAACTACTCTGAATTATGAGATTCTGAGCTCGCCTGGTACTCTCCGAATGCTACTGAGTAAGGGATAATGAGACTATATTTTATAAGGGTGTCAGTAGTTTTGCAATATTTTTGTAACGTCAGGCACAGTTTGAAAACTCCTGATGTTTTTGCCGATGTCGTGAAGGTGACAAACTGTGAAATGTCGAGCTTGCCTGTACTCTCTGAGTGCTACTCGCATGATTTGCCTCTATGGCTTGAAGTAAGGGTACAGTTTTAGACTCAACTGATCATGATTGATCGTCGAGATTTATGCAAGAACGAAATTTCTTCAACCATCTTGTTACTGTAAGTAAAAGTAAAGACAGCGGGGGGGGGTTATCTCCTTTCCACTAGCGTAAAACCAGAGAGGTTGTTTTTGCTGAGGTGGGGCGCCACACCTAGCGTCAGATCTATACTTTACCACACAGATCAGATTTTCCATACCTGTGCTACTAATGCGCTGAGTTGGTGAGGACTGTTATCGAACCTGAAACCTTGCGATTCATAGGTGACCGATTGAGCTAAATCGGCCTTTCGGTAGAACATCAAACTTTTAAATATTAAATATTTTAAGTCTTTATTAAATGACTAGCAAACATATGCACCCTCCGGGTGCAAGTATTTAAGTTTTAATGTAATGAAATATCGTATTAAATTAGAAACGCTAATGAAACTAAATAAGAATGCAGATAAAAAGATTTGAAACAGAGGAGGGTATAATCGAAAAATAGAACAACTGAAATTTACTCTTCCATCACTCTCGTCTTTCATTGTTCTTTTTTCTAATTTAAGTATTTAGTTAAAATACGAAGTAAAGAATAAAATGACACTTATCTTTTCTTGTTAATGGATTTCATTTAAGATTAATTGAAGAGATTTTTGCTTATATTCATTAAAATAAAATCAAACAGTTAGAAACCAATAATACTAAGCATATATTTATTAAAATTACATTTCTAATATCAATATGCAAATTAGCCTTCCCGTTCACACTGTAAACCGCTATTTTGTTGTATATATAAATACAATTGCATGTTATTATTATGTAGATATGGTTAACAGTATAAATAATGTAAAACAATTTTATCAATAATTGAGGTTAAAGTAAGGATAAATTCATGGTGAACGTGACGTCAATTACTAAGGGAATTGTGACTTGAGTAGTGATTTAGTTTCGGTTACAGACAGAAAAACACACAATCTCCATTATAATAAGATTATAGAGATTTTATAAAATAAATTTAACTATTTCAAAAGGATTTTTTCATCATCAATAGCTTTAATATCAAAATATTGCCATTTATTTCCTAAAATATAATTAAAAAAAAATATATAACTCAAGGACACCGACAAAAATAAATGAATAAAAAGAAAAAAAAAATGATTTAAAAAAAAAAATGACATAATTATTACGACATATTCGATCGGTAGTCGTGCACACTAGAATGCAATACTTACATAGATAATGTAGTGTACACATTAAGACAGGTGTGTACGTGTGTGTATTTTTGAAGAAAAAAATGTTACCTTTCTTTTTAATGTGTATATTTTACCATAAACACCATAGAGTATTAGTAGTGTGTAAATTTGAAATGAAAAGGTAACAAAATAAATAAAATATATATTTCCTCATAAAAGGCATGTTGACATTATTAATCAATGTATATACACGTGGATTATTATCGATTGAGCTAAATCGGCCTTTCGGTAGAACGTCAAACTTTTAAATCTTTTTACTCTACTGTGATCAATTGCCCTTCACTTTCTGTACAATAAATGTTTTTGATTGTTTCCACGACATTATAGCCCAGTTCGAATTCTTTGGTTGGTTGGGTGGATTTACGGCATGCCAACCCTTGTTGGGTAATTTTATGCCAATGACGCTTTCTTTTATTCATTTTTGATGGGTACTCATTTTAAAAACCTAATTTTTTAAAACACATTTTTTAAAGACAACCTGGATTCCGTCATTAAACAGCATGGGTCTCCCTTCCCCCATGGTTAACAGGTGGTTCCATTAAAGTTGATTTTACCCTTCTGCAGAGATGCAGTCGGCGTTTTCTACAGCTCCAGATGACAGGGCGGGTTCGAACTCGTAAACGATAAGTTCCCGTTAAACGTTCATCTGTGCAGCTTTCAAATAACTCTCGGTGTGATGTAATGCACAACGTGTCAGTATACCAACTAGCGTGATACTACCAACTACAACGGGTACCTAACCCGTCTTGAACTGCTTTGACCACATGTCTTCTGAACGGCTCTTCTACCAATATACCATTCCTTCATTCTAGATATTGAATCACAGTCTAGATATATTTGGGTAATTGTAAAAGTTCCCAGCACCATTTTCTCAGAATGTTAGGGAAATCTTAGAAGTGGCCTCAACCCATTATTATTTATGAGATCTGTTATCTGTAGTATATATTTACCCATCCCCATTGCACAAACAGGATGTGACACAAGGTCAATTTCTTAAGCATAGTTTAACAGGTTTGAATTCAGAGTTTTCCTTTTCCTAGACTGGTTGCCAAATCAAAGTTAAAGTGTCTAGTAATCGAAGTTAAGTCTCCCCTACTATTTACCCATAGCTGGAGGGAGAATAGTTGGATGAATAACTTTCCCAAGGCTATTAGTGCTATGTGAAATACAAACAGCCTTGTCCAGAATTTAAACTTATTATTATTAACAAAAATATTGCAAACCTTTTGACTTGACTTTGTAAAATGCGAGGATTTCAATTACTCTAAGTGATCGTCTATATTCAATAACCGGTTCCATCTCCACCAGGACATGAAGTGTGAAGTTTATTACGACGACGCTCGGGTATACTGCTGAGTGGTGCCAAATATAGCTTAGATGTGTTAGCGTTTAAATCGAATTTTGTATATTGTTTTTTTGTCGAATTCTGAAGACAGCATTTGGTCAGCGCATTTTAATTCTATTCATCTCATCATCATCATCATCATCATCATCATGTCACGCAATTAGCCACGATATCCATGACAATCTCTCAAACCGTCCCAACCATTCATTGTCCTCGGAAGGTCCTCTGCGCAGCATCCAGTATCCGCGCAATACATCTTACTTTGGCTAGACGGGCGGTTGCAGAAGCCTCCTCTGATTAATCAACTTGTCACGTCAAGCCCTAGCAGCTATAGGATTGTCCCATTCCTATTAACCTTATGGTAAACCCTTTTTATCATATATGTGCTAGAAGGCGGTGGCTGAGGGTCTTGTTGTCCTGGGTATGACGTTAAACTACATCTAAATGGGGAAGTTCCAATTCTGGAGATCTGGAGAGTGTGGAGTACGCTTTTATCTCCATTACTCCCAGATCCACTCTGGTAATCTATGTTTAAATATAAATGTTATATTGAACTATATCTGTATTTGTTAACACCGAAATGAATTATAAAATTCTATTTGATGAAGAAATTGTTTCTATCATAATCCAATTTTGCTAAACTTTTAATTGGACAAAAGATCAATATGAATCAATTATCACCGCGAGACACATAATTAACTCGTTGGAAAATGAATATATATATATATATATATATATATATATATATATATATATATATATATATATATATATATATTGCTTAGAAATAATTACACAGTAATCATTTATTTCATAAAAACATAATTTTCTTCAAAACGAAAGATGCCACGATTTGATTTTTAATGGAAAATTATACAATCAAAACAGATATTATTAGGTATTATTGATTAACAAGATTTGTAACTCTGTAACGAAAAATTAAATGTAAGTTTTAGTAATAAATAATACCTAATAATATCAGTTTTTGTCTTATGTATTTACGCACCCACATAGCCTTACTACGCATATATATTGTTTTAAGTTGGTTTTATTAAGAACACGATATATATATATATATAATATATATATATGTTGTTGTATGTGTGTGTGTGTGTGTGTGTGTGTGTGTGTGTGTACGTGTACGTGTGTGTGCGCGCACGTGCGTGTGTATTCTTATTGGAAAGGTTTTGGGTTACATTACAAGCATTGGAAATATAAGAGGATAAAAATTCTAAATGAACGTTGTATTACTTT
>CM042158.1:48141697-48165114 GCA_023376005.1 Doryteuthis pealeii
ACATTTACCTCCTATAAAACAAACCATCTGAGTAAGATAGACAAGGAATACCGGAGAAGCAATATCGAACGCATAAGTGATGTTCTCCTGTGGAAACCTGCACATGGACTCGGTTAATTTTCTTCAAAATGTAAGGTATATTTAAAAAAAATATCAAAATTAACGCTGTATTTACCAAGACAGAAATGAACAATGAATCATCATCATCATCATCATCATCATCATCATTATGTGTTTGTCCTTGCTCCTCCAACAGTGTCCAGAATGTCTTGTATGTCTCACTCGGATGGTTTGTGAGATAGGGGGCAGGTGGCCGTACAGCTGCTTCCTTGTGAGGTGCTGTTGCCACTACTTGTTCAAGACCGCACGTAGCATTCTTGTGCTAGCTTTTTCTCATAAGTGACGTTCTCCTGTGGAAACCTGCTCATGGACACGTTAATTTTCTTCAAAATGCAAGGCATATTTAAAAAATATCAAAATTGACCCTGTATTTATCAAGACAAAATTGAACAATGAATGAAACGTTAATTTTCTTCAAATTTCAAAGTATTATTAACTGACTGACTTATTGCAATATATTGATTTTATTGTGATTGATTTCAATATAAAATCATTCATATGATTGCTTTAAATACATTTGTGAATAAAACAATAATATTAGAAATCAGTAACACTAAGTGATTATTTATTAAACACGATTTTGTTAAAGCCGGTATGCAAATTATTCACACCATATACTATGTAAACACTTTTTTCTTAATGATATATAACATACATTGCAGGATTTTCAGCTTTTATATACAATTTATTGGAGACAAAGAAATTCGTAATAAAGACGTCTCTCGTTTGAAATTTTCCACATTCCTATAAAATCAACGAACGAGCTTGCTTTTGTCATATTAGAGCCGAATTTGCATTCGCTAGAGTTCGCTGGTTCAAGCAGATCGATATTGATTTTTCAAAACACTTGATTGACTTCAGTGTAGAACAGAACATTTCTCTCTCTCTCTCTCTCTCTCTCTCTCTCTCTCTCTCTCTCTCTCTCTCTTCTAAACATTTAACTTCGATGTCATTGAAATAAGGACCTTAGACCTTTCTATTTTCAGTCTCTTGCTCAAGGCAATGAATTAAGTAAGGGCCATGGGGAACTTATTAGCGATTCATGAAGAAGATAGGATATAAAATAAAAAAATAAGTATACTTTTATTGTGAAAATCGAAAGACGTGTCTTGTATTTTATGGTTTTCTTCTTATTGATGGACGTCATGTGCAGTCACGGCATGAGTCTGACTTTTTGATTCTTATCCAAGGTTTTCATATCTTTATTTTGGATTCTTGAGAAATAATTCTCACAATGTAGGGTCTTATAAGAATTTGGTGAAGCTAACAGTCCACTAGAGGGCATTATGTCTGTATGGGTCTGTAAGTGCTTGTATACATATCTATCTATCTATCTATCTCAGTCTGTTCCATATCTATCTATCTATCTATCTATCTATCTCAGTTTGTTCCTTATCTATCTATCTATCTATCTATCTATCTATCTATCTATCTAAGTCTGTGCCTTATCTATCTATCTATCTATCTATCTATCTATCTATCTCAGGTTGTTCCTGATCTATCTATCTATCTAAGTCTGCGCCTTATCTATCTATCTATCTATCTATCTATCTATCTATCTATCTAAGTCTGCGCCTTATCTATCTATCTATCTATCTATCTATCTATCTATCTCAGTTCGTTCCTTATCTATCTATCTATCTATCTATCTATCTTTGTCAGTTTGTTCCTTATCAATCAATCAATCTATCTATCTATCTATCTATCTATCTATCTAAGTCTGCGCCTTATTTATATATCTATCAATCTATCTATTTAAGTCTGTTTCTTATCTATCTATTTATCTATCTATCTATCTAAATCTGTGCCTTATCTATCTATCTATCTATCTATCTATCTATCTATCTATCTCTGTTCCTTATCTATCTACATATCAATCTCTCTCCCCCTCCTGTCTGTCTGACTATCTCTCTGTCTGTCTGTCTACCCCACACACTCTTCCTCTCTCTCTCTCTCTCTTCTCTCTTCTCTCTCTATATATATATATATATATATATATATAAAATTAAAAAAAGTCGTCGAGGCGGTCTAATATCGGTATCAGCCAGACAGCGATGGGGTCTATCCCCTTTTCACTAGCGCTAGACCAAGGAGATTATTTTGGAGTCTGTGGTGGAGTGCCACACTTACCATCAGCCCCTCACTTTACTTCACAGATCCTTGTGCTACTCATACGCTGAGTTAATGTTTCCGTGAGTTCAAATCCTGAACGGCGTTCTTTGCGTTTCCCCTAGTGCTCCAAATTCTTGAAAATAATTCTCTTGATGTAGGGCCTCATAAGAATTTGGTGAAGCTAAGATTGCATTATGTCTGTGTGGATCTGTAAGTGCTTGTATGGGTGTATCTGTATTGGATTTGGATTGGTTTGTTTTACGGCATATCAACCTCAGTGGCTCATTTAATGCCGGTAAAATTTTGAAATAAATTCATTCTTAATGGATACACAATTTTTTTTATAAACTTATGTTTTTCTATTTAACCCATAGATGGGACAGGATGTATTTGTCTCAGTGCATCTCTGAATATGTGTGTGCCTGCGAGCGTACATGAAAGTGTGTGGAATTAGGTTTGGTTTGGTTAGTTGGATTTTACGGCATGTGAACCCTTGTTAGGTTATTTTATGCCGAATACAATTTGTTCTAGTCATGCTTAATGGGTATTCAAAATTTTCTTTAAACCATTTTTAAACATATTTTTTAAAACCTATTTTATCTATTTAACCCATAGATGGGACCCTAAGAGGTACTACCACTCCGAGTCAGATGGAACCTGGAAGTAAGGCTGATGAAGCGGTACTCCACACTCTCCAGAGCTCCAAAATTGGAACTTTATCACTAGTTTAATATGGAATTAGCAGTATTTTGAGATTAAACTCACGGATTTAAATGTCTCTCAATTAATCTGAAAGTAATTGTATATTGGTTGGTTGGTTAGATTTGACGGCACGTCAACTATTGTTGGGTTATTTTATGTCGTAGACGTTTTGATTCATTCTTTCTTGTTGGTTATTCAAATGTTTCTTAAACTCAGTTTTTTAAACTCATTTTTTAATTAATTTTTTTATACTTAACCAATAGATGGGACCCTAACAGGTACTACGACTCAGAATCAAAGTGGACCTGGGAGTAATAGCGATAGAGGGGGAATCCACACTCCCCTGAGTGAACAAGTAAGTCTATACACTATGTAATTAAAAAACAACAACATTAGCATGATCTCCTTCTCCCCTCTCTCCCTTTCTTTCTTTCTCTCTCTCTCTCTCTCCTCTCTCTATTATATATATATATATATTATATATATATATATATAATATATATATGTGTGTGTGTGTGTGTGTGTGTGTGTGTATATATCAGTCAGTTCCTATCTATCTATCTTACTCAGTCTACAAACATCTATCTATCTATCTATCTATCTATATCTATCTATCTATCTATCTATCTATCTATCTATATATATATATATATATATATCTGTCTACTCATATCTATCTATCTATCTATCTATTTGTCTGTCTGTCTGTCTCAGTCTGTTCCTTATATATCTATCCAACGACAGGATGTAACATGAGGTCAATTTTCGAGCGGAGTAAAAGTGGTTTGAATTCAAAGTTTTCCTTTTCGTAGACCTGTCACTATTACAAAGTTAAAGGGCCAAATCTGCCCTACTATTTACCATGAGCTGAGGAAGAATAAAAGTGAGTGGCCTAAAGTCGGTATCAGCAAGACGGCGAGGGATTCTATCTCCTTTTCACTAGTACTAGACCAAGGACATTGTTTTTTAGCGCCTGAAGTTGAACGGCAGACCTACCACCAGCTCCTCACTTTACAGCACACATCCCTGTGCTACTCATACGCTGAGTTGGCGAGGGCTGGTATCGAACCAGGAACCTTGTGGTCCCAAAGCGACGCTCTACTGACTAAGCTAAACAGAGTTTCCCAGTGATATTAGTGCTATGGGAAACACAGATAGCATTGGTCAGGATTTGAACTCACCACGCTGATACCAGTTTCTAAGACGATAATCATAACACCATAAGCGCCTCTTCTTCTTTGGAACAATCACGAATTTACCCAACTCCACTGCAACGGAAGAATGTGACACAAGTAAAACTAGTTTGCATTCAATGTTTTTCTTCTCTTAGGTCGGTTGCCATACCAAAACCAAAGAACCGAATCTGTCCTAATATTTACCCATAGTTGGGGGAAATGGTTTCGATTCATACCTCCCCAAGTGCATTAGTGCTATGGGAAACGCAAACAGTCTCGTCAAGTATTTGAACTCTGGTCATCGGGTCCATTTCCTATGACGATAACCGTTATGCGACGAACGTCTCCCTTTTCTTTGGAGTAACTCAACATCGACCACAATTCGGATTTCAATTCCCGGGGACGGATTCAATTATTTCACGCAGGTAATCTCGGTTCTAATCCGCATCTCCTACCTATATAGAAGCCGACGGGGCGTTCCGGGTCACGGTTTAATTTACAAAGATTTCCTCATATCCTATCAGCAGAGCCAGATGGCCGTGCTGGCCTCTCGTTGCTTTCCATTTCAGATTCGACAACCAGGGTAATCTGCGTTGTGTCAGAGCTGACCAGGCTTGGAACCCGTAGAGGCTTGGCGCAAGCCGCTGCGTACTCTGCATCGGTTGGGTCCGGGGACGGGGCTAGGCGGCGTGACGTTCGGCGAGGTGGGTGAGTTGGTTTTGTGAGAAAGCGTAAGAAATAATCGATACCGTTTTGCATTTCTCTCTGTTTCGTCTAGTTGCTTAAATATTCCACTCCTCTTGTGCACGTGTGCCCGGGGGGTGGGGGCTGGGGGTAGGGGGAGAGGCGGAAGCTTGCCATCGTCTTTTTATTGAGTGTTATGCCGATTATAGGAAAACATTTCCTTTTGAGATATAATAATGACGCTGGACATGGTTTTTGCTTCAAGTGTCTTTTATTCTTCTTTTATTTACCATTACCGACCGTGTTCAAAAGAAATTACTTCATTCTAGCTCAGTCAATAGAGCGTCCGTCTAGGAAGCACAAGGTTTCGCGTTCGATACCGGCCCTCACCAACGCAGCGTACGAGTAGCACAGGAATCTTTGCGGTAAAGTGAGGAGCTGATGGTAGGTGTGGTGCTCCGTCTCAGACGCCAAACCAATCTCCTTGGTCTAGCGCTGTTGAAAAGGGGATATACTCAATTGCTGTCTGACTGATACTGACTTTAGGCCACCCCGACTTATATATATATATTATATATATATATATATATATATATATATATATATACAGGGTGTTCCAAAATAATGTATACACTATTTTCTTTTGTATTCTTTCTCTTGTATCAATCTTATTTACAAGACAAAAAATATATATTGAATAAGTTATAACGATTCAAAGAGTGTATAAATTATTTTGGGACCCTCTCTCTCTCTCTCTCTCTCTCTCTCTCTATATATATATATATATATATAATATATATATATATATATATATATATATATTTCCCCATTTCGTTTTAATCAGTACTAGTTCTGGTCATCTGGATTGAATGAGTTTGAAAAAGATTGAGTTAAAAAAAAGTTGAGTATCCATCAAGAATGAATAAAACAAAAACGTTTTCGGCATAAAATAACCCAATGGTTGACATGCCGTAAAATCCAACGAACGAACGAACGAACTTTTCTTATTTCTGTTGGAATGTCTTAAATAAAATAAGTATTGTTGGCGGTGTGGCTTATTGTCGGTATTAGCCGGGCAGTGAGGGACAGTTTAGCTCAGTAGAGCAGTTGTCTTGGAATCTTGAGGTTCTGCATTCAATATCAGTCACCGATAAATCAGCGCATGCATAGCACAGCTTGGGTAATCTGGCTTGTGCGGTAAAGTTGGGAACTGACGCTCCACCTCAGCAATAGTAATTCCCCTGATCGCTAAGTCTAAGATATTCGACAAAATTTTCACTTTCTTTTTCCCCTTCTGTTCGAACAGCAAAAACCGCTCTCAGCCTAGAAAAAATATGCGCCTTCACCGGGTGCAAATATTTAAGTTTTAATAAAATTAATATTTAATATTTAAGTTTTAATGTTATTAAACGAAAGTAAATAAGAACGCATATAAAAAGACTGCACTTTTTTGATTTGATTTTAATTAATTTCTATATAAACTTATACATAGGATTGCTTTTAATATGTTTGAGAATAAAACAATGATGTTATGAATTAATAACACCAAATAATTATTTATTAAACCCGGGTTTCTTAAAATAAGTATGCAAATTAACCATACCATATAGTATGTAAACCATTACTTCTTAATTACATATAACACGCATTGCAGGATTTTTAACACGGGCTCTTTGGGGCCTTAATGTAAATTAACAACGTTGATCTCAGGGGGCTATCCCTTAGGGAACACATGTACCCTTGATTTAAAGGGACAGGGCTAGGTTTATTGTCAAGTGCCTGAGGCTCCCACTTGAGGGGGAATGCCGACGGGATCAACGCATTTTTGCGCCTACCGCCCATGAGTCTCGGCTCGTGGGCGGGCCCACATAAAAAGGTCCTTGTGTCACGCCCTCATAAGTGGGGTGAGAGGCAAATACCCTAATAACATGGGCTGCTGCGAGCCAAGTTAGACTTTCAGAGAGAAATCGTTAATAAATAAGATGTTAATTAAGACTAAATAATGATTGTTGTCTAAACAAAAGGAATTGTGATGTAGTTTCGGTTCCAGACTGACAAACACGCAATCTCAATTATAATAAGATTAATTTGAATGAGTTTTTATTTCTTTATTTCCTGCTTAATTATGAAAGATAAAAACATTATTTTTATTTTTATGTTTATGTTTCATTTTCCCTTTTCTTCATGAATTATAAATTTTAGATCATTTATCTTCTGATCAGTAAAACATCATTCTCTTCTTTTTTTATTATCTTTCTTTCGTTTTTCTTCTTTTCTCTTTCCCTTCCTTCTCTTTTCTTTTAGCAGAACATCATTCTCTTTTTATTACAAGTCTTTTTTTCTTCTTTCCTTTCCTTTCCTTCTCCCCCACCCCCGATTTTCTTTTCTTTCGCTTTTCTTTCCTTTTTTCTTTTCTTTTTCTTTTCTTTTCTTCTTTTTCCTTTTCTTCTCTTTCCTTTCTTTATTTTCTTCCTTTCTTTCTTCCTATCTATCTTTTCTCTTCTCTTTAATTTTCTTCTCTTTTCTTCTTTCTTTTTTCTCTTCTTTTTCCTTTCCTTCCCTTCGTTTTTCTTTTCTTCTTCTTTTTAGGCTACCACCCTGTCATCTGGGGAGTTAGAATATACCGACTGCACCTCTGCAGAGCTGCAAGACTCCCCAATGGTGCCACCTGTTGGCCGTCAGTGGCAACCCGTGATGCTTAAGGATAGAACCCAGCTGGCTGAGCAGTCTATAACATGCAACACTCCACTTTGGTTCTTAGGCTAGACGGGCGGTCGGAAAGGTCTGCTGTAACCGAGAAAAAATAGAACCTAAATTATCTATTTTCCCATTAAACTAACCCTAAACCCTAACCCTAAACCCTAATTTATTTGTTTAATGGGAAAATTAACAGTTTTATTACAAAATTTGTGGGTTCTGTTTTTTTCTGGAACACCCTAATTTACTAAACAAAAGTTCATTATTACCCTATTCTAAATGTAAACAAAAAAGAAATTATGATACGAAAAGAATTCATATCTTTAATTCTTAATTTCTCATTTTTCATTTTCAGAGGGTAAAAAGAAAATAAATTAAACGAATACAGTTTTATCCCTGGAACTCAACAAGCAATTAAAAACTAATCTTTAGAAAATTACAATCATGTTTCAAACCACTCACGAGTTTAGAATTACAATTTTAAAAATAATCTTTTAAATGTAAACAAGAAATAAAACAATTCATAACATAAAAGAATATTATAATACGGGAATTCTTAGCTTCTTTTATCGTTAAATCTATTTTAAGAAGCGTAACTCAAAAACTTGGACGTGATGCTTAAGGATGGAACCCAGGTGGCTGAGCAGTCCATGACCTGCAACACTCCACCTTAGCCCTTACTTGAGCTAGACAGACGATTAGAGAGGTCCCCTCCGATCAATCGGATGGTCACGTCAAGCCCTAGCACGTATATGATTACCCCAACCCTATTGCCTTTATGACAAGCCCCAACCCTTTTTATCATATGGGTGCTATGAAGGTAGTGACCGAGGGTCTTCATGTCCTGAGAATGACGTTAAAGTGCATCTTCTGGACATCTGGGGAATTACTCCCAGGTTCACTTTGACTCGGAGTGGTAGTACCTGTTAGGGTCACATGCGTGGGTTAAATAGAAAAAATGAGTGTTACAAAAGTGTTTAAAAATTGAGTACCCATCAAGAATGAATATAACAAAAACGTCCCCGGCATAAAGTACCCAATGGGTTGCCATGTAGTAAACCAACCAACCAACCAACCAACCAACCAACAAAAACTTGAAAAAAAATAAAAAGGAAATAAACTATTTATAGAATAAACGAATAATTTTCATTTGAATTGATATGCACAATTTTCCACCCTCACTAGAACAGAAGCTAAATCATCAGATGCAATAGAAAACTGTGAAATTCAAACCAGCTGTACTCCGCTGAAAAATTGACCTTGTGCCGTATCCGGTGGAGGTCATAGGTTAAATACATACAATAGAATTGCCTATATCCGTTTTTGTTATGATGAGACCGGTTGTCAGTGTTGGCAGCCGTGCCAATATTAACCAGATGCCGACCGCCCATCATCTATTCAATCACATCAAATTTTATATCGATTAAAATATTAAGTGTAAAAATGTCAGAAGTGTTTTAATTACTTTCGAAAAGGTTTCCGATTTGTGTCATGCGTTATGAAAACATCGTCTCTCTACTAACCACTTTCATATCTTTTATTGAAATTGCATAGTACGCCAAGTTTGCCTTTCATATATTAGTCAGTTTACTTTATATATATATATATATATATATATATATATATATATATATATATATATATAGATGAGAGGTATCCAAAACTTGGTAGTGAGGGATGATTCTATATGTGATTTTTAAGACACACTGTATTATTATTGTATGATCCAGTATGTATAAATACAGGGAATCTTTAAATCACTAAAGAGAGCTCAATGTATAATAAACTTTTTAGAATATATACAGAGCAATATTTATCATAGAAAGGAAGGAAAAACTTGATTCTCCCATCTGATGAGACTGGATTTTGGGGAGCTATATTAAATCAACTTAGATTTATATAGGCCCCATTTTTGGTCGAAATAAATTTATTATGGAATTACGGTGTTGAGTTTTTCCTTCCTTTCTAAGATATATATATATATTATATATATTATATATATAATATATATAGTAATACCCTTGGCAAAAGAATGAATCTAACTATTCTCCCTCCAGTTATGGGTAAATAGTAGGGCAGACTGGGCTCTTTAACCTATGTTTGGCAACCAATCCAAGAGAAGGAAAACACTAAATTCAAACCTGTTAAACTCCGCTTAAAATGATCTTGTGTCACATCCTACTCGTGTGGTGGGTGAGTAAATACATATAAAGGAGTAAATATGATAAATGGTTATTCAGCTGATTTTTTTCTGATACAATATGTTGGACAATCAGTGGTATAAGATGTACGAAAAGTAACACATTTTATTCATAGACTTTCCAAAATAGTAGCAGTAGGCCCTTCCGGTAAAATGGACCAATCAGAAAAAAATACAGAAAAGCATTTGAGCATGTAAGATCTTTTGCAACTGCCTGAAATCAGTTACTAACTGGACTTTATACCAAACAGACTACGATTGTATTTCTGCTGCAAGTACACCGATGTTCTTCCTAAGATTTCAAGGATTACAACTGGATTATCTGCTACAAGGGGTACACTCTTGTTCTACCTAGGATTTCAAGGACTAGAACTGGATTCTCTGCTACAAGTACACAGTTGTTCTACCTAGAATTTCAAAGAATACAATTGTATTCTCTACTACAAATACACTGTTGTTCTACCAAGGATTTCAAGAAATACAACTAGATTCTTTTCTACAAATACACTGTTGTTCTACCAAGGATTTCAAGAAATACAACTAGATTCTTTTCTACAAATACATTGTTGTTCTACCTAGGATTTCAAGGAATACAACTAGATTCTTTATTACAAACACACTGTTGTTCTACCGAGCATTTCAAGGAATACAACTGGATTCTCTACTACAAATACACTGTTGTTCTACCAAGGATCTCAAGGAATACAACTGGATTCTCTGCTACAAGACGCTAAACTCTTGTTCTACCTATGATGTCAAGGAATACAACAGACTTTCTATTACTGAGACACCCTTTTCTCCCATTGGATTTACCAACATGAGATCTAAACGCCTAAAATGGCAGCCAGAATCATAACACAATATCACAACACCGCCTAATATCACAACAGTATGACACCACCTAAGAGTGAGGCTCACTACACCAGCAGCGCCCAGATTAAACTGCGTTTTCTTTATCTTTAATAAAATAATTCGATCACACTGTTAACTAATCAATCGTTCAGTCTATGCAAGATGGTTACATTATGCAAAGATTATCGATTTTATTTTCCCTGTTTAAATAATCCCTTCTTTGTGACCTCCAACTTCGGCTAAAATAAACGATCCATTTTATCTTCTGCCAAGCGCACCTGTTGATGGGATTTAGTGATCAATGCTGTAACGCGGGATCATCAAGAGACATTAATTGTACTAGCAAGAATATGCGCCCTCCGACGGGCGTAAGTATTTAAGTTTTAATGTACAAGTTTTAATGCCTTCTAGCATATATATATATATATATATAATAATATATATATATATGAGGGGTGAAACCCCGAAACGCGCGTCTGTAGATTACTTTATATACGCTCCCAATTTTCGGTTGAGCACTCTGTTTAGAAGGGACTAATTGCAAAAATTCACCGCTTCGGTGCAAAGCTAGTTTCACTTGTTTACATAAGTTAGAGACCTCTGGTGAGTTTATTTCCGGTTTAGGAAATATAGCGATTATTCTACTTTCTATTCTTAGCAGCTGCTTGTGGACCCACCGGTTAGAGACTTGACGAGCGAAAGTTCTTTCGGGTCTCGAACCCGACCAGAGATAGCTGCTGAAAAAAGTATAGCTGCACTGATGAGGGTAAAACCCCGAAACGCGCGTCTGTAGATTGCTTTATATATATATATATATATATATATATATATATATATATATGATAAAAAGGATTGAGGTTTGCCATAAGGGCAATAAGGTCGTGACAATCATATAGGTGCGAGGGCTTGACGTGACCTGCCGATTGATCAGAAGGGGGATTTCCGACCGTCCGTTTTGCCAAAGTGGAGTGTTGAATGTTATGGACTGCTCAGCTACCATGGTTTCATCCTTAAGCATCACAGGTCGCCACCCAAGGCCAAAAGATGGACCCATTGGGGAATTTTACCCTTCAACAGAAGTGCGGTCGGTGCATTCTACAGCTCCAGCCAACCGGATGGATTCTGGTATCGGGCTGGATGGCTGGGTCTGTTTTTTTAGTGTTGGATTTCTAGTTGGAAATTCTTGGGCTTTTCTTGTCTGTGTCCGTTACTGTTTTAATTTTTTTATTAAGGAACACAAGATTTTGTTGTTTTACTAAGACGTCTTTTATTTTTAAATAAACCAAGTCATAAGCACGTGTTGAGAAATTACCTTTTAAATAGAACACGCCATATTACTTCGGTCCCGTTCAAAACCCCAACCAAAACTGATTTTCTTACGTTGACTTTATCAAATCGGAAAAGAGTTCAACATGTCAACAAAAATCTGTCAATCAACTTACCTGTATTTTGGAAGTTTTGGGAAGGTGGAGCACCCCTTCATCATCATTGCTCCCTGATCCACTCTGACCAGGAGTGGTAGTACCTGTTAGGGTCCCATCTATAGGTTAACTAGAAAAATGTATTATTAAAAAAAATTGTGTATCCATTTATTAACCAAACAAACCAAACTGACTCACTTGAAGAATCTGGCTTCAATCTGACCCCCCCAAATTTTCACTAAATCCGACCCACAATAAGAATTGTCACCCCAGTCTGACCCCCAAAATGAATTGTCACCCAATCTGACCCACCAAAACATTTGACACCCAATCTGACCCACCTCAGGTACTGACTCTCCCATCTGACCCAGAAAAGATGTAATCCCAATCTGATCCACCAAAAGAGTATCCCCCAATCAGACAGACCATAATTTTCACCCCAATCTTGCCCACAAAAATAATTTTTACCTCAATATGATCCACCAAAAGAATTGTCACCCCAAACTAACTAAAAAAAAAGAAGTAAAGAATCGTCGCCCCAATCTGACCCACCTGAAGAATTGTCACCCCAAGTTGACCTACAAACAGAATCACCGTCCCTAACTGACTCACCAAAACAATTGTCATCACAATCTGTCCCATAAAAAGTATTATCATCCCACCTGAACAACTGTCACAACAAATTGTTAATGTGGGAAGCAACAGAATGACATAATGAAACATGTTTTGAGTGAAGCCCTTTGCTGTAATCAATTTAAAACTAATTAAGAATATTAAAAAAAAGATAAAAACTATGTTTTGTAATCAAGCAGCAATTAAAACGAAGCTAATATATAGATATATATAAAGAGAGAGAGAGAGAGAGAGAGAGAGAGAAAGAGAGGAGAGAGAGAGAGAGAGAGAGATGGGGGTTCTTACTTGTTTTCTCTGTCTACTGGTTCCTGCTGCTAATTCGTCGGTCATCTTCTCTGTTAAGCTGTTTTTTTTTCGGGCTGGTTCTTCTTTCTAGTTGGGCTGGGTACCTGTGTATTCTTATTTTAATCCATCAACAAGACTTTGTTGTTTTTCTTTAAGTCTTTATTAAAACAACAACTGCAGCCTAAGACCCGCGCGGTGAGAGAAGCGACTCACAGTGCGAGTGGACCTCTGCATCCGCTCACTCTGGTTGCAACTGATCTGAAACTTAAATTAATGTCTCACGCCTCTAATGGCTCGTTTTTGGAGAGGTTAAGTTGAGGTCATTACCCATCAATAACCGCCAAGGTAATTTTCCACTGAACCCCCTTTATTTTGAATCTAATGAACTCTCATTCAAAATTTATCTAACTACAGTACGTACATAATTCATAAGCTATCCATGAATTATGTAACATTCGTTGTATATAATAAACTAAATCCCCGGAACAATTGTCACTCTGTTAAACTTTGGATGTGTCAATTTCTGCAGGCAATCTAAAATCTTGATTTGCATTTTCTATGCACCCATAGAAAGCCCTGACATTTGGCCGGCATCTCCAAAATCGATAAGCCGCCCGTCGTTTAGGAGAAAGGGAGCACGTACAGGTAATAAATTGATAGAGCATAGAATTGTTTATAGGGGAAAGTGTCATTTGCTGGGTGATATGGTTAGCCAATAGTGTTGATTAAAGAGAGGAAAATTGATTTTAAAAGCCGGAGAAAATGCCGGTCTCTTTTCCGCGAACAGCCAGGTCCGAGTTTCGGGGGAAGTAAATTAAAAACTACCAAGGAGTCTCTTTTATCAGCAAGGTGAACAGGAGTGACGACAGCATCAAGAGAGTCACTATCATAAACACACACACACACACACACACACACACACACACACACACACACACACACATTGGCTTATATATATATATATATATATTATATATATATATATATATATATATATATATATGAAGATAGGAGGGTTGGAGTAAAATCTGACAGTATGAGGTAAGGTAAAAGGAAAAGTGAACAAAAAATAATGACTCAAACAAGTAGAAGTAGGAGAGAAATATTTCATACTTCTTACGCGAAGAACATCATAGTCTAACTTTATTCAAAGCAAAGTACAAAACAAATGTACGTACTTTGCTTTGAATAAAGTTAGACTGATCGCGAAATGTTTCTCTTTTACTTTTACTTGTTTGAGTCATTATTTTTTGTTCACCTTTCCTTTTACCTTATCTAATATTATATATATAATATATATATATATATATATATATATATATATAATATACCAAACTTATTGGTAAATCATCGCGGTGAGAAAAAAACCAGCAAATAGTTTGATTGTAAAAATATACTACCAAACATCAACCGGGAAGAACAAAAAATTTAAAAAAAAGAAAAGACTAAGATAATTGTACCAACAAAAAAAAATCTATTAGTACAATATTTTGGCCAAAAGAAAAAACAATTTATATGCACATATATATATATAAGATATATATATTCATATAAAACCGCCAGGAGACTAAAGCTAATAAGTAAAAAGTGTTCAATACCTAAGTAGAGCAAATAATAAAGATAAATCTAATGAGTCAGATCTTTAAGATCATTAAGCAAAACTTTTAGTAGGTTCGTCTGACTCATTAGATTTATCTTTATATATATATATATATATATACCATTGGTTTCATGCTATGCAAGCTTAATTGGTTAAGCAGATCAATCGTCGGACTGCGAAAGAATTTTGAAAATTATAAAAAAAAAAAAATATGGTCAAATATATTGTACGTTTGATTAACTGTATTCGTATGTCACTTGTTTGTTAATAAAATATATATTTATTTATTCATTTATTTATTAACGCTCTATCACAGATATTGAGCACTTTCCTAATAATACTGTACGTTGGCTCACTACTAATTCTTCAAGTGTATAATGCCAACCATACACATTGATATATATATATATATATATATATAATATAATATATATATATATATATATATATGAGAAGTAAATAAACAAACGATGTGTTTGGATATGGCTTTTTTGGGGAGAATATGTGCTTAATTGAAGTCGTACCTAATTTTTGAAAATTAATTAATTAATAATTAATTATGCCCGCCTAATTAATTCATTATTAATTAATTAATTTTCAAAAATTAGGTACGACTTCAATTAAGCACATATTCTCCCAAATATATTATATATATTATATATATATATATATATATATATATATATATATATATATAGGGCCGGTGTAGCTGAATCGATAGAGTGACCGACTAGGAACCACAAGTTGTGTTCAATACTGGCCCTCGTCATATGAGTAGACCAGGGATCTGTGCGGTAAAGTCAAGAGCTTATGGTAGGTGTGGCGCTCCACCTAAAACCCTCAAAAGAACATCCTTGGTCTTGCACTTGTGAAAAGGGACTAAACGCCATCACTGTCTGGCTGATATCGACTTTAAGCCACCCAAACAACTTTACTCTGTCTGTCTGTCTGTCTGTCTGTCTCTCTCTCTCTCTATATATATATATAAAAGATCAAGTGAAGAAATCTTCCTTACAACGTAGTAGTTTTTTAATTGTCGTAATTTGCAGAGTTCAATGTGTGCTCTTATTGTCAGAGCCACAAAGCAAAAATTATATTAGGAAAAATTAACAAAGAAAATTCAGGTTGAAGGCATTATAGACTATTTCAGGGAATCAATTTTTGCGTCTGACGATGAGGACCGAAAGATAATTTCTTTGAGATTGCCTGAAATAGTCTTTAGTGCTTCCAACTTAAATCTTCTTTGTTATTTATTTTCTCCTAATATATTATATATATATATATATATATAATATATATTATATATATATACTAGACAAAACGTGACCCGTTGGGTCACACATTAAGCTCTCGCTAGATGATTAGGAAAAAGGGTAGGATCTGCCAAAATATCATCTGCTTTTCATTTTTAAAAAACGAACTAAAAAATTTATTAAATTGATTATTTAAGGTCAAATTTTTGTCTAAGTCGAAAGTAGTAACATAATGAGCATCAGTAAAAAGCAAAATAATATTACACATATAATTTATTTTTGATATATTTAAAAACGCTTTTTTCGTCCATTTTGATCAAGATGCCTGCCAAAGAGGCTACTTAAAATCCGTTTTTACAAAATTAAATTGTAACTTTTGCAATTGAAAAATTCACACTGGATTGTCCAATTGAACACATATCCTAGTAGATAAAGGAGTTAGATTAAGACAGTTCTAAATGCCAGTTATCTCTAGACTGCAGGTTCAATCCTGGTCAGGACAGCGTAACATAGAATAATAATTAAAACACAGCTTAACACCTGTACCCGGCTATGGTTAGTGGAATGAGAACAGGATACCCCCGTGACCTAATAAAAGGTTCAAAGTTCCGTGATGGCTCCCAATTACAAGAAGGTTCCCGAGTCCGACAAGAAATACCTGAAGAAGGCCGAGGGACATCAGCCGAAACTTTGTACAGATAACAATGAAGACGAGGACAATAGTCTGAATAATACAAATAATGGTAATCTTTGCGGAGTTCCGACCTGGATTCCTGCATCCGAAGCGGTATCACTTGAAAAAAAAAAAAAAAAGAACCAACTTAGGGCATTTTCCACTGAAAACCCAACCCTAACCCTAAACCCCCCTAGTTAAAATTAACTGTTTTATTACAAAGTTCTGTTTTTTCTGGGTCACCCTGTATACAGGGTGACTCAGAAAAACCAGAGCCCAATTATTTATTTATTTTCCATTAAACTAAACATAAACCCCACCCCAAATCCTAAACCCTAAACCCTAGTTGTTTTGTTTTCACGTCGCTTCCGCTACGGACTTCAATCGTAGCTGGTGTTTTTTTTTGTTTTTTTTGTTTTTTCCGCAGTCACCGGCAAGCATGTTTGAGGCAAGAGGCCTTGACGGAACTCCGCAAAGATTAAAATTATTTGTATTATTCAAACTGTAATATCGGAGTGGTATATATTTGATTGATACTATTTTCTGCATAAATAAAAAAAGACTAAAACAGAGTTTTTTTTTTAAAGCCATACGTAATTAAAAACAACCTTAATCCCCTAAAACCGTAACCCAATTCGCAAATGTTAATTCATAGACTGTAGTTAAACTGTCATTGGGTACAGCAAAAAAATTTTCCGTTTTAATTTTCCAACCTAAGTCAGAAGTCAGTCCTACATTCATATATATATATATTATATATTATATATATATATATATATATATATATATATATTTAATACTCATGTTTCCTTAATCTTCGATTTTGCAATAAACTCTTGACATCGAAATCCAAAAATGTAAATCCTGATTATCTTGTATCGCTTATTGGAGAGAGAGAGAGAAGAGAGAGATGAGAGAGACGAGAGAGATAGAGAGAGAGGGAGAGAGAAGAGGAGAGGGGCGGGAGATGCGGAAGAAACATTTGTTACGCTAGTACGACAAAGCGGGGCTACGAAGCAAAGATGGGACAATCACGCTGACACATCGTCTGGGCCAATACGATCAGCCAGGCTAGTTTTACGAAGCTTGCGATTTTCTAGGATTTGCCGTCTTGCTCTCTCTCATCCCTCATATCCTCATCTCTCTCTCTCTGTTTCCTCCTCATCGATGGAGATGCCTTAGTGGATATTGATTAAAATCAATCAGAACTTCGACATCTCATATCTTCCTCATCTCCACACACCCTCGATTCTGAACCACTATCTTCTGATGCTTCTGTTTCACTGTGATTCGAATCTTTTGCTCTTCAATATTCTCGACCAACGCTTGGTGTATATATATATATAATATATATATATATATAGATGGATAGATTCGATAGATAGATAAAGTTAATAAATTTTATTGATTTTGACGGTCGAAATAAATTTATTAATAGCCAATGATACGGTTTGTTAAGTTAATTTCCTTCTTTTTGAAAATACATACATACATACATATATACATATATATTATATATATATATATATATATATTTATGTGTGTGTGTGTTTGTGGTGTGTAGTTGTTGCTGTGTGTGTATTTTGGTCAGTTGGTAGAAGCTTAAAGTTCCTGTTCGATACGCCAACTCAGCGTAATGAGTAGCGAAGAAATATTTGCGTTAAAGTGAGGAGCTGATGTAGGTGTGGTACTCCACCTTAGACGTCTAAAAAATTTTCTTGCTCAAGGCTTAGTGAAAAAGGGATAGCCTCCCTCGCTGTCGGCTGATACTGACTTTATTACTTTATACTTATATATATATATATATATATATACGTGGAATTAAACAAAAGTCAGTCTCTGTTTAACGATTTTATATGGTGATCTATTTAAGCTTTTCTGACAACTTTTTTATATTTTGATGGAATTCGTGGATTATCCACCAAGTTCATATCCGAGTACTTTCGGCACTTCGAAGTGCCATTATCAGGGGATGGTTCCAGTTTTTCGAAAGTATGTTTATGGTGTGGAGGCTGGAAGGAGGGAATTGATAGGAAAGTGTTAGTAGGCATTTTAAAATGTGAATACTGCAATTGAAAATATCAATTCTCCTCCTATCTATGTATATGTAATAATATATTATACTATATATAATATATATATATATATATACTTATATATAGTATATAAGAATGTTTAATGGTATGTACGTGTCGAAGATACGTCTTTCAGATTTGAAATCTCACAGCACATAAACTAGAAACACACGAATTTGTTTTTTGATTATTTACTAATCAAGTTATATAAGTCAATAATTAAGAGAATCAACAATTTCTAGAACCTTCACAGTAAGGAAGACGTTTTGGTTTGGGCACTCGTAAGTCAGGTAACACCGTATTTTAATCATTGGTGTAATAAATTTGGAAACTAATTGTCTTATTTATTTATTAACATAAGCGTACCTGAAGCCTTTTTACTTCCATTTTAGCTCTCACCCAAAGCATAAAATGGACAAGGGAAAGCTTCTAACTCGAAGAAACAAATCGTAAGTGGACAATCGTAGTCAAGCGTACCACTGCATTTTTCTTTGAATTAGACAATAGAGTATAAATGGGTGATTCGTTTGTTTTGTTGATGTTCACCGACCAGATTCGGCAGCCCACACCTCTAGCGGATACCACGTAAATTAATTACGAGATTGGCAAACACTAATTCTCGCACCTGGGCATTCAATCCGACCCGTATTAACCTACTCCCGTCAGTGATCCTCTAGAGTCTATAACACTTCCGCAAAATTGGAAAGACAGATGAGTGTTTATGTAAATTATATATATATATATATATATATATATATATATATATATATATAATATATGTGTGGGGGGGGAGGGAAAAGTTAGATAAATAGACAAGCAGGAAATATCTACTACGTTAGAGGAGAAGAGAGTTGGTTTAGCTTTGGGCGAGAGCGTTGTTAAACTCTTTGCTACCAAACGGCTCACAGCGGCTCACCTACACTGCGATCCTGTTGTAAACCAAATGATTGAGCAGAAGGACATCAGATTACAAAGATAATATTTACTTTATTTGAATATAATGATTCTGAGTGAGTGAGTACTTTTACTTGGATTTTATGGCATGTCAACCTTATTTATTTTTATTTTATACTAAAGAGTTTTGGTTTATTCCTTCTTGATAGTGAGGGGGAATAACAATATCCATAATAAACTCTTCCTAAACAAACCCACTTTGGGAGGCTGGAGACCAACTTTAAGGAAGTCTAGAAAGGAATAAGTCATTGTGTCCGATTGCGCATTGGTATTACAAGACTAACGCACTCCTATTACTTCAAACAAGAACAACAACCACAATGTGACAGTTAAACACTTATTCATAGAATGAGGGTCTTTTGCTCACATCAGAACCGTTATTTTAAAGCAAACAATATAAAGATCTTATTTGAAAATGTCAACATGGAGGATATTCTCTCTTTTTTTAGGGAAATGAAATTATACCATAGATATATATACATGAAACAAATCAATACTATACAGATTATATCCCCAATCTATGAATAATATCTGACATATGACCTTTAGGCACCCCTTCGCGATTCGACTCACAAGGACACTTTTCTCATTTAACCCGTCAAAATCTGTTTTTTGTTTAGGGGTTAGGGTGTATTGGGGTTAGGGGAAGGGTTAGTGGTTAGTTTTATTAATTATAAAAAAAATCTAAAATCGTCTGTAACAATTAACCGGATTTTGACGGTGTAAATGGAAAAAATGTCCCCACGAATCGTAGATCGCAAAAGGGGTGCCTGAAGGTCATATGGTCCAATATCTCTATAGTTTCCGCATCATCTAAATTAATTTGAACACAGTTGGTAAGTTAAACAATATTAGTCTATTTGAAAACCTACATTTCATGCTTAAAAATCCACTATTTTATTTTTTTTTATTTTTATAACACCACACACGCACACATTATTACGATTTTATGGGCATCTATTTAGACCCAAGCAAGAGCGCTTTGTCCAGCGGAAATCTTTGTAAAGATCCTTTGCGTTGTTCTTTGGTGTCCTCAGTATTGCAAGTCCTTCGTCAATGATTGCAAATTGACGTCTCTCAGGTATCATGATTAAGTAGTAAACCAGCCACGCATCCGGCGCTGTTGCAGTGATGACGGTTTAAACCACGTGACCTTGCGCTAGTCATAAATTCAAGTGGTGTATTGTAGCACACCTTATTTCACAAAATATTCCAACACACACACACACATATAATATATTATATATATATAATATATAGTAAACTACACGTGTTTCGAGGTATCACCTCTCATCAGTGCAGTTATACCATTTTTAGCAGCTACCTCTGCCGGGTTCGAGACCCGAGCGAACTTATGCTCGCCAAACTCTTACCTATACGGCCACAGTCAGCTGCCAGTATAGCAGGCTATTTTATCGCTACATTTCTAAGCGGGAATGAACTCACCTAAAGGTCTCAAACTTTGTAAACAAGTGAGTCTTAGCTAAACGCCGAATACAGTGAATTTGGCAATTAAATCCTTCTAAATAAAGTGCTCAACCGAAATTGGGAGCGTATAATAGAGTAAACTACAGACACGTTTTTCAGGTTATAATATATATATTATATATATATATATATATATTACTCAGTCTTTCTCTTTCTTTCAGTTTGCCTCTCTCAGTTAATTTATCTATTCTCTCTTTCTATATTTCTCTTTTTTTTTCATTCATTACTCTTTACATATCTCTTTTTTCATATGAAAAAATTATTTCTTTCAATTTAAAAAAACGTCTTCCTTTTTTTCCCCCTTCTTTACCGACTGATATTATCTTTCCTTCCTTGAAACATCTTTCCATATATTTTCTCGCCATATCTACCATCTTTTTCTCGCATAAATATTTTTCTTTGTCCTCCATTTTTTTAACAAATCTATCTGACTGTCTTAAAAAAAAAAAAAAAAAAAACAACAAAAAACAAAACAAAAAAAAAAAAAAAAAAAAAATAACATATCCCCTCCTCTTGATTTCTCGAAAACCCATCACTTCGAAATTTAAACCTGTTCCGCTACAACAAAGCACTTTTTTCCTTCTTTCAATTTTTCATTTTTTTTTCTCAATGTTCTAACATCTAAAACCCAGCTGTGTTTTCTTCTTCTCTTCCTCTCTTTCTTTTTTTCTTTTTCTCTTCTCCGTTTTCTCGGAAACTTCATCCTCGATCTCGCGAGATCTTCCGTTCTCGTTTTACGTCTGAGATTTCAATACACGCCCTGCAGGTATTGGTTAGGTGTCTTATGTTTGAAGAATTATTCCCTTTTCGAACAACACCCCTCCTCCCCGCCGCCGCCACCGCCGTCGCCCCTCTTCTTATTTTTTTGTAGCTCGATGCAAGCGTTACACAATCAATCTCTTGAAACATTTTTCCATTATTTTGTCTCGCCGAGAGATCTCAACCGATACTGAAACCCGGCTATGAACCCTTTCACCTTGAAGAATTCAGAGATAGTTTATAAAACAGGATTACATTTTTTTGTTGCAATTTTTTTTCCTTTTATTTATTTATTTATTTTTTCAAAAAACACATCTTGGTAAAAGGATGTGAGAAAGGATGAAAAATCGAGGTATAAATATTTTAATGTCGAGAAAGAACAAAAGTGGTATACGTGGAGAGAGAAAAAAAGAAAGAAAGATAGATTGACAATTTACTTGTGCGCTTTAGAAATAAGACCATTAAAGTTACACATGAAAGAAATTGTTAGAAAAGACAAACACAAACAAAAAAACAACAAACAAACAAACAAAACAAACAAAAAACAAAACAAAACAAACAACAACAACAAAAAGAAAAAAACAAATGAATAGAGATTTGTTTGTTTATTTTTCAAAACGAATCAAGTGAACTTTCGATAATTTCGAGAAAGTTGATTTTAAAAGGAATTCACGAACTGAGCGACAGAAATTATAAAGTGCTGACATTTTCAAATATTATCGGAATATTTTCTTACACTATAATAAAACTAAATAAATAAATATAAGGATATATATATTTACCAACCCCTCCGCACGAGCAGGATGCGACACAAGGTCAATTTCTTATGCGGAGTTTAACAGGTTTGAATTCAGAGTTTTCCTTCTCCTAGACTGGTTGCCTAATCAAGGTTAAAGAGCCCAGTCTGCCCTACTATTTACCCATAGCTGGAGGGAGAATTGGATTCATACCTTTCCCAAGGGTATTAGCGCTATGTGAAATGCCAACAGCTTCGTCCGAGAATTGAACTCGCGTTGACGAGTCCATTTTCCTACGACTCTAACCATTAGACCACGGATAGGGATATAAGTGTCATGTTACATAATCTATGCGGTTGCATAAGATTATTGTCAATCCCTGTATTTCTAAAGGGATGGCCCTTTTCATATCACGGGCGGGACTTTCCATGGAATAGTACAGAAAGCCCGCCAAATTACATGAAGTCACGTGGGACCTGGTTTGGTCCTCAGTTTTCAGTTGACGTCGGGCAGATAAGGTCTTTCTGCCTTAGCTGAAGCTCACTGCATACGCGCGCTATGTTCGTCAGTTATTTAGTTACATGAAATGTTTAGTTAACGAAATAAAAGTTTAAGAAAATCAACACGGTCTTGTGGTTAATGAATGTCTTGGTGACAAGACTGATTAGAAGAGGAAATGATTTGAGTGCGACCGACCACCAACACGAAGTCCAAGACGCTAGAAGACGAAGTCCAGATGTTAGAAGAGACCAAGAAGAACTTAAGATGTCAGAAGAACAGAAGAAGAATAGAAGTAAGAAGTAAATAATGAGAAGCGTATACAACAGTCATCCAACCATCAAGAGAGAGTGTTGACAACCACCTACATTCCAGCCAGGCTAGCAACACGGAGAAAGTGGTCATCCAAACATTAATGACCCACTGACAGAGGGACAGACCATCAGCATACCCAGTGATAAAAGCGCCTAAGCTACACAAAAACAGTCAGTATAATAGT
>CM042158.1:48167624-48175124 GCA_023376005.1 Doryteuthis pealeii
ATCAAACTATATAATAAACGATATATATATATAATATATATATATATATATATTATATGGTAAAGAAAAAACTTAAAATCAGCCATTTTGCGGTTGTAGATGTATTTATGCCTGCATGTATTTGTATACCTATGAGCAATGCCCCATCAACGGTAATCTTAAAACGATACTCGGATACTAAATTGCTCTATTAGACCAGGTGTTGAGAACACTCTAAGTCTGAATATCTAATATGAGGAATAACAATAAAGTCTATCTAGTTGGATTTTACGGCATGACAAACATTGTTGGGCTATTTTGTGCCGAAGATGTTTTGTTTTATTATTCTTGATTGGGATTCAATATTTTTTAAAACCCAATTCTAAAAAAATAATAAATCCATTCTTTTTTTTTTATTTAGCCCATAGATGGTACCCAAACAGGTATTACCAGTTCGTGTTAGAGTGGACCCTGGAGTGATGGCGATAAAGGGGTACTCTACACTCCCCAGAGATCCAGAATTGAAACCTCATCATTAGACGCAGTTTAAGGTCATACACAGGCTTCTAGCGCATATATGATAAAAGGAATGTGGTTTCTATAAGGGAATGGTGTTGGGACAATCTTATAGGTGCTAGGGCTTGACGTGACCTGTCTATCCTAAGTAAGTACCAAAGGGAGTGTTGCATGTCATGGACTGCTCAGCCACACTGAGAGAGAGAGAGAGAGAGAAGAGAGAGAGAGAGAGAGAGAGGGAGAGAGAGAGAAAGAAAGAAAAAGAGAAATATACAGAGAGAGAGAGAGAGAGAGAGAGAGAGAGAGAGGGGAGAGAGAGAGAGAGAAAACAGAAAGCAACAGTGAGTGAGTGAGTGAGTGAGAGAAAGAGATAAATAAAGATAGATAGATAGAAAGAGATAGAGAGAGAAAGAAAGAACAAGATAAATATATAGAAAGAAAGAAAGAAAGAGAGATGCAGAAAAAAGAAAGAAAGAAAGAAAGAGAGCGTAAGAGTTAGGGAGAAAGAGAATGAGAGAAAGTGAAAGATACAAAAGAAAGAGATAGAGAGAGATGTGTGTGTGTGTGTGTGTGTGTGTTGTGTGTGTGCGTGAGCGCGTGTGCGTGTGTGTATGTACAAGAGAATATTATTTTTAACTAAGGAACAGGTGAATTAAGATAAAAAAAATACGAAGCAAAGACGAAGGTAGAGATATGAAATATTTTTTTGTTTGTTGTTGAAAAAGATGCAAAAAATTGATAAAAATGTTGAAAGTGTTGAAAATCATCTTCGGTCTGTGTGTGAAAAGTCGGCAAATATGAAAATGGCGTCTGTGGGAATGGGAAGAAGTAGCGAGGGAATTGAGGTGCATCAACAACTAAATGGGTCAGTATATTGTTACGATTCTGGTCGCCATTTTAGGCGTTTAGATCTCCTATTGGCAAATCCAATGTTAGAAAAAGGTGTAGTCTCAGTAGTAAAAAGTCTGTTGTATTCCTTGAAATCCTATGTAGAAAAAGAGGTAATTTTCACCTTTAGTTGGTTAAATTCTTAGCATAAAATTGTGCGTGCGCATTATCTGAAATGAACTTAATTGTTATTAAGAACACATTTTATGATATTTTTGTGTTAAAGCATGCAGTTGAATTGTTTTCGAAAAGTTTCTAAGATTTGTGTATTTCGCACGGAGATTTTCAAAATGGCTACCGGTTTGTTTCAAAGTGAAAGTCAATTGGCTAAATTCCTAGTATAAAATTATTTGAACTGAACTTAATTGTTATTAAGAACACATTTTCTGATATTTTTGTGTTAAAGCATGCAGTTGTATTGTTTCCGAAAAAGTTTCTAAAATTTGTTTATTTCGCACGGAGACTTTCAAAATAGTTACCGGCTTGTTTCAAAATGAAAGTCAAGGGAGGTTACTCTAATTGCCTTATTTGCTAGGAATTTAGCCAACTAAAGGCGAAAATTACCGAAAAAGAGTGTACGCGGTATGTCAGAAAAGTTCCAGCATGTTAGAAAACTTCGATATGAGGGGCATCGTCGACTGCGAATTCTTGCCACAGGACCAGACGGTCAACCAGTATGTCTACAAATACATACTGCGGCGTTTACTTCGTTCAGTGCGCAAGAAGAAGCGTGAGATGTGGCAGACCAACTCGTGGGTGCTTCACTATGACAATGCACCTGCCTACACTGCCCTGCGTATCCGAAAGTTCCTGGCTCAGAAGAACATCACTGTGCTGAACCAACCTCCCTACTCGCCAGACCTGGTCCCATGTGAATGTTTTTCTCTTCTGATGACCCCCTCTTCTCAAAGCTCAAAGGAGTCATCAATGAAACCCGTTTTGAGGATGTGCACCGCATAAAAAAAGCCGTGACGACAGAGCTACGGAGAATCCAGAAGTGCATGCAAGCGTGGCAGAGAAGAGTGGGAAAGTGCATAAGACTCCAGGGGGATTACTTTGAAGGGGATAACTTGTAGTTTGGATTTGAAATAATTTTTGTGACACCAGTCCTGGAACTTTTATGACATACCGTATTTGTAGCAGAGAATTTAGTCGTAGTACTTCTGGTATTAAGTCCAGCTAGCAACTGATTTCAGGAAAATTAAGAACGACCTTAAATGCATTCTAAATCGTTGGTCAATTCCAGCTCCTGATTTTGGTAAAGTCCATAAATATAAGTGGCAATTTCTCTTATACTCTTAGATAATCCAACAGTGATAAATAAAAACAGTGGGTAGGAGGCTAAATTAGAAGATCGGGTGGGACGAAAGAAAAAGGCAGAAGATATCAGGGGAAATTTAAAGAGAGAGAGAGAGAGAGAGAGAGAGAGAGAGAGAGAGAGAGAGAGAGAGAGAGAGAGAGAGAGAAGGTAGGTATTTACCCAAACCGTTCACCACGATTAGGATACACCAGGATTAGGCACAAGTATGAGGCATCCAGCGAAGATCTAACACGTTATTCAGTAGAAATGGATTTGCGAGACCAGATTGCTAACCATTTGACAACGATAGCACGCCGTATATACCTAACCCGTTTGCCACGGGTAGGAGGAGGTACAATGTTGCAAGTATGGAGAATACAGCGAGGGTCGAATTTACTATTCAATACTTACACCACTTGAATCCTATCACAGAAATATCTTATACCACACACCACACACACACACACACACACATATAAATATATATATATGATATTCACCTATATATATATATGCATATATTTTTTTCTTATTTTTTTCAGTTATATATATATATATATATATATATATTTATATATAAATTTGGTTCAATCCTATCACGGATATATTTGATACCACTGACCTAAATATATATATATTATATATATATATATATATATATATATATATAATATATATATTAATTTTATTTTTTTTCAGTTGATATATATCTCTATATATTTATATATACATATATATTTATATATATATGTGCATATTTTTCTGATATTTTTCTAATATATATATATATATATATATATAATATATATATATATATATATATCAATTTGGTTAAATCCTATCACGGATATACTTGACACCATTCACCTATATATATATATATACATATATATATATATGTATATATATATATATGTGTGTCTGTGTGTGTGTGTATCTTTGTACGTATATTTTATTATTATATATATATATATATATATATATATATATATATATAATATATGCAATTTATTTCTAATCTTTTTTCAGTTGGTGTATATATATATATATATATATATATATATATATATATATACCATCTAAAAAAATTGCCAAGTTAAAGACTTACTCATCTCATATGTCTCTATGTAGACTGTTAGGTTGTTCTCAGTATGCCATAGATGCTTTTTTTTGGGAGTCGGCTGTTATCATGTTTATTTAATACCTCTGCGTTAGCCGACTCCAATTTAAAGGAAACCGAGAAAGACTGAAGGATGACGGGAAGGCGAAGTAGTGGAAAATTTAGAAAAGAAGCTTTAAAAGGAGAGGCAGAGAGGGAGAGAGTACGAGCGAGTGAAAAGGGGAGGAAACGCGAGAGAAAGGGAGAAAACAAGAGAGAGAGAGAGAGAGAGAGAGAGAGAGAGAGAGAGAGAGAGAGAGAGAGAGAGAGAGAGAGAGAGAGAGAGAGAGAAGAGTGGGGCGAGAGTTAAAGATACCGTCTGCCAGTGATCTTGGCCTGATCGATTACTTTGACGTCACGTGCCATCTGTTACTCAACAATCGATGAATTCGAAAATAATTTTTTTAACAGAAATTTTCTATTTCATTTCATTTTTTTTTCATTTTATCTTATTTTTATATCTTATTTTATTTAGTTTCTATTTTTTTAATATTCGCTGTTATTCTTTTTTTCCTTCTCGTTTCTTTATTTTCTACTTTCTACCTCCGATTTTTTTTGTGGTCCCGTTTAGTTTCATTACTTTCTTTCTTTCTTTCTTTCTTTCTTTCTTTCTTTCAGTCTTTTTTTCTTTCTTTTTTTTTCTTTCTTTCTCTCTAAAAAAGAAATAATGCTTCGTAAATTTTTCTCACCTAAATTAGAGTTTAGAAGTCAAATGTCTGCTTTTATTTCTTTTTTTCTTTCTCTCCCTTTTCTTCTTCCCGTTCATCATTCTTTATTTCTTTCAAAAATTTCTTTCTTTTTTATTCTATTGTAATCACCTTTTTACTCCAACTATTTTTCTTTCTTTATTGATATTCTTTCTTTTCATTCCTTTTTTTCTTTCAATTTTTTTTACATTAATTATCTTTTTTCTTTTTCTCTCTCTTCTTTCTTCTTCACCTTTCTTTCAATTTTTCTATATTCAAAAAGTTTCTCACCTAAATAAAAATTTAGCATTTATATTTCATACTTTCTTTCTTTTTTCTTTCTGTGTTATCTTCTTTCTTTTCATCATTTTTTTTTATTTCTTTCAAAAATTCTTTGACCATATTACCTTTAGGCACCCTTTTTTGATCTCAATTAAGAAGGGACATGTTTTTCATTTACGCCGTCAATATCCGGTTGTTTGTTAGGGGTTAGGTTAGGGGTTAGGTTAGGGTTAGGGTAAGGGTTATAATTTTTTTTAAATCTAAAAATCGTCTGTTAAAACAACCGGATATAAAACATAATATAAACATGTCCTTTCTTAATCGAGATCAAAAAGGGGTGCCTAAAGATCATATGGTCTAATTTTTTTAACCGTAATTACCTTTTTTTTCTCTTTCTCTTTTTTTTTTTTTTTTTTTTTTCATATTCTTTCTTTTCTTGACCTGTTCTTCTATTTTTCCTTTTCTCTTTCTTTCTTTCTTTCTTTTTTCTTTCTTTCTTTCTTTCAAAAATTTATATTTTTGCTTGTAAACTCAATTTTTACCTTAATTATACAATCTAGCAATATCTTTTTTTGTTTTTTTATTCTTTCTTTCCATCATTTTTTCCTCTCAAATTAAAAAAAAACGAATTTTTCTTTCAAATTCTTTTCTTTAAAACATTTCTCACCCAAATTACAATTTAACTGTAATTTTAAACCTTTTCCTTTTTCCTTCTCTCTCTCTCTCTCTCTCTCTCTCTCTCTCTCTCTCTCTCTGTTATCTTTTATCTTTTCATCCCATTTTTTCTATCTAAAATATTTCTCGTCTAAATTAGAATTTAGCATTCATTATTTCATTTTCATTTCTTTTTCGTTTTCATCATTTTTTTTCTTTCTTTCAAAAATTTTTGATTTGGAAATATTCTTTTATCTTTTTTCTTTCATTTCATCTCTCTTTTTATTTACATCTTTCTTTTATCAACTTTTTTTTTTCAAAATGTTTTCTTCAAAATTTTTCTCACCTGAATGTAGCAGTTCTATTTATCTTTTTCTTTTTTTTCCCTTCTCGATTAGTAAATTTCTTTTTTAATTCAATTACAATTTAGCAATCTTTTTTTTTTTATCTCTTTCTATTTTTTCTTTCTTCGTACTCTTTCATTTCTTTATCTTTCTTTCAAATTCTTTTTTCTTTAAAATGTTTTTCACCAAAACAGAATGTAGCAGCCATTATACTTTTCTTTCGTTTTTCCTTCACTGTTCTTGTGCTCTTCTTCCTTTTCATCATTCTTTTTTTTTTTCAAAACTTTCTTTCATTTTTACCTTTATTATAATTTAACAGTCCTCGTTTTCTTCCTATTTTTTCTTTCTTCGTATTCTTTTTTTTCTTCACTTTTCTTCTTTCAAATTTGTTCTTTAAATGTTTTCCCGCCTAAATTAGAATCTAGCATTTTTAATTTTCCTTTTTTTTTTCCTTTTCTTTCTGTGAACGTTTTCTTCTTTTCTGTATCTGTTCTTCATTTCCATCATTCTTTCTGTTTTTCTTTATTGAAAGTTTATTTTATTCTATTTATTATTATTTATTTTAAATTCTATTTATTTTATTATTTATTTAATTTAATTTGATCTAATTTGATCTAATTTAATTTATGTTATTCTATTTTATTTTAATCATTTAATTTATTTTGTTATTTATAAATTATTTTATTATTTATTTTAAACTTAATCTATTTTATTATTTTTTATTTCTATTTTATCAAAAGTTTATTTATCTTTTTATTTCTATTTTTTTTTTACCGTAATCTAGAATTTAGCAGTTTTTTCCTTTCTATCAATCTCCGTATTTTTTCTTTCTTTTCTCACCTAAAATTTAGAATTTAGCAGTCATTTTTCGTTTATCCTTCTTTTCTCGTGTCGTCTGATTTCTTTTTATCTCATTCTTTTTTTCAAATATTTCTTTTTTTTACCCTTTTTCGTCTTTTCTTTCATTTTTTTTCCTATTTTTCTTTGACTCCATTTTCTTTCCTTTTATCACCTTTCTTTCTTCTTTCTTTCTTTCTTTCTTTCTTTCTTTCTCACAGAATTTACAATTTAGTAACCATATTTTTCTTTATTTATCTGCTTCTTTCTTTCCGTCTTCCTGGCAGAAAAAGATGTCGGCAATAGATGCCGACATCTTTTTTTGCCATTTTTCTTTTCTTTCTTTGAAAAATAAAAAACATCTTTCAATCGGAACATTTTCTCACCTAAATAAGAATTTATCATTCATATTTTCATTTTCATTTGTTTTTCTATTCCCCCATCTTTTTATTTTTCTTATTTTCTAAAAAGACAAAATCTCCAACGTTATCTTCTCCCGTTCTATATTCACTTCCTTTCTTTCCAAAAAGTCTTTCATGATTCAGAGATATTTTTTCTCTCGCCTAAATTAGAATTTAGCACTATTTTCCCCGTTTCTTGTATCAGGGGGCAAAGAAAAAATCGACAACCATTTTACAAGTGCAAAACAGCTTCTTGTTTGGATAGAAAACTTCACCATCCATTAAAATTGGAAAGAACGTCACATTGAATACACAGCCAAAATATTTTCTAATGTTTACTATAACTGCAATTAGTTATATATATATATATATATGAGTGTGTGTATGTGTGTGTGTATATATATATATGTATGTGACTGTGTGTATGTGTGCGAGTGTGTGTTTGTGTGTATTA
>CM042158.1:48182624-48187624 GCA_023376005.1 Doryteuthis pealeii
TTTCTTTCACACACACACACACACACACACACACACACACACACACATATATATTATGTGTGTGTGTGTGTGTGTGTGCGTGTGTGTGACTATTTTACAAATATATATATTATATATATATATATATATATATATGTTGTGTTAAACTCTACTGACGATTCTTGTCGGACGAGTTTTTGTTCGCCTTTCAAACTGCCTGGCCCCCTTTATATATATATATATATATATATATATATATATATATATATATGAATATTTTACAAAAGTTAAAGAGAAGTACAAGACTGTATGGAAATAATTTGAATATATCCCCAGAAGTGGAGCCTCACCACCGGATGCAGTTTAGTACGAAACACAGAACAGTGGCCAAGACGAGGCAAAATATGCAAGGCGGGGCCTTGCTCTCGAGGCACTAATCGCGGGGACTGAGGCTATTTTTGGCCTCCCTTTAGCGTGTGAAGCGAAGGTCAGGAGTGACCATGCCTAGAAGAAGAAGAAGAAGAAGAAGAAGAAGAAGAAGAAGAAGAAGAAGAAAATTTGCCGCTTTAAGAATCGCCAGGCAGTGGTCGGTCGAGTGGTCAGTTGGCTGATAATCTCCAAGACAAAGCAGTGATCCATAATCCGGGATAATCCTTGCCTATACCTGGACAGTTGCTATGGTTTCCGAAACGGCGTATTTGCTAAAAGGAAAGCGAGTTTGCTTCAGAAATGCATTTTATTGAAATATTAGCTGTACCTTTGGAAATTCCACGGTATACGTGCATAACAAGAGAACGAATTCAAACTATATATGACATATTTGGGAAAGTTATGAATCCTACTCTCTCTCCAGCTATGGATAAATAGCAGGGCAGACTGGGTTCTTTAACCATGGCTAGGTAACCAGTCTAGGAGAAGGAAAACTCTGAATTCTAACCTGTTGAACTCCGCTTAAGAAATTGACCTTGTGTCGTATCCTGCTCGTGCGGAGGAGTTGGTAAATATATATATGACATATTTCCCCGAAAATAACGCAATTAATTACATTAATTTTCACTCCGAAAAATAATATCGAGTGTTTGCATCGCATGGTGTGACTGTGAAGAATGTTTATTTCTTTCGTCTGCCATTCTCAACTAGGGCTGATTCTAACGGGAGAGCTAATATTAAAACCGTTCTGAAAATCACGCTACTTATGGACATATTTTGAAGGTAGGTCTTATTTTCTAGAAAAACGACAATATCCTGAAATTATTGATTTTTGTTTCCGTGTTAAAATTTGGTGACAAAAAATTCTATTTCCTTTATTGCCAGTGTTAGAACTTCATTCTGGACCAATTTCAACTACAGATATCTTATTATAATTGACGTTATGTATTTTTCTGTTTGTATCGAAGCGAAACTGCGTTACCACTGACGTCATAATTCCCTTGGTTATTTATGTTTTATTCAAAATGATTATTAAATAATCATTTTTTTAAAATCTTAATTTGCATCTTATTCATTAGAGATGTCTCTATTATTATTACTAGCAAATATATGCACCCTCCGGGTGCAAGTATTTAAGTTTTAATGTAATAAAATATTGTATTAAATTAGAAAGGCTAATGAAACTAAATAAGAATACAGATAAAAAGATTTGAAACAGAGGGAGTATAATAAAAGATTTAAAACAGAGGGGAGTATAATAAAAAATGGAACAACTGAAACTTACTCTTCCATCACTCTCGTCTTTTTGTTATCTTTTCTAATTTAAGTATTTAGTTATAAGAGGAAGTAAAGAATAAAATGACAGTTATTTTATCTTGTTAATGGATTTTATTTAAGATTCATTGAAGAGATTTTTGCTTATATTCATTAAAATAAAACCAAACAGTTAGAAATCAATAATACTAAGCACATATTTATTAAATTCGATTTTTTAATATTAATATGCAAATTAGCATTCCTGTTCACATTGTAAAGTGCTATTTTGTTGTATATATAAATATAATTGCATGTTGTTAGTATGTAGACATGGTTAACAGTATTAATAATGTAAGACAATTTTATTAATAATTGAGGTTAAATAAAAATAAAATCATGGAGAATGTGATGTCTATAACTAAGAGAATTGTGACTTGAGTAGGAATATAGTTTCGGTTACAGACAGAAAAACACACAATCTCCATTATAATAAGATTATTATTATTATTATTATTAATTAATATTATTATTATTAATATTATTATATTATTATTATTAGATGTCTCTGGCTGAGTTAGATTACCATCAAAACTAATTAAAACTTATTATTCATTTGTTTGTTATACCTTCTTGGTCATCTCCCTTTTTTTCTATCTGTTCACATCAAACTTTAACAAAAAAATCTTTGCACAGAACATATACACTATTAATAGAATATCTACATATCTTGTTCTGTAATTAATTAGCGCTTGACCAAGGAGATTGTGTTTGCGTCTAAGGTGGAGCGCCACACCTACCATCAGCTCCTTACTTTACCGCACAGATCCCTGTGCTACATATACGCTGAGTTGGCGAGGGCCGGTATCGAACTAGGAACCTTGTAGCTACTAGCTGAACGCTCTACCGACTGAGATAACCCGGCCTTAATAATAATAATACATATAAATAATAATACATATACCATATACAGTAATAAATAAACATATACAATAATACATATATAATAATACATATACAGTAATAAATAAACATATACAATAACATATACATAATAAACAATACAGTAATATATACAGTAATACATATACAGATACATATACAATAATAATACATATACAGTAATAAACATATACAGTAATAAATAACATATACAATAATAATACATATACAGTAATAACATTACAGTAATAATAAACATATACAATAATAATACATATACAGTAATAAATATACAGTAATAAATAAACATATACAATAATAATAACATATACAGTAATAAACATATACAGTAATAAATAAACATAATAATACATATACATACATACAGATACAATAACATATACATAAATAAACATACAATAATAATACATATACATATACAGATACATACATACAGTAATAAACATATACAGTAATACATATAACAAATAAACATATACAGTAGTATACAATAATAATACATATACAGTAATAAACATATACAGTAATAAATAACATATACATATACAGTAATAAACATATACAGTATACAGTAATAAACATATACAGTAAATAACATATACAATAATAATACATATACAGTAATAAACATATACATAATAAAACATATACATATAATACATATACATATACATATACAATAATAATAAAATAAATAAACATATACACATATACAGTAATAAACATATACAGTAATAAATAAACATATACAATAATAATACAGTAATAAACATATACAGTAATAAATAACATATACAATAATAATATATACAGTAATAAACATAACAGTAATAAAATATACAATAATATACATATACAGTAATAACATATACAGTAATACATATACAATATACATAATAAACATATACATACAATAATAATACATATACTACATAATAAACATATACAATAAATACATATACATACATACATAATACATATACATATACATACATATACAGTAATAAACATATACAGTAATAAATAAACATACAATAATAATACATATACAGTAATAAATAAACATAAACATATACAATAATACATATACATAAACATATACAATAATAATACATATGCAGTAATAAATATATATAGTAATGATAGTACATATACATATACAATATTAATACACATATACGGTAATAAATACATACAGTAATAAACCTATACAATAATGATACATAAACATATACAACATTAATACGACATCTCTATATAAATCAAATTTTGTTGATTAAGAAATGCCCTCTTAAATTATTCTTCCTCCCATTTATTCGAAAATCAACCAAACTAATAATAAAAAAATTGTATAAGTGTGCGTGTGTGTGTATGTGTTATAGTATCTATTTATTAGGGTAGATCGATTTTTCACTTTCTTAAAATATCAAATTATACGAAACATCAAAAGAGGCGATCAAATGGCTGGGCACGTAGAGCCCTCACACTTATGTGATTGACCCAATCCTATTGCCCTTACTGCAAGCCCCAACCCTTTTATCATATATATGCTATAGTGGTGGCTGAGGGTCTTATTGTCCTGGGTATACCGTTAAACTCTATCTGATCGTGAGCTTCCAGTTCTGGAGGTCTGGGGAATGTGGAGTATCCCTTCATCACCATTACTCCCTGGTCCACTCTGACCAGTAGTGGTAATACCTGTTAGGATCCCATCTATGTGTTAAATAGAAAAAAAGAGCGTAAAACTTGTTTTTTTTTTAAATTGAGTTTAAAAAAATTGAGAACTAATAAAACAAAATGTCTTCGGCATAAAATAACCCAAAAGCTCCAAGCCAGCAAGCAAGCAACCACTATCCTGACTAACCAGTTCTGGAGGTCTGGGGTATACGGAGCACCTGTTCATCACCATTGCTCCCTGGTCCTCTCTGACCCGGAGTGTTAGTACCAGTTAAGGTCTCATCATCTATGAGTTAAATAGACAAAAAAATGTTTTAAAAATACTGCGTTTTAAAAAATATACCCAATAAGAATGAATAAGACAAAATGTTTTCGGTATAATATAAACCAACAAGGGTTGACATACCGTAAAAACCCAACCAACGAACCAACCCATCGAACATCACTTAGCATGGCATGGTAACTGATAGAGAAGGTAGTGGTTGAGTAAGTGATGGGTTAAACCACTTTCCCATGAGTCTCCGCCCTGTCGGCTGCGGCGTTAGAATGCACCGACTGCACCTCTTCAGAGGGGTAAGACTCCCCCAATGGGGCCACCTGTTGGCCGTGGGTGGCGACCCGTGATGCCTAAGGATAGAACCCAGGTGGCTGAGCAGTCCATTATTTTCAATATTCCACTTAAGGCTTTTCTTGGGCTA
>CM042158.1:48197624-48262624 GCA_023376005.1 Doryteuthis pealeii
GTCACGCCTATTAAAATCACTGCATCTGCTTTAGTCTTTGTTGAGCTATCATCTGACACTCAGATTGCAAATACAGCTTTCACCTGCCACCCGAATCTGGCATAGTCTGTGGATTTCAAAGAACCCGTGCATCAGCTACAAAACGCCCGTATCCTCCATCTCTCTCTCTCTCTCTCTCTCTCTCTCTCTCTCTCTCTTTCTCTCTCTCTCTGTTCACCCCTCTCTTATCTTTTATTAACCAGTGAAGGTCTTTGTTTTCAGAGCTGCTCGAATTCTATTTTGCTCAACATACGGATTTCTCAAACGCTAACAGAACTTGACCAATTTTTCCACAAAGTTATTTATTAAACCAACACATTTGCCAAATCAGGATGGTTGGTTGGTTGGTTGGCTGGTTGGTTTTTGGCGTGTGAAAATTTTTTCACCGAATTTTTTAGATAAAGCTTGATAATATTATATTATTTGGAAGGCTCTCAAATTCGAGAAGTCATGGTTAACGGAATGAGAACAATCTAACCCGGTGGATTAAATAAAGGGTTAGTTTCGAAGTTCCAATAAGGCTCCAGATTACGACATGAAGGTTTCCGATTTCGAAGAGAAGGTTCCCGAATTCGAGAATTTTCCAGAGTTTGACAAAAATACCTGAAGAAGACCGGAGGGCACATTGGCTGAAACATTGTGTAGATAATAATAAAGATGAGGACAATAGTTTGAATAATCCAAAATGTCAAATGTCAAATTTGTTGGGTTATTTAATTCCTATCAATTAATACTCTTGTTCCTAAATTGTACGTCCGTTATCATCTTGCAACCCCCTCATCCCCACAGCTATGGGTTAAATAGTACGACTATTGGTCTTTTAGAAGGATGGCTTTGACATTAAATTAGCCCACGAAGTTTGATATACCATTGAACAAACACATTAGTCTAAGGTAAATAAGACTTTTACCTTAGACTTTAGTCTAAGGTAAGTAAGAAACACCTGAATAAATGCCGATGTTACAGCGGCCTGAACGTTGTTGAGATGAGGGGATACGACTACTAAATATTATTAGACAATAACCTTGAGTCTAATGATGACTTTATTCTAAGGTAAATAAGAAACACCTGAAGAAGGCCCGAGGATACAGCGACCGGAACTATATATATATATATATATATATATATATATATATATATATATATACACCTCCGCACGAGCAGGATGTGACACAAGTTCAATTTCTTAAGCGGAGTTTAACAATCTTGAATTCAGAGTTTTCTTTCTCCTAGACTGGTTACCTAGCCAATATTAAAGAGCATAGTCTGCCCTACTATTTACCCATAGTTGGAGCGAGAGTAGTTGGATGCATACCTTTCCCAAGTTTATTAGTGCTGTGTGAAATGTAAACAGCTTCGTCCAGGATTTGAGCTCGGGTCGACGAGTCTACTTCCTACGACTCTAACCATTACACCACGCACCTCCACGCATACCACAATAAAGATGAGGACAACAGTCTGAAACATGAAAAATATTAACATCTCCTCATCTATACCACAGGCAATAGTTTCATCTTCTTATCACTAAGCTATACCTTAAACATCGTAGCTATCAGTTATATGTTTTTATCAATCAGTCAGAAATAACAGAACGAGAACGAGGCTGTAGAGGTATGAAGTGAAGTTGAAAACAAAATGGATTCTCTCGAAATTTAATTTACCAAGTTACGGTTTGCCTATTATTAAGCATTAGCAAAAGTTGACGGCTTCTTCTTAGAAACTAACAGACTAAACGTCCCCACCCCTAAAACACCCCCTCCCTGGAAAACACAATAATAATAATAATAATAATAATAATAATAATAATAATAATAAAATCGCCGCTGGAATAAGCAAGAGCAATGAACTTTCAAGCCTATTTAATCACATTTTTTAAAGGGGATTTTAACCTCGGCGACTTCTGGAGGCCCTAAGGTGTGAAATAACCTCTCCAACCCCAGGAATTTTTACATTGGCTGTCTCGATGTGAATTCTGTTTTGGTTGCTTCCAATCAAACCTCATTAATCGTCTGTCTGGGTCATGACCTCCATTACAACATTCACTGGAAGAACGCGATCGCCGGTTTTATCAGGTCGACCATATTTAAAACGAACCGAGAAAATGGCGGCTGGTGTCTTTTCGTTAGAATAATGATTTCCGTTTATATTAAATCGCTACTTGCGCTTAAATTACAGCTTGCTTTTGAATTGTAACAAAAGTGGAGGAAGGTTCGTCGCTAAAAAGACAAAGGAAATTACCAGCATCTTTTTTTTTTTTTTTTTTAAAGATGTGAGAGAAAGTCCGACAACAGTTGTTCGACGAGTTACTTTGACGTACGGAGCGAATAAAGCAAACTGGAGTGTTTCGCATTCACTCAAAACAGATTCAACGAACCATGTTAATTTTTAAAAAAATTACCCTAACCAATGCCATACTGGTCTCAATCTCAATTCAACAAAAATATACCGTTGAGATTTATGGAGGCGCGTTGTTTAATAGATAGACTCGTAGGAAATGTCTGAAAAATATAGTTGAATTACCTCCCCCTGCCGCCTGGGGGCGAAACGCCAATATACAATATTGGCGCCAAAATGAAACCCCTTCACTTATCGTCTTGCACTGGTTCAGTGTGCTTAGCTAGTCGCTGTTGTTCAAACCAACAGTACGCTAACTCACTTCAACAAAACTCACCACTAGATACAGTTTAACGTCATACCCAGAACATTAAGACCCTCAACCACCGCCTTCAAGCACATACATGATAAAAATGGTTGGGGTGTACTATAGGATCAGAACACTCATTTATGTGACTAGAAAATTGATCGGTTGGGGACCTCTCTGACTGTTAAGTTTTTAAATGCCATCCTTGGCCGGTTGAAAAGGGCTTAGAGTAAGTAAGTCCTGAGTTATGGAATCCTTTGGTAAGTGAATAATTCCTATCCTGCGTATTGTTAAAGGTCCAGTGATTTAATCCTATGTCCGTCGTCCACGAAAGTCAAAGTAGTCATGAGTAGTTATTACCAGTACAGCCGGTATAAGTATTATATCAGCAGCAGAGTACTGCCAGCGATTGGCCAAGAGTATGATCACATGGTTATCGCCCAGTCTATAAATAGGAATGGACTTTTGACACACACCTTATAACAAAAATGGAGGCGCGTGGTCTAATGGTTAGAGTCGTAGGAAATGGACTCGTCAACGCGAGTTCAATTCCTGGACGAAGCTGTTGGAATTTCACATAGCGCTAATACCCTTGGGAAAGGTATGAATCCTGCTCTCCCTCCAGCTATGGATAAATAGTAGGGCAGACTAGGCTCTTTAACCATGGCTGGGTAACCAGTCTAGGAGAAGGAAACACTCTGAATTCAAACCTGTTGAACTCCGCTTAATAAATTGACCTTGTGTCACATCCTGCCCGTGCGGAGGGGTTGGTAAATATATATAACAAAAATTCTCAACACTGACCTCCCGTCTACGCTAAGTAAAAGTCAAGTGGAGTGTTGCATGTCATGGACTGCTCAGCCACCAGGCTACACGGATCGTATCCCACGGTGGCCCCATTTGGATGGGTAGCTCTCTGCAGAGGTGCAGTCGGCATATTCTACAGTCTCAGCCGACAGGGCCGTACTTTCTTGGAAAATGTTTGATTATAATGTTTATGAAACATAATCTTTACAGTGAGTCGTCGCCAAATGATTGTATCACACTCAACTAATTAAGTTATGCATCACTGATTTCTGAACGTAACTCCATTAACACCTTCAGTGCCGATGTATTATTTATTTATTCGTTGTGTTTTCTTTTTTTTCTTTAACGTGTTTTTAGTCTCGGCCAAGAATAGAAAAGCTTAGATTCCCCAGAGAGTAAATAGAATTGCCAGAAAAGTGATTAGTAGTTCACAGCTGTGTGCAGAGGACAACATGAAGACGAGGCGCGTTTTTCAAAAGGGGGAAGTTACGTCGATTTGCGCTTAAACATTAAACGTGTTGAAAAGTTAAATTTAACACACACACACACACACACACACACACACACACACACACACACAAACAAACAAACAAACAAACAAACAAACTGTTTTTTCCTGAGGTGGAAGATACACAGAATAATGGTGTGCTTAACATAATTGGTAAGCACCAGCATCCGGTGCTAAGCGGATACATACAAACACAGAACAAATAAGTACAAATAATTAACAACACAAACTTACGCTAAATAGAGGAGGGTCCTTTCGGTATAGCCAATGCAGTAAAGTCAGTCTGAATATTATTCAGCTATTTAATCTACTTTAATCGTAGGCTATTTTATGGCTATGAGCCAATCCATCTGGTAGAGTGCTGAAGGGGTGTTAGCTACTCTACAAACACAAACAAACAAGCACACACACACACACACACACACACACACACACACATGTAAATGAAAAACATGTCCTTTTTAATCGAGATCAAAAAGGGGTGCCTAAAGGTCATATGGTCGGATTTTTTTCAACTTGTATCTTGCACAAACTTCAGCTACAAAATTAATATTCTTCTGGATTCCAAGTCATGTATGAATCGAGGGAAGTGAAAAATCTGATTCCTTAGATAAATCCACACTCGGCATGATCCCAGACAAAAACTCCAAGATGCCATACAGTGAACGGTTTTTAGAGTTTTTTTTTAATTATAAACCTAATCCCTAACCCCTAACCCTAAACCTAATCCCTAACTCTAACCACTAACCCTAACTCCTAACAAACAACCGTATATTGACGGTGTAAATGAAAAACATGTCCTTCTTAATCGAGATCAAATAGGGGTGCCTAAAGGTCATATGGTCCGATTTTTTTCAACTCGTATCTTGCACAAACTTCAGCTACAAAATTAATATTCTTCTGGATTCCAAGTCATGTATTAATCGAGGGAAGTGAAAAATCCGATTCCTTAGATAAATCCGCACTCGGCATGATCCCAGACAAAAACTCCAAGATGCCATACAGTGAAATAAAACCAAAAGACAAGGAAATAATAACAAAGAAATGGCAACAACAATGGGATGAAAATGCTCACAATAAACTCAACCAATAGAAGCCGATTTTAAAAGAAAAGACACCTGATCTTATTTATACCAGAAAAGAAGAAACCACTATTACCCGGCTACGCATTGGACACAAAAGATTAACCTACTCCTTTATTCTAAAAGAACCTCCACCTTGATATTCATGTTGAAACCAATATGCAATAACATATATTTTTATCTAATACACAAACCTCAACATGGCTCGAAGAAAGTTCTACAATGTTAACAACATGAACGAACTATTTGGAAAAATAAATCCTAAAAACATATTGAACTTCCTAAAAGCAGCCGGCCTTCTATCAAGAATGTATGCGTATAGACCTACAACTATTTCCTACATAGACACCTACTATACAAAACCTTAATAAAATGCATCGTTATACCCAATTTCTAATAGAAGCAAAATCTTGATACCCAAATAGCTACGCACATAACAGCTATACTCCAAAAAGAAGAATTAAAACAAAAACGTTCTCGGCATAAAATTACCCAATGGGTTGACATGCCGTTAAATCCAACCAACCAACCTTTATCTTATCTATTAAAACTTTTTTCTTGTCAGGGGTAGCAGTAACATAGAATAATAATTAACACAGCTTAACGCCTGTACCCCAGATATGGTTAGCGGAATGAGAACAGGATACCCACGTGGAATGAATAAAGGGTTAGGTTCAAAATTCCGTGATGGCTCCCGATTACGACAAGAAGTTTCCCGATTACGACAAGAAGGTTCCCGAATTCGAAAAGAAGGTTCCAGAGTCAGACAAGAAATATCTGAAGAAGGCCGGAGAACACATCGGCCGAAACATTGTACAGATAACAATGAAGATGAGGAAAAATACTAATTATCAGGCCTCATATAAAAAAATTGAGAGAAATAGTTTTTTTTTTCAAACTTGGGTACACGAGTTACAAAATCAACTTTTGGGTGCAAACTTTTTTTTACAACAAAAAAGACAAACGTTATCTTTTATTTAATAAACATCGAAAAGTTTATTTAAATCAATCAGTTGATTTTTGGTAGAGTTTTACAATCGGAGTGTTTTTCACTTGAAAAAGTTTTCATGATAATTTCTTAACACCTAATCTAACCATATAACATAAATCTTGATAATAACCGCATATTACATTTGTAGAAATCGGATCTTTCTGATAAAATAAAACATGTTTTCTTCTAAGCTGCAGTCGCATAAGTTTGGTTTAGTTTCTTTGTTCAATGACAAATAAACCTTCATGGGTTATTTGATGCCCAAGTCATACACGTATAAAAACGTACCCTGTTGACTGGGGCCATACACCAGCCGTATAGGTTCTACTGTAGAGCTGCATCTCTTGGAATTTAAGAAAATACGCGATGAAGAAGCTTTATGTGAACTACACAAGGATGTTGTGTGTTGTTTTGAACACATCCTGGTAGCAGCATTCTACAATATAGCAGCTGGTCACTTACCTCCTATCATAGAAACATCCCGGCAAGATGTACAAGACATCTGGGGACTGCTGAAGAAGTACGGTTGAACTCATATGGGACGTTGTCCAGTGGACTACTACACATAGACACGCCAGTGTTGGCCGACCGGCAAAAAACAAACATACAACAGCTCTGTATGGACTATTGATACTGTGTTGACGACTTGACAGGAGCAATGGCCGGTAGAGACGAGTAGCGAGAGAGAGAGAGAGAGAGAGAGAGAGATGAGGGGGACAGAGAGTGAGACAGAGGGAGAGAGAAAGAGGGAGAGAGAAAGTGAGAAAGAGAGAGAGAGTTTAGGGAATCAGTGCTGTCAGTACGATTTGACAGAGAGAGAGACAGACAGACAGAGAGAGAGACAGAGAGACAGAGAGAGAGAGAGAGAGAGAGAGAGAGAGAGAGAGAGGGGGGAGGAGAGAGAGAGAGAGAGAGGGGGAACCAGAGAGAAACAGAGAGAGATAGAGGGGGACCAGAGAGAAACAGAGAGAGAGAGAGGAGGGGGGAGAAAGAAAGAGAGAAAGAGAGAGAGATTAGGGAATCAGTGCTGTCAGTAGGATTTGAGAGAGAGAGAGAGAGAGAGAGAGAGAGAGAGAGAGAGAGAGAGAGAGAGAGAGGAGGGGGGAATTCGAAAGTGAGAAATACACACACACACACACACACACACACACACATCCCGCACAAGGGAATCTAGGGAATTGTTGCTGTCAGTATGATTTGATGATGATGATGATGATGATGATGCTGATGATGACATTCAGTCACCATGTTGACGTAACTATTTAACCCACTGAGATTAAACGTCTTTTTTTCTTTCTTTTTTTTTCAATTTTCTAATCGTGCAATATACAATAATCAAGTGAGATTTTTTCCGGATAAATATTAATTGGATCACTCGATCTTTGTGTAAGCGGTGTATATCGGCATGACGTTCGAGTCTGGAGACTGCAATATCGAATTACCTCGCAGAAATATTATCAAAGTGTCAATTATTGCCATCAAAATGTATTTATTTTAATCATAATGTATAACAACGATCGACTGAATTTAATTAGGTTGAATAATCGCAAAGGAGAGCACAATTCGTCAGCATTTGCTCTGACTGACATAAGATTTAACGTCATTACCATCGTAATCGATTGAAAAAGAACAAAAAATGACGTATACGTGGTTCCATCAGAGGTTATGATTTCTTTCTGATTTTTCAAAAATGTTAAATGTCAGACAAAGACAATCTGCTTGTTTTTATTTATCAAATCGGTATTTTAAATCAAGGCTTCCCAAAGTGGTCCATATTAAATCGGTTGATTTAATGCTTTAAATTAGACCTTCTTCAAAGTGGTCCATATTAAATCGGTTGATTTAATGCTTTAAATTAGACCTTCTTCAAAGTGGTCCATATTAAATCGGTTGATTTAATGCTTTAAATTAACCTTTCTTCAAAGTGGTCCATATTAAAATCGGTTGATTTAATGCTTTAAATTAGACCTTCCTCAAAGTGGTCCATATTAAATCGGTTGATTTAATGCTTTAAATTAGGCCTTCTCCAAAGTGGTCCATATTAAATCGGTATTTAAAAAAAAAAAATGAAACATGCCGATTTAACGCTTTAGATTAGGACTTCTCAAAATAGACCATATCAAATTGGTATATTTTTAAAGAAGGGAACATGCCGATTCAAGGCTTTAGACCAGCGTTTCCCAAAATGGACCATATTAAAACGGTTGATTTTACGCTTTAAGTCAGCGCTTTCTAAAGTGGTACATACTAATTCGGTATTTTTTTAACGAAGGAAACATGCCGATTTAACGCTTTCAACCAACATTTCCCAAAGTGAACCATATCAAATCGGTATTTTTAAAAAGAAAACATGCCTATTAAACGCTTTTAATTAGGGCTTCTCAAAATGGACCATTAATGCTTAAGACCAGCGTTTCCCAAAGTGGACCATATTAAATCGGTTGATTTTACGCTGTAAATCAGGGCTTCTCAAAGTGAGAATATTAAATCGTTTTTTTATAAGGAAAAATGCCGATTTAACGATTTAAATTAGGGCTTCTCAAAATGTACCATATCAAATCGGTGTATTTTTAAAGAAGGGAGTATGCCGATTTAACGCTTTAGACCAGAGTTTCCCAAAGTGGATCATAATAATCGGTTGATTTAACGCTTTAAATTAGAGCTTTCTCTGATTTCCAGTTCCTCGTCTTTTTTCTAAGCTTTTGGAGACCGTTCCAAGTGCTCCAACTACTATTGGTATCACTTTCACCCTCATATTCCACAGCTTTTTATGTTCTCTTGCAATGTTCAGGTGTTTGTTTATCTTTTCGTTTTCCTTCATCTTCATCCTGTGATCTGCTGGTAATGCAAAATCTACCAGATGACAATTTTCTTTTTTTTTTTTTGTTAATCAATACTAGGTCTGCTCTTCTGGCTGGAATAAGGTGATCCGTCTTGATCTCAAAGTCCCAGAGAAATTCTTCTTCTTCTTCTTCTTCTTCTTCTTCTTCTTATTATTATTATTATTATTATTATTATTATTATTATTATTATTATTATTTTACTCCTTTTGAGTTTTCACATCAGCATTAGCTGATGGTCTTTCACTGGAGTGACAGAAGTCTCCTCAGGTCTCCAGGACTCTTCTGAGTATTCTGGCAGATTGCAGCAGTGCAGTGTTCTGAATGGTTTCAATCCTTCCTCTGATTTCCAAACTTTCCAAACCCTTTTCTAATCCTTTTGGGACTGTTCCGAGTGCACCAACTACAATTGGTATCACTTTCACTTTCATGTTCCATAACTTTTTCAGTTCTCTGGTAAGATCCAGAAATTTGTCCATTTTTTCATTTTCCTTTAGCTTTACCCTGTGATCTGCTGGAACTGCAAAATCCACCAGTTGACAAGTTCTTTCTTTTTTGTTTATCAACACTAGGTCTGGTCTTCTTGCTGGGATAAGGTGATCCGTTTTTATTTCAAAGTCCCAGAGAATTTTATGCGTTTCGTTCTCAAGGACAGATTCTGGTTTATGCATATACCATTTTGTTGTGTGGTCAAAATTTAATTTTTTGCACAATTCCCAGTGGATCACCTTCCCAACCCAGTCGTGTCTAGTTTTGTATTCTCATTGTGCTAGTTTGCTACATTCGCAGTTTGCTACATTCGCAGAAGTTTCCTATTATTATTATTATTATTATTATTTATTATTATTATTATTATTATTATTATATTATTATTATTACTATTATTTTTATTATTACCATTATTATTATTATTATTATTATTATTATTATTATTATTATTATTATTATTCCTTTTCCAAAATTCGTATCTATCAAATAGAATGATCATTTTACAACTGGTGGTCAGTTTTTGTGTCCTTAGTCGAACAGAATTAGTGGTCGACACAAAATGTCAAATGCAATTGGTCGCCCTATAGCGTTTCGGCTGTCAAACCGGTGATTTAATTTCCTGTCCGAATTGAGTGCCCTGCCACTGACCATCGTTCGTGGCTTTCTCCGGACGTTAAAGTCGCGGCAGCAGCAATCATTTTCTTGGAAATATATTTACACCATGTAATTTCTTTTATTAGGCCGTCGCCGATTACTTAGATTGAAAAACATAAAGCCATTACTTGGGAAAAAGATCAACTTTTAGGTCCTACCGTAGAGAAGTGGTTAACAGGCTCTCCTCGTCGATAGGGTTGGGGTTTAAATCTTCATGGACTTTACGGCATGCCAAACCTTGTTGGGTCATTTTATACCGAAGACATTTTGTATGATTCATTCTTGATGGGTATACTTTTTTGGACCATATGACCTTTAGGCACCCCTTTTGCGATCTCGATTCGTGGGGACACTTTTTCCATTTACATAGTCAAAATCCGGTTGTTTGTTAGAGGTTAGGGTTAGGGGTTAGGGGTTAGGGTTAGTGGTTAGTTTTATGATTAAAAAAAAAACTCTAAAAATCGTCTGTTAACAATTAACCGGATTTTGATGGTGTAAATGGAAAAAATGTCCCCACGAATCGAGATCGCAAAAGGGGTGCCTAAAGGTCATATGGTCCACTTTTTTTCTAAACTGAATTTTTAAAACACATTTTATATGTTCTTTTTTCAATCTAATCCATAGATGTGACCATAAAAGGTACTGCCACTCCGGGTTAGAGTTGACCTGGGAGTAATGGCGATGAAGGAGTACTTTACGTTCCCCATAGTTCCAGAATTGGAATTTCACCATCAGATAGAATTTAACGTCATACCATGGACACCAAGACCCTCATCCACCGCCTTCTATCACATATATGACAAAGAGGGTTGTGGTTTGCTATAAGAGCAATAGGGTTGGGACAATCATATCGGTACTAGGGGTTGACATAAATAAGGGATAAAGTGCAGTGTTGTATATCATAAACTACCCAGTCACCAGGATTCCGTCCTTAAGCATCACAGGTGGATTTTACCCCTCTGCGGAGCTGCAGTCGGTGTATTCTTCTGACCCAGCCCACACGAAGGAATCTTCCTGTGTGCTAATGATCTTGTGCTAGACCTACTTTAAAATACCAGACACTAAGCCGAAAACGTGTCGATATGTTTGCAGCTGAAGAAATAAAAACGTTAAGCATTTAATAATCAAATGGATAGTTTTCTCTAAATTATGATCGACCTATACACGGGTAATATTCTTGTAAGGTTGAAATTGAAAGATCAAAGGAAGGACTATAAGAATCCTGTGGTTCAGAGACTATACGAATATTTTGGTTCAATTATTAATTCTATGAATATCAATATCATTAATCAGGGTCGACCTATACACGGGTAATAGTCTTGTAAAGTCAAAATTGAAACATCATAGAAAGGACTATTAAGATCTTTTGGTTCAAAGATTAATTCTATGAATATTATAATCATTAATGAAGAGTCGACCTATACACGGGTAATAGTCTTGTAAGGTCAAAATTGAAACATCATAGAAAGGACTATTAAGATCTTTTGGTTCAAAGATTAATTCTATGAATATCATTATCATTAATCAGGAGTCGACCTATACACGGTGATAGTCTTGTAAGGTCAAAATTGAAACATCATAGAAATGACTATTAAGATCTTTTGGTTCAAAGATTAATTCTATGAATATCATTATCATTAATCAAGAGTCGACCTATACACGGGTGATAGTCTTGTAAGGTCAAAATTGAAACATCATAGAACGGACTATAAGAATCTTTTGGTTCAAAGATTAATTCTATGAATATCATTATCATTAATCAGGAGTCGACCTATACACGGGTGATAGTCTTGTAAGGTCAAAATTGAAACATCATAGAAAGGACTATTAAGATCTTTTGGTTCAAAGATTAATTCTATGAATATCATTATCATTAATCAGGAGTCGACCTATACACGGGTGATAGTCTTGTAAGGTCAAAATTGAAACATCATAGAAAATGACTATTAAGATCTTTTGGTTCAAAGATTAATTCTATGAATATTATGACCATATATTAAGATATTAAAGGAGGAATGTGGTGGTGTAATGCTTACCGTCGTAAGAAATGGACACGACGAGAATTGTTCAAATCCTAGACGAAGCTGGTTGCAATTCGCGTAGCGCTAATACCATTGGGAAAGGTATGAATGTAACTACCCCGCCTTGAGCTATAGGTAAATAGTAGGGCTCTTTAACCTTATTAAGGCAACCAACCTGGGAGAAGGAAAACTCAGGAATCAAAACCTGTAAAAACTCCGCCTAAGAAATTGACTTTGTGTTACATTCTGCTCGTGCGAATGGGTTGGGTAAAAATATATATAATGTCGAAATTAAAACATCATAGGAAAGACTATAAAACATTATTTGGTCAAAAATGAACCCTATAAATTTCTTGACCATTAATCAAGGGTCGACTTATACACAAGTCAATATGTTTTGTAAAGTGGAAATTGAAACATCATAGGAAGAACAAAACAAATCGTTCGTTTTTGAGTGTATATAAATAAGGTTGTTCTTTATCTACGTATTGACGATTTTGGGTAATGTGACGTAAGCAGTGACGTAGTTTCGGTTTCAGACCAATAGACACCGTATCTGTATTATTAATATAAGATAGATGTCATGACCATTAAGCAAGAATCGACCTATACACGGGTAAGGTAGAAATTGAGTAAAAAAAATAAAACAATCTAAAGAGGAAACTTAGTTCTGTTCCCTTCAAATAAAATGCTACGTGCATCTATTAATTTTTTATTAAATGTGTTAAGTTTCTAAGGGCCATCCTTGTCCAGTGGAATTGGGTCCTTGGTAAAGAGTCCTCCGATAACGAATCCTTAGGATTCTCTACCCGAGAGGATTACCAAAGGATTCGTTATTCGTAATCGACTGAACACTTAAAATTACGGGGATTTTGTGATGCCGATTGGTCAGGTTCAAGTGACCGAAAAAGTATATCATGATACTGTTTTGAATTATCAGACGAAAGCTCGATTATTTCTTGGAAATCTAAAAATCCAATTAAATGATTATTTTGAATATTTTACACACGAATTTTACACAAAGCCGTAGAAATTTATTCATTTTTAAAACTTTTTAGTTTACCTCTTTTTACTAAATGACTATTTCTTACTTTCAAAATAAAACAAACTTAAAACTCTATACGTTGGATAACTTTAAAAAGATATTAAAATAAAATAAACTATATATAGATATATAATACCAGGCATGTATTTATTAAAACTTGTCTTAAAAGACAATAACGACCGTCTAAGTTTGCATGGTCAATTTTTGAGTGTATATAAAATAAGGTTGTTCTTTAATCTACGTATTGACGATTTTGGGTAATGTGACGTAAGCAGTGACGTAGTTTCGGTTTCAGACCAATAGACACCGTATCTGTATTATTAATATAAGATAGATGTCATAGCCATAAATCAAGATTCGACCTATAAACGCAACTTATACACAAGTATATACGCTAATCAGGGGGGCGTGGTGTAATGGTTAGAGTAGTAGGAAATGGACTGTTTGCATTTCACATAGCGCTAATACCCCTGGGAAAGGTATGAATCCAATTCTCCTTCCAGCTATGGGTAAATAGTAGGGCAGACTGGGCTCTTCAACCAGTCTAAGAGGAAGAACTCTGAATTCAAACCATTTAAACCCCACTTAAGAAATTGACTTTGTGTCACATCCTACTCGTGCGGAGGGGTTGGGTATATATATATATATATATATATATATATATATATACATATACAAACCCCTCCGCACGATAGGATGTGACACAAGGTCAATTTCTTAAGCGGAGTTCAACAGGTTTGAATTCAGAGTTTTTTTTCTCCTAGACCGGTTGCCTAACCAACGTTAAAGAGCCCAGTCTGCGCTACTATTTACCCATAACTGGAGGGAGAGTAGGATCCATACCTTTCCCAAGGGTATTAGCGCTAAGTGAAATGCAATTACTACGTCCAGGATTTGAACTCGGGTCTACGAGTCCATTTCCCATGTCCTTAACCATTACGCCACGCGCTCCCTAAATAAATATATATATATATACGCCAACGTTTTGCCCGTATTTTATATAATCTCAGGTCAGACGAAATCACAATATTTTTTTTAGCATAAGTCTTAGTTTTTGAAATACGAAATTCATTTGATGTTTTGCTATCTCAGGAAAAAAACAAAAAAAAAAAAAAAAACAAACAAACAAAAACCCCCAGTAAATAAAATAAAATAAGGTGAACTGTATTGAAAACTTTTCTTTCTCTCTCCAGCTGTAAAACACTGTTGCTCCGGTGCGTGTCAAATATTCTTGAAAGTGAAGCAAGTCATTCCTTTTCTCTTTGTCATTCGACTCGGCCCACACATCCTCCTTTGCTCCCCTCTCCATCTTGGATTTGGCTGGTAGTGTTATTAGTTCAACTATAACTCTTGCTATTCAAGTGGCGTGCAAAAGATATAAACCCCCTAGGCTACACCATCAGTTCGCGCAATTTTCACTCGGAAAACAGTAAGTGCTCCACAAGGTACTTTTAGGAATCGTATTTTTGGCTATTCAGGAGTTTAGGATAAAAAAAAAAGAGAGACAGAGAAGAAAAAAATGAAGTCGTCTTGTTTCTTACAGACAAAGTCTCTCGAAGGAGATACACAGAGTAATTCCTCGCGATTCCTTGAAATATATAGCGAGCAAAAGTTATGGATCGCTAGAATTACCACAGGAAACTTTCTTATTGAAGCAATGCATGCAAATTCCTCGCGTTAAATGAGTTAGGGATAATGAGTCTAGATTCTTTGGAGATGTTTGGAAATTCTGAAGAAATCTAAAGTAAAGGTGATTACTAAATTACAAGGGCGATTCAAAAGTATTGCAATATTTTGGTAATGTGGGGCACACTTCGGAAACTTTTGATGCTTTTTCTGGGGTCGTGAATGTGAGATACCCATCCCGCCTGATACTCTCCTTGTGCTACCCGCGGTCACCGAGGCAGTTTCAATTCAGGTGACACTAAATAACAGTAGAGGTTTATTTTTAAATATTTCTAACGAGCTAGCAAAACGTGATTTAGAATAAAACATGTTCTATTTTTCTATTCTAAGCATTTTAGAATTAACTTTAAAACTAGCGATAATATTCCAAAAGATTTAAAATAGAGAAGATAGAATAATTTTTATTCTCAATCACGTTTTCCGAGCTCGTTAGAAATATTGAAAAAAAACAAAAAAAACAAACCTGCAACTGTTATTTAGCGACAAAAATAAAATAGTAGTTTAGTCAAATAATAAACAGTTTTGATAATGATCGTTTAGAGAAATATAAACAGCCTGATAATGGTTCAGAAAATAACCAAAAATACTTGGTTTACTAATAATAACTCTTTTGGACAACTGATTAACGCCTTTCAAGGTGACAACATTAAAAGAATAAAGTTTAAAGAAAAAGAACAATAAAGATTTTGTTATTTTAAACCAAATTTATTTGAATATATATATAAATATATATATATATGCACACACACATAAACACACAGAAACACACACATATGTATATATATATGCATATATATATATATATATATATATATATATACATATATATAGACATAGACATTTATATCTACTAGCAAATATATGCACCCTCCGGGTGCAAGTATTTAAGTTTTGATATAATAAAATATCATATTAAATTAGAAAGTCTAATGAAACTGACTAAGAATGCAGATAAAAAGATCTGCAACAGAGGGGGTATAATCGAAAAATAGAACAACTTTGAAACTAACTATTCCATCATTTTCCATTACTCCCCTCTTTCATTGGTAAATTTTCCTAATTTAACTATTTAGTTAAAATAGGAAGTAAAGGATAATATTACAGTTATTTCTTCTTGTAAATAAATTTCTTTTAAGATTTATCCACGAGATTGTTGTTTATATTTCTTAAGATAAACCAAACAATTAGAAATCATTAATACAAAGCACATATCTATTAAAATAAAATTTTAAATATCAATATGCAAATTAGCCTTCTCGTTCAAACTGTAAACCGCTATTTTGTTGTATATATAAATACAATTGCATGTTATTAGTACGTAGATATGGTCAACAGTATAATAATGTAAACAATTTTTATAACTGAAGGTTTAAAAGAATGAATCATGGAGAATTTGACGTAAATAATTAAGGGAATTGTGACTTGAGTAGTAATATTGTTTCGGTTACAGACAGAAAACACACAATCTCCATTATAATAAGATATGAACACTGAGATTGATAGATGAATAGATTTTAACAGACATATATATATATATATATATATATATATATATATGTGTGTGTGTAGAGAGAGAGAGAGAGAGAGAGAGAGAGAGAGAGAGAGAGAGAGAGAGACTTATATATATATATACATGAATATGTCATCTATAGACACGTGTTTCGGCATTTCACGCCTCTTCAGTGTGGCTAGAAACAACAACTATCCTTGGCTAGGGTCGAACTCAGACTGGCTGTTTGCCTGCTTGATATCTTGTGTGTTTTTTTTAAAAACTATTAAATACACAGGTTGGTTTATGTATTTTACGGTCACTGAGAGATCAAGTTTCCGGGGAAGGATCATTGCATATATGCTAGTAGTGAGGGTTAATTTAAATTACCAATTAGAGAGCTCATACCAAATTTATGGAGCATATATTAATAAGTCATCCATATATATATATATATATATATATATATATATATATATATATATATATCAACGCTGAACAAATATAGTTACACAACAAAAAATTTTTTTATAAAGATTTTTTATTTCCTGTCATCTATAAAGCATCCATCAATTTCCTCACCCCTTAATACATCCTGATGAAGGTTTAGAGAAACCAAAACGTTTAAGCGTCGATAAATAAATTTATCTCATTTTTGGAAACACTTGTTTTTTCAAATTTCTTAATATATATATATATATATATATATATATATATATATATATATATGTGTGTGTGTGTGTGTGTGTGTGTGTGTGTTAAAACCTATTCATCTATCAATCTCAGTCTTTTACATATATATATATATATATATATATATATATATAGAGAGAGAGAGAGAGAGAGAGACAGACTTATATATATATATATATATATATATATATATATATATATATGCAGATAGGCAAATAGATAGATATGAACAGGGTGAGATAGATTGGCATGAACAAACTGAGATAGATAGATAGATAGATAGAATGAACAAACTGTGATAGATAGATTGATATTAACAAACGGAAACAGACAAACAAACCAAGGGACAGATATAAATGATCAGACAAAAATACGCATATAAAAGTTTAGACTTAGAATGTATGTATGCGTGTGTGAAGGAGAACGTGAAATAGATAGATAAATAGATAGATATGACTAAATTGAGATAGATATGACCATACTTATATATATATATATATATATATATATATATATATATATATATATATATATCGATTGATAGATTGATAGATAATGAGTGTATGCCTATGTGATAGAGACAAATGTAAGGTGTCTGTGAGAGAAATAATTATTATGTATTTGTGTGGGAGAGTGCGTATGTGTTACAGGATGAAAATATGCACGAGAGAGAGAGAGAGAGAGAGAGAGAGAGAGACAGACAGACAGACAGACAGACAGACAGACAGACAGGGGGTGGGACGAAAAGTGCCAGAAAGAGAGGTAGATATGATATATCATATATCAGCTGACTGTCAAATGGTGAATAAGTGCTTCTTATTATCCCGCCTATATCCTGTTTCACCCTCCCTTAAACCCCCTCCCCACTCACTCACTTGGTACTAGGTGTAAAACACTTTTGAACAAAATAGAAACCCCATTTTTCCTCAAATATTACCCCCACCACCCATCATTATCAGCCTGCTAGTAAAATTCAAATTATTGTCTTCGTATTTCGTTTTTCTTGTCGAACCTGTCAGTCAGGCTATCATTTGTCGACAAATCCCGACAGGTGATTACACTTTCTGATAATGGTTATATGTATGAAAACATTGGAGTCTCTATTGACTGACGTCTCGTTGCATACTACCTTCCCTCCTTTTTGGAGGTGTAATGTTTTAAAGGAGTAATTAATACCTAGTGGCAACACCTAATTATTTTATTTTCTAGGGCAGTTATCTATATATTAATACTGGTGTTCCAACAAAATACGACCGTTATCATCTTGTAACATCCTCTTGTTAAAAATGAGACCGTCCAAATTGTCCAAGATGAAATGCAAAAATGTAAATACCGAACGTAAAATGAAAATTAATTGAAATAAAAATAAGTCATATGTTTTTTTTATATTTGTAATATTAGGATTATGAATTATAGAAGAAGAGAGACTAAAGTATAAGTAGTGTTTATTTTGATGAAAGATTGAATAGAATTTAACCAATATTTCTTCTTCTTCTTCTTCTTCTTCTTCTTCTTCTTCTTCTTCTTCTTCTTCTTCTTCTTCAATAAAGGTCACAAAATATATGATGGGTTTTCTTTTCAATTAAACTTTGTGGTATTTCGATGGAAATGGTGAGCACCTGAATCACGGTCGCATCAGAGAAGAATGCAGAAAAAAACTGCCTTCAAAACAGGAGAAACAGATATCAAGAGAGCAGAAATATTGTTTGGGGGATATTTTCATTATCGGCAATACCGTGTAAATTACATGGGTCAAGCTAGTTTAAAAATATTATAAATATATATTTACCAAACCCCTCCGCACGAGCAGGATACGACAAAAGGTCAATTTCTGTGGTGGAGCTTAACAGGTTTGAATTCAGAGTTTTTTCTTCTCCTAGAAAGGTCACCTATCCAAGACTGCAGAGCCCAGTCAGCAATCTGCCCTACTATTTACCCATAGCTACAGGGAGAATATATGGATCTATACATTTTAAAATTTAAATCAATAATGAAATTCATTATTAAAAAAAAATCTTCTTGAAAAAAATTAAAAAGATAAAGCTCACAAAATATATAATGGATTTTCTTCTCAATTAAAATTTGCGGAATTTAGGTGGAAATGGTGAGCACCCGAATCACGGTCGCATCAGCGAAGAATACAGAAAAGACTGCCCCTCAAAACAAGAGAAACAGATATCAAGAGAGTAGAAATATTGTTTGGGGGATATTTTCATTATTGGCAATACCGTGTAATTTACATGAATCAAGCTAGTTTAAGAATATTGGTGTGTGATTGGTTGGTTGCTTGGTTATTTTGTTTAATGACATATCAACCCTTGTGGGCTAGTTCATGCCAAATCTTGTTTCTTTATATATATATATATATATATATATATATATATATATATATATATATATATATATATATATATATATAATGGAATGACCCATCTTCCCTGTACCTCAACAGTGGTGATGGTTCTTGCCACTATTTGAGAACACACATATTACTCTGTGCATAACGCACTTGAAGTACTTAGACGATGGACTCTCCTCCTAATACTCACGTGACCTTACTATATAACACACACACACACACACATATATATATATATATATTTGGTTTGGTACAAATAATTTTTACTAACTTCATAGATATTAATAGAGTGGTAGAAATAATTTTCATTAACTTCATAGGTATTGATATATTGATAGAAATTATCTTAATTAACCTCCATAGGTATTAATATATTGGTAGAGATAATTTTGAATAACTTCATAGATATTAATATATTCATAGAAATGATTTTAATTAACTTGATTATCATAGGTATTCATATATTAGTTGAATTAATTTTCCTTAACTTCATATGAAGTAATAAACTGATGGTCTACCCTCAGTCACCGCCTACTAAACACCTTTAAGATAAAAAGGATTGAGAGTTTGTTTGCCCTACGAGAAATTTGAAGAATACAATTGGGACTTAATCATATAGGTGCTAGGGCTTGACATGACCAGCTGATTGATCAGATCGGGCCTCTCCGAGTACTCTAGCCAAAGTAAGGACCGAAGTGGAGTGTTGGAGGCCACTTAACCACTTAGTACTCAGGTTACGGATCCCTCAGCCAACAGAATCCCGCCCTCAGACATTCCGGCTGCCCCCTATGACCAAAAAGTGGCCTCTTTGGCAGGGGTCTTACTTTTCTACAGAGCTGCAGTCAGTATATTCTACATTTTCAGCCAACAGGGCGGTTTGGTGTGTGCATTCTTTGTAATATAATACAGAAAACAACTTTTTCTTCATCTTCCTTAACTTAGTACTTAGTTCATAACTTTTAACTGGTGGCTTTTCCCTGGAGTCGGAGTGACAGCAAGTCTCCTCAGGTCTTGAACACTCTTCTTAGAATTACAGCTGATCGTAACACTGTAGACTGGATCGTGTCGATTCTTTCCTCTGACCCCTTTCGGGACCATTCCAAGAGTCTCCAACTACAATTCTTATCACTGTCTCTTTCATATTCCACATTTTTTCAGTACTCTGGCAAGATCTAGGCATTTATATATCTTTTCGCTTTTTTAATTCTTATTCTGTAGTAGTCCGCTGGAAAGGTGAAATCCACTAAATAACAAGTTCTTTTCTTGATCTTAATCAATACTAATACTATGTCTGGTCTTCTGGGGTAGATGGAACTCCTTAGCAATGGCAATCCATCTAGATAAGGAAAAGCCTGTTATAAAACCTCCGCTGCCTAGCGGTTTTACCTCATTCCAAGGAAAGAATAGGGGAGTAAACCTCGAAATTAAATCCGGAGCTGGAGTCCCTAAGCTGCTGTGATACTGAACTTCAGCGCTATCCAGTAATTCTTTTTCGACACTATTGTTGCCAAACTCTATTGTCTTTTGTTTTTCTTTTGGAGCACAACGGCAGTGTGGAGAGGGGACCTGTTGCTTGGTCGACAGCTCAACCTCCATATAAACTCGCACAGGCTAAGAGGTTCCACGTTTTTGGACACCATGTCATCGTCTCTAGTAGACGGATAGATGCCAATGAACGTCCAGATTTGGACAATCCTAGAGAATTTCATGGGTCTCATTTCTCGGGCAGATTTTGCTTTGTTCATATACCATTTTTCAGAATGGTCAAATTTTAATCTCTTGCATAATTCCCAGTGGGTCACCTTTCCCACCCAGTCGAGCCTATACTTGTAATCTTGTTATGTCATTTGGCGGCATTCACTTATATCACTAACAGTTTTATCTCTGTCCTCACATAATCCACCCTTGCTATACTTCCGCGTATTATCAATTTTCGCTTTGAAGTAATTATTTCTTATGGCATTATTTTGTACTTCTATCAAAAGAGATTCATTTTGGTTAAAGGCAATTTCCATTCAAAGGGCATTGCAGCTTTGATCTACAATTTCAATGCGTTATAAGTTGAGTTGCACGGTCACGGAGCTTGGAAGAGTGATGGGTGCTAGTAAACTAAAAGAACACAAGTAGAGAAAAAGAAAGAGAAGGGCGAGGCTAAACAATGGTGCAAAACACAAGCAGATTGGTTTAGAAAAGGATATCAGCTCTTAATAATGGCAAAGGTCAATGGATTGAAATTTAAAAAAATTATTTCATAAAAACAAAACAAACAAAAAACAAAACAAAACAGAATATTATCATATTTTCTCTGTTGATCATAATTATCTCTCCGTTTGTCCTGTCTGTTTCACTTAATATCTATCTATCTATCTATCTATCTATCTATCTTTGTTTGTTTGTTTGTTTGTTTCTACCTATCATCTGTCTGTTTGTCTTTATCTGTCTCCCTGTCTTGGTCCATCTTATTCTGTTCATATCTACCCATCTATCGATTTTAGTATCTATCTATCTATCTATTTTAGTCTATTCGTATCTATCTATCTATCTTAGTCTGTTCGTATCTATCTATCTTTCAATCTATCTTCGTCTGTTCACATCTCTCTCTCTCTCTCTCTCTCTCTCTATATATATATATATATATATATATATATATATATATATATATATATATATACCTACCCCATCCGCACGAGCCGGATGTGACACAAGATCATTTTCTTTAGCGGAATTCAACAGGTTTGAATTCAGAGTTTTCCTTCTCCTAGAACAGTTGCCTAACCAAGGTTAAAGAGCTCAGTCTTCCCTACTATTTACCCATAGCTTGAGGGAGAGTAGGATTCATACCTTTACCAAGGATATTAGAGCTAAGTGAAATGAAATTACTACGTCCAGGATTTGAACTCGGGGCGACGTCTATTTCCTGTTACTTTAACCATTACACCACGCGCTTCCACAGTTAAAATCACTTTCCCATTCTGTAGGTGACGTTGGCCGAGCGGTTAAACAGCCAGACTGATGATGAAACGGTTGGGTTTCTATCCCGGCTGTAGGTAGCTTATAAATGTCTAGCCTTACTGAAGAGACGTGATACGTCGAAACACGGCGGCTGTTGATGACTATATATATATATATATATATATATATATATATATATATATATATATATATAAGTTAAAAGAAAGGAAATGAATCCGACAATATGAGTATGAAAAGGTTGTAGTTGTTTGGGTCGGAGAAGAATGTCAAATCTGATTTGACATTCTTCTCCGACCCAAACACCACGGAGTGAATGAGCTCTGATGATGATTTTTGTAAAATCGAAATATTGATCAGTATCAGCTATGATTATATTATAAATTGTTTTCTCTTTAACAGCATTGTGTGATGTTTTCATTCCACCTTTTCATACTCATATTGTCGGATTCATTTCCTTTCTTTTAACTTATATATATATATATATATATATATATATATATATATATATATATATATATATTCATCATCAGTCGGGTTGCCTAACCGCTTGGAAGGTGATTTTAAATGTTAAATACAAATCTGTATGTATGTAAAGGCCGCCATATATATATATATATATATATATATATATATATATATATATATATATATATATATATATTGATCGATTAGTCTTACTCTGTTCATATCTATCTATTTATCTATCTATCAATTCATCTTCTTCTGTTCACATCTATGTATGTCTCTATCTATTAATCTATCTATTAATCGATCTATCTTAGTCTGTTTCTCTCTATCTCCTCTCTCTCCCCCTCTCTCTCTCTCTCTATATATATATATATATATATATTATATATATGACGCTTAATGCACCTTCTTTGCAAGTATGGGGCACTTGGGGGAGATGAAAATCACTATCATACTCATTTGATAAGATTTTCCAAGTTTGGCACAAGACCAGCAATATAGTTCATCTAGTGATGGTTGAACTCACAATGATCTGATAAAATAGCTAGTGCGAACCGAAATATACTCAGCCTCGTACAGGATTTGAACTCGGCTGTCCCACGACAGTGTAGATCGCTATGTGAAATTCAAACAGCCGCGTCCAGGATTTGAACTCGTCTCGCCGTGTCCATTTCCGTTAACCATTATACCACGCGTCTCCACGGCAGGGGCTCAATGTGTCTGTTTTGAGAACGTATGTATGACTGAATCATAAATAATCGAGAGACGACGATGTCCGTTTTTATGCGACTTGTAAAAATCTCTTGTGGACACTTGTATCTTTATGCTCATCCCCGCAGAAATTACCGTCCCGTGCGCAGATTAGGACAATCCATTTATAGAGTCACTTAGTCAGAAATTGTGAGGTGTGTGGGTAGGTATGGGGTGGGTGTGTATGTATATAATAGAAAATGTCGAGAGAAACAGAAACAAACAATGGGAATAAAACGGCGAAGGACGGTAGGAGGTCTTGCCAGAAAATCGTTATTTGAAAAAAAAAAAAAAAAAAAAAGAAAAAAAAGGAAAGAAAAGAAAAAAAAAGACCAATCCAAAACGAATTGGATTCTTGGGTGTGTGCCAATCCAGGGCTTAAGTAGAAGAATGAAAACTAAGTCCTACCTAAAAATACTTAAACAGCCTGGAAAAAAAAGCAACAACAAACAAAAACCCACCCCAAAAACAAAACCAAAACCAAAAAAAAAAGAGGTTATTTGTTATAGTGTAATGGCCGCTGCTGTAAGCGCGCGATGAACACTCTTGGACGTATTTGGCGGGCTTTATTCTCGTTCGTATTTTTAGGTTGTCAATTATTCCAGCATCGTGAGATGTCACCGAGTGACAGACGGCAAGCCGTTGATAAGCAACCCTTTAGAGATAGACGCGGAGATGCCGGACGTTGGCTTAAAAGCACACATGTTAATGGCTTTTGCAAATCATAGGCAAAATGCTTGCTGAGCCTGGGCCAGGCGGTCAGTACTGGCATCAAATGTGACCAATTCTGTCGACCTGGGAATGGCCCTAAGGTTATAGGTTGGATGGTAGGTTAGTTAGTTGGCTGGTTGGTTGGATTTTACAGCAAAGGCGATTTTTGTATTATTCATTCTTGTTGATATTCATTTTTTGTCAAACTCAACTATTTTTAAACATATTTCAAAATCTCATATTTTAAATCTAAATTTCCCATTACACCCTAATAGGTACTATCACTTCGGGTGGACAGAGAAGTAATAGCATCAAATGTGACTAATTCTGTCGACCTAGGAATGGCCCTAAGGTTACAGTCTCGGGTTTAGACTGGTTGTTCGGTTGGTTAGATTTTACGACAAAGACATTTTTGTTGTGTATTCAATTTTTTATTCAAACTCAATTTTTTAAAACACATTTTTCAAAAACTCATTTTTTGATCTATATAAACCATATACCTAAAAGGTAATACCACTCCGGGACAGAGTGCACCTGGGAGTAAAGGTGATAAATAGGTACTCCACATTCCCCAGAGCTCCAAAGATGAAGTTTAACGTCATACCCAGGACAATAAGACACTCAGTTACCACCTTCTAGCACATATATGATAAAAGGGTAAAGTGCTTGCCATAAGAGCAATATGGACGAGACAATCATATGAGTGCTAAGGCTTGATGAGACTAGCTGTTTGCTTGAAGGGGTTTTCTTTGACCACTCGTCTACTTTAAGTAAGCGATAAAGTGGAGTGTTGCATGTTATGAACTGCTGACCCACCAGGGTTCCATCTTTGAGCATCATGGATCGCCACACACGGCAAACAGGCAGCTCCGTTGGGGGAGATTTTACCCCTCTACAGAGGTGCAGTCGGCATATTCCACTGCCCCAGTCAATCGGGATCTCGGGTGTAAATTAAAAAAAAATTTTTACGCAACACCTACGATCAGCTCCTCACTTTACCGCACAGATCCCTGTGCTACTCATACGCTGAGTTGGCGAGGGCCAGTATCGAACCAGGAACCTTGTGATTCCTAGCCAAACGCTGTACGGAGTGAGCTAAACCGGCCCTTTCTCGGGTGTTGGGTAGATCAACTACTGAGGGATTCTAAAAAAAAAAAAAATATTTGATTTTTTTCAGAGTTCCAACATTAGTATCCGTCTGAATTTTTGAGATGAGGCTTGACATGTGAAATTTTGATTCTTCGGACTGTTGTCCTTATCTGCTACATAAATGACAATTTCTGTCTGTCATCATATCATCTACTTTATATATTCTATCTATCTGTCCCTAGCTTCGTTTATATACCCGATGTTGAACGAGTAAATATAATAATTGGAAGTTGCCACGAAGCATAGCTGATCTGGTGTGGGGGGGGGTTGTTAAGTCTATTTTATGGGCAATTTTAATGGTTGGAAGAAATGCAGATACTATTTTGATGTCAGAAGGAAGGCATCTTTGTTTGGATTGACTACTCCAAGAAGTGTAAGGCTTGCATGTAATATATATATATATATATATATATATATATATATATATATATATATGTGTGTGTGTGTGTGTATTTGGGCAGCATTCTTTCATTCATACATGTAGAATTAAACAAAAGACACATCTCCTGTTTAACAATTTTATTTTTGATCTTTTCGAGTTTTCTGGCCAACTTTTTAATGTTTGGGTGGAATTCGTGGACAAGTCCACCAAAGTTCAGGTCACGAGTACTTTCGGCACTTCGAAGTGCCATCATCAGGGGTGATGTGTTCCAGTTTTTAAAAAATTAAATTAATGTGGAAGCTGGAAGGAGAAGAATTGATTAGAAAGGAGTTATAGGCATTTTAAAATGTGTGTACTGCATTGGAAATTAATTTTGTTTAAGGATGGTTTGTATTGTTTTATGTATAAAGCTTCTAGTATTTGGAGTTTTTGTTTATTTTTCTTTGTGCAGAATGTATGTATTTTCCGTTAGAATATTTCGGTAATATATATATATATATATATATATATATATATATATATATATATATATTTATCAAAGGGTTACTACCATGTAAACATTGTAGTTGCATAAATAGTTAATCCAAAAGGGCTCAATATATCTTGTAAAATATAGAGCATTAATAGTTGTAGAAAAGTTATTTCCCTACCACGGTTACAGAAGATGCAATAAAATATAGGATAGGGGAGGGGCATAGCTAGATAGAATCATTATTCACCTCTGCCTGTCAACAAAGGTTTGACTTAGCACTAACTTCAAAGGAACAAGCTTTGGGGACCAAAGTTAATTGACTCTTAAGAGATATAGAATAAAAATAAGCTTAAATCAGGCGAATATATATTTCATTAGGCACATAGATTTAGTTAGTTACCCTCAAGACGGTGTACTAAGAACACTGAAACCGTGGTATGGATATATATATATATATAGAGAGAGAGATATTTACAACTCTTTCGGTTTGAATTCAGAGTTTGCTATAAATCTTATTATAATGGAGATTGTAGGTTTGTCTGTCTGTAACCGAAACTACTCAAGTCACAATTCCCTTTGTTATTTACACACATTCTCCATGATTTTATTTTTTATTTAAACCTCAATTATTTGTAAAATTGTTTTACATCATTAAGACTGTTAACAATATCTACATACTAATAACATGCAATTAGTTTTATATATTCAACGAAATAGCGGTTTACAGTGTGAATGGGAAGTCTAATTTGCATATTGATATTAAAAAATTTGATTTTAATAAATATATGCTTAGTATTATTGATTTCTAATTGTTTGGTTTTATCTTAATAAATATGAGCAAAAATTTCGGGGATAAATCTTAACAGAAATCTATTAACATAAAGAAATAACTGTAATTTTATTCTTTTCTTCCTATTTTAACTAAATAGTTAAATTAGGGAAATTTACCACTGAAAGACGGGAGTAAGGGAAAATAGTGGAACAGTTAGTTTCAAAGTTGTTCTATTTTCCGATTATACCCCCTCTGTTCCAAATATTTTTATCTGAATTCTTATTCAGTTTCATTAGCCTTTCTAATTTAACATGATATGTTATTATATTAAAACTTAAATACTCGCACCCGGAGGGTGCATATATTTGCTAGTACACATAACTAAGGTTGCTACTGAAAATCCAGTTTGAAATTGCCAAGCATCTCATCTTTCCCGGGTAATACCGGTTACTTCAGTTGTCTAAACATAAAGGACTCCTAAGTTGGTGTAATGAAATAAAAACACCAAGCAGACTTTATTCATTATTATTGGATAATTAATATAAACAAGACTTATTGGTTAAATCGAACAAAACGGACCTAAATTATACCACTGTATGTCACCTAGCCGAAAGAAAAAAAAAAACCCCAAAAATCAAGGAATTAACCGAATTTAATGAAATTTCTAAAGTTGATATATCAATGAATAAGAAATATTAATGCACTAGTTATATTATTTAAAAACTTTTATATTTTTTCAGGTCAGTTAACTTTGAACCACGGATCTTTGAAAATCTGTGTTACGCCTCAAAGTTATGTGATTTAAAGTTAACTGACCTGAAAAAATATTAATACATTTTTTTAAATAAAATAACTGGTGAATTATATATTTTATTCATTAGTATATCAACACAGAAAATTTCATTAAATTCGGTTTATTCCCTGATTTTTGGTGGGTTTTTTTTTCGGTGGTGTGACATACGATTGTGGAATTTAGGTCCGTTAAGTTCGATTTAACCGACTTTAAACAAAAGCAGTCCATTTTACAACGAAAGTCAGGGGTAGTAAAGGAATGTTCACCACAAGGGGATGGAGTGCCGTAAAAATTAATCACTCAAAAGAAAATTGAATGCGAATGATATGATTCTATTCCATTTTTCAACTTAATGTCAGAAAATTAAAGTTCAATAACACTTACATTTTTTGAATGCTGAATTCGATAGGAGGATGTGCAAAATATAATCCCACTACATATTTAAATATAAAACCACTACAGAAATGTAAATATGAACGCGATTTCCTAACCTCTATGTCTAAAATAAGCCTCGACGGTGAATATTCCATTAAAGTCTATCAGAATGTCATGAATATAGTGCTGGAGTAATTTTGATTTTTCGGACTGTTGTCCTTATCTTTATTGTGACATGTAAAATCATTTCGGCTGCTGTATCCTCCGGACTTCCTCCGGTGTTTCGTGTGTATCCGACCATAGTAATTATCCAGCTAGGGAAATCATTTTAGATTTGAAATCAGCCAAACTATTCATGGCGTTCTGTATATATACAAAGGAAGCGCGTGGTGTAATGGTTAAAGTCATGGGAAATGGACTCGTCGCCCCGAGTTCAAATCCTGGACGTGTTAATTGCATTTCACTTAGCGCGAATAACCTTGGGAAAGGTATGAATCCGACTCTCCCTTCAGCTATGGGTAAATAGCAGGGCTGACTGGGTTCTTTAACCATGGCTAGGTAAACAGTCTAGGAGAAGGAAAACTCTGAATTAAAACCTGTTGAACTCCGCTTAAGAAATTGACCTTGTGTCGTATCCTGCTCGTGCAGAGGAGTTAGTAAATATATATACATATATACTGACGTGGCTTTTTTCCAAGACAAAGACAGAATTAAGATCTCTGTGCTCGTTATTCACTTTTTCCATAACCTTTCCTCACATTTTGTCGGATTTGTCCTAATCTTATATATATATATATATATATATATATATTATATATATATATACATACAGACGTGCGCACACACACATATATATATACATATATATATGTATAATATCTATATACAGATGCATATATATATATATATATATATATATATATATATATATATATATATATATATATATATATATATATATATATATATATATATATATATATATATATATGCGTCTATGTGTTCTTGTGCAATACTTAACCAAAATATAATCGGAAACTCATAATCTTGGCAAACACATAATTCAGTGAAAATTAAAATGTCAAAATTTATCGCTTTTTCTACCCAAAATAATTTTGCGCCGTTTTAGGTGTTAAATCATATAAAAGGATCTCTCTCTCCCCCTCTCTATAACTATATATATATATATATATATATATATATATATATATATATATATTATATATGTGTGTGTGTGTGTGTGTGTGTGTGTGTGTGTGTGTGTACATGCATACACACACACACACATAGATATATACATATACATCTATATATGTATATATACATATATATATTTAATATATGTATAATGTTAGTATGTTCCTTATCTATCTACATTAGTATGTATGTATATATATATATATATATATATATATATATATATATATATATATATATATGTATGTATGTATGCATATATATATATATATATATATATAAAGAATCTCTCTCTCCCCCTGTCTATAACTATATATATATATATATATATATATATAAAGAATCTCTCTCTCCCCTGTCTAAACTATATATATATATATATATATATATATATATATATATATATATCTTCAACTAGTCCAACCAAACATTCTGGTTATCCCCGTTAGTATGTTAATTATCTATATGTCTATGTTAGTATGTTCGTTATCTATTTGTCTGTCTATCTGTCTGTTTGTCTATCTATCTATCTCTCTCTCTCTTTCTCTCTCCCCCCTCTCTCTCTCTCTCTCTCTCTCTCTCTCTCTCTCTCTCTCCTCTACTGGACTAATCATAACGTAGTGTTTATCTAAACTCCCAAATTACTTTCTCAATGAAATTAATAACACTTCTATTTTTCTTTTTTACTCTAGCTTGTTCCAAAACGACCAGCAAATCATTAGAATTTATGATATTTATGGTATTCTATATCATTAATATTTTCAACCAGAAATATTCATTTCTTTTACGCAAAGAGTTGACTGTGAATTATATATACTAGCAAAATAAAAAAACACCGGGCGATGTAAAAATATGTTTTTGAAACATATTGCCTGCGGTGTGGGAGTTAAAAATTCAATGTCAGCGAGTTTGTACCCTAAGTAAGTAAAATCATCAAATTCATTAAACGGTTAAAAAATAAAATAATTTGAAATGTAAACTTTAAATATGTATTAAAATAAAACAAACTATATATAGATATATAATACCAGTCTAAGGTTGCATGTTCAAATTTTGAGTGTATTTATTCTATGTTATGACGATTTTGGGTAATGTGACGTAAGCAGTGACGTAATTTTTGTTACAGACAAAAACCAGAAGCGAATCTCCATTATTAATAGATATAGGGCCGGTTTAGCTCCGTTGGTAGAGTGTTCGGCTAGGAATCACAAGGTTCTTGGTTCGATACCGGCCCTCACCAACTCAGCGAATGAGTAGCACAGGGATCTGTGCGGTAAAGTGAGGAGCTGATGGTAGGTGTGGCGCTCCACCTCAGATGCTAAAATAATCTCCTTGGTCTAGCGCTAGTGAAAAGGGAATAGACTCCCTCGCTGTCTGGCCGATACCGACATTAGGCCGCCCCGACGACTTTACTTTATATATATATATATATATATATATATATATGAGAAGTGAATACACAAACGATGTGTTTTGATATGACTTTTTTAGCCGACAATTTTTGGGAGAATATGTGCTTAATTGAAGTCGTACCTAATTTTGAAAGTTAATTAATTAATGATTAATTAATTAGGCGGGAATACCTATTCAATGTAAGGCTAAACAAATCGAGAAAAATCAATCTCTGTATGTACATTTCGGCCTATTAGGCCTCATCAGCAGAGCTATAGATAGGAAGACCGCCTTGTGCGTGATTCGAAATACTGTGTTTCCAAAAATGTATACACATTGACTTATATAAGTACAATATTCAATATTAGTAGAAAAGAGGTGACCCGTTGGATCACCCATTGAGTTCTGGGTAGATAATTGTGATCAGGAAGAAAGTTAGTTTGCAAAACGAATTAAATAAAAAAAATCTACTGGAGAATTAAAAAAAAGCATTAAAGTCATTTTGCTAAATTTTGCAATTAAGTAAAAAACTGACCGTATCATATATAAGCCAGCCGTTAGCTGCAGAAAATTAACTTACAAATAAAGTGGGAATTTCAATCTACCGCTCACACTCTCCAATCTCTCTCTCTTTGCACTCACAGAGAAAACTAACCTAGGAGCAGTTTATCTAGTTATATAGAGAGAAGGAGAAATTGTCAGACTCGGTAACCGTCTCTTTGAACTCGGGAACATTCTTGTCGAACTCGAGAGCTATCACGTCTTATTCGGGAGTGTTTACGGAACTTCAAACCGAACCCTTCATTCAATCAACGAGAGTATACTGTTCTCATTACGACATGAAGACTCCCGAGTTCAATAAGAAGGTCCCTGAGTACGAAGAGAAGGTTTTCTAGTTTGAGGAGGGGGTTTCCGAGTTTGAGAAGGTTCTCGAGTTCGACAAAAAATTCCTGAAGATGGCCGGAGGGCATATCGACCAAAACGTGTAGATATCAATAAAGATGAGGACAATTGTCCGAATAATCGAAATAATACAAAGAATGAATAAAGTAAAAACGTCTTCAGCATAAAAATAACCGATGGGTTGACATGCCGTAAAATCCAACCAACCAACCAACCAACCAACCAACCAAAGTTATTTTGTTGATTTCGATTCGGAGGTGGACTTATCTTTTGTGAGGAATCGGTATGGACACGTGCGAATTTTTTTTTATTTTTGTCTTTTTTTCTTCCCTGCCGATGAGTCAGAAAGTCTTCAATTCATTTCCAATTACGCAAATAAGAATGGGCATTCGAAAACATTTCTGGAAACGGGAAAGAAAAGCAAACAAAAAAACCCAAAAAAACCATAAAGCAAAGAAACAAAAAACAAAACAAAAAAAACCCAAAAAACAAAAGGAAATAAAAAACAACATGCACGCGTAAATATTGCGGAATTCACGGAAATTCATTTCTTTTTCTTCATTTGCATTTAAATTCCACATTAGGGTAGGTCGATTTTAGAACTGTAACATCTCCCATATGGCGAAAGCTGCAAATAGACATAAAAAAATTACCACACAAAATATTTTTCTTCAAAACTTTGCCTTTTTTTGAGGAAATAGATTTTAATCTTTTAAAATTTTATCACTATTACAGCTTAATTATTAATCGGAGGTGTTGTTGGTGATGGGAGTATATTTTTAATTTAAATTCTAGTAATAGTATTTTATGCTTTTCGTTTAAAATGAGAATCTTTTCTGTTTTAAATATTGAAATTGCTAAATTTCATAAGCAATTTCTAAGCTAAATTTTGCGAAAACGAGGATTTTTAGTTTTTTTAATGCTATTTCCTCAAACAACGGTGCAAGTAAGAAATCTAGTTTTTGATATTAGTATTCACTTTACAAACACACAACTTTCGCTGTTTGAGAAAATTTGATTTTTTTTAAAAAGTGTAAAATCAACCTACTCTATTATACATCTTACCAAAAATTTGCTTAGCAAAAACTTACATGACCAATGCGGTTGCCGGATAATGTACGGAAGACCCCCCAGGGACAATGAATTCCTCCCAGATGTCCCATAACCAGGAGTGGTGGTACCTGTTCGGGTACCATGGGTTAAATAGAAGAAAAAAAATGAATTGAAAAAAATGTGTTTAAAAACAAATTGAGTTCCCATCAAGAATGAATAAAGTAAACATCTTCGTCATAAAATGACCCAACAAGGGTTGAGATGCCGTAAAAAATAACCAACCAGCCAGTCGGGGGCAATGAATGACGGTTGGCGAGAGATTGTCATGGATATCCGTGCTACTAGCGCGACATGATGATGATGATGATGATGATGATGATGATGATAAATGGATATAGCAGCCTTGGTAGTACTATTTCTTCCAACCAATAGAACTATTGGACCATATTACCTTTAGGCACCCCTTTTCGATTTCGTTTCATTAGGTATTTTTTTTTATTTACACCGTTTTTGTTAACAGACGATTTATAGAATCTTTTTTTAAAATTATAAAGCTATACCCTAACCCTAACCCCTAACCCAAACCCTAACAACTAACCCAAACCCTAATCCCTAACCCTAACAAAATATTCTTTTTAAATAAATACTTTTTAATAAAACTATAAACGAAAGACACGTTTTATATTAAATTGTTTTTATATAATCAGAAGAGAAATGCATGCAGATATAATTATTTCAATAGTATTTTTTTTTTTAATAAAAATTGTTTTTTTATTTACAAAAACTTTAAACAAAAAACAAGTTTATACGGAAATAGTTGATGTTGTTGTTAGCATATGTGAAAAAATGAATTTTACACTAAAGATAAACTAGTATTGTTATTCTTTAAAAAAATAAAACTTAAAACGAAAGACATGTTTATTTATTTTCCATGTGTCTCTACGATAGTTAATATTAAAAAGTATTTATCTAAAAAATATGTTGCTAGGGTTAGGGGTTAGTTAAAGGGCTAGGGTTAGGGGTTAGTTGTCCTACCATGTTAGTTGAACAAAAGGAACATTATAGTGAGGAACCAAGCACAAACCGAAGCTCATGAGTGGTTCGTGTTTAAAGATTGCGGGATTTTTTTTCGACATCGCCATTTTGAGGCGCCTCAGGCACAGCAATAAACCCAACACTCACCCAATAAATAGAGGAGGCAGGTGTTGCTTGGGGGCAATGGCCCTTGGGATCATGCTAGTATTATATATCTTACTCTACCACTGGACACAAGACCCGAATGCCGAGTAAGTAAACTACTAGTATTTGTTATAGTAATAACGTTTTGAAAGGAATATATAAGTGGCAAAACGTTCTACGCTTTCTAATGACTGTTGGAATATTTTCATATAGTTATTTACTAAGCATAGCTTAGATGTGGCATAAGGCCAGATTATGGGACACCCAGTGAGAATCGAACTCACTAAGAATAGTCTGCGAATCTATCTCGCTAACCATTACACCATGGGAGGTGCCCTGGAATATTTTCATATAAGATGTGCTCTAAATCCCCACCAAGATTTTATAGACGGGGCAGGGTCATGTGATTTACTCCTGTAGCCAAACATACTGCATGGAAGACACACTATTTACCCCCCCCCACCACTAGTCTTAAATACAATTACGCTCACTGAGGACGGACATTACTAGGTATTTACCAATACTCAGGAAGGACTTATACGATTACCAGAGGAACCAATGGATTCATTATCGAAGGACTCTTTACCAGGAACTGAGCTATCGGGACTTTACCAAGAACTGAGAACTCTTTACAGACGAACCAAAGGATTCATTATCGGGGACTCTTTACCAAGAACTGAGAACTCTTTACCAGAGTAACCAAAGGATTCATTATCGAAGGACTCTTTACCAGGAACTGAGAACTCTTTACCAGAGGAACCAAAGGATTCATTATCGAGGGACTCGTTACCAGGAACCGAGAACTCTTTACCAGAGGAACCAAAGGATTCATTATCGAGGGAGTTTTTACCAGGAACTTAGAACTCTTTACCAGGGGAACCAAAGGATTCATTATCGAGGACTCTTTACCAGGAACTGAGAACTCTTTACCAGGGAACCAAAGGATTCATTATCGAGGGACTCTTTACCAGGAACTGAGAACTCTTTACCAGAGAACCAAAGGATTCATTATCGAACGACTCTATACCAGGAACTGAGAACTCTTTACGAGAGGAGCCAAAGGATTCATTATCGAATGACTCTTTACCAAGAACTGAGAACTCTTTACCAGAGTAACCAAAGGATTCATTATCGAGGGACTCTTTACAAGGGATTCAATTCCACTGGACAAGCGCTCCTGTTTTAAAGCAAAGGATGGTCCATAAAAACTTAACGTCAGCGTGAAACTTTGAGTCGCAATTATATTTGTTTCCGTTTTAATATGTTTTTACTTTAGACTTCGGTGGGGTTTATAATATGCCGATTGTATCCTCTGTATAGGGGTAAGACATCCAGCCCACTCCAATCAAACAGAGTGTCGTTGTTATGGCACTAAACTGTATCTGGCTAAGAGGAACCAATTATAGAACTCTATGGAATGTGAAATCACTCTTCATTGTAATTACTCCCAGGTCCACCTGACCCTGAGTGGTAGTTTCTTTTAAGAAAAATAAAGCAAACAAAAATAGGCAAGCGTAAATATTGAGGAATTCACAGAACTTTTTTTCCTTCATTGGCATCTTAGTTCTTCATCCAAAATCAATTTCATAACAACTGATGGATATAGTAGCTGCTTTTGTGGAATGAGTTTCCGATAGAACTGCTTTTATTGTATAGTAAGTACATAAAAATATATATGCAGAGAGAGAGAGAGAGAGAGAGAGAGAGAGAGAAGAGAGAGAGAGAGAGAGAGAGAGAATGTGTGTGTGATGGGAGAGAATGATACAGACAGCAATAGAGTGTAAGTGTTAGAGAGAGATGTATGGATGGATGTGTGTGTACATGTATGTATGAGAGAGAGAGAGAGAGAGAGAGAGAGAGAGAGAGAGAGAGAGAGAGAGAGTATGTTTGTGTGTGTGCATGTGAGTGAGAGAGAGAGAGAGGGGGGCAGACAGATAGAAATAGTGTGTGTGGGAGAGAGAGAGAGAGAAAATATGTGTGCGATGGAGAGAATGATACAGACAGCAATAGAGTGCATGTGTTAGAGAGAGAATGTATGGATGGATGTGTGTGTACGAGAGAGAGAGAGAGAGAGAGAGAGAGAGAGAGAGAGAGAGAGAGAGAGAGAGAAAGGGAGAGAGTATGTGTGTGTGTGAGAGAGAGAGAGAGAGAGAGAGAGAGAGAGAGAGAGAGAAAAATGTGTGTGTGCGATGGAGAGAATGATACAGACAGCAATAGAGTGTAAGTGTTAGAGAGAGAATGTATGGATGGATGTGTGTGTACGTGTGTGTGTGTATGAAGAGAGAGAGAGAGGGGGAGGGGGAGGGGAGAGAGGAGGGAGAGAGTGTGTGTGTGTGAGTGAGAGAGAGAGAATGAGAGAGAGAGAGAGGCAGACAGACAGACAGACAGATATAGTGTGTGTGAGAGAGAAGAGAGTGAGAGAGAAAATGTGTGTGCGATGGAGAGAATGATACAGACAGCAATAGAGTGCATGTGTTAGAGAGAGAATGTATGGATGGATGTGTGTGTACGAGAGAGAGAGAGAGAGAAGAGAAGAGAGAGAGAGGAGGGAGAGGGAAAGGGAGAGAGTATGTTGTGTGTGTGAGTGAGAGAGAGAATGAGAGAGAGAGAGAAGCGAGAGAGAGACGAGAGAGAGAGAGAGAGAGAGAGAGAGAGAGAGAGAGAGAGAGAGAGAGAGAGTATGTGTGTGGACCAGGTGACGATAGAAGATAGCCAATCTTATGTTGCTTTGTAGATCCACCAATTTGCTCGATGATCGAAAAGAAATAAAAAAATAAAAGAAATAAAAAGAAAAGAAATTTAAGGTTTATGCATATTGAAACAGATAAGGTCGGTGTTAAATGAAGAGAAATCGGTTAGAAGTGGCGGGAATGTAAATAATAATAATAATAATAATAATAATAATAATAATATGCTACTACTACTACTACTACTCATAATATATTTTACTACAACTACTACTAATGATAATAATACTGATAAAAAATAATAATGATAATATTAAGACGACTACTACTGCTCTACTACTACCAATACTACTACTACTTCTACTACTAAGAATATTACTACAACTAATAATAAGAATTATGGTAATAATATTAATACTACTAACACTACTGCTAGAACTACTACTGCTAATAATGATAATAAGAATAAGAATAATATTACTACAATTACTACTACTAATATTAATAATAATGATATTATTACTACTACAACTATTACTACTACTACTAATAATAATAATAAACATAGACTTTTTAGTATTTCCAGTAAGTGGTGGAAGGCGTAGGTGTGGTGATTGGAGCCCCGGCGGATGTGGGGAGGAAGTCATTCGCTGAATGGCCTCTTTCACTGGATTTCCAATATTTGATTGTAGACCGAAATGTCTGGAAGTTAGGATTTCAGAAGAAAAAGTACAGTTGGTGTGAAAATTTGAGATTACCTTCTTCTAGATAGGTTGCCTTATGAAGGCCAAAGGGCACAAACTACTTCACTATTTACCCATAGCTGGAAGTGAGAAGAAATGGATAGACAGACCGACAGATATAAGCAGATAGTCAGTCAGTCAGTCAGATATTGAGTGTGTGTGTACTTCTGGGTAGCAATAGATCTATTATCATGAGAATGACCGACTTTAAGTCTTTTTTCTTAACTATATATATATATATATATATAATATATATATATATATATATAAGAGAGAGAGAGAGAGAGAGAGAAGCCGTTATGCAGTGTAAAAATATTTTTTTGAAAGGTGTGTTTAAAAAGTTGCGTATTCGATAGATCCGTGAGCACAGGAGAGAGAGAGAGAGAGAGAGAGAGAGAGAGAGAGAGAGAGAGAGAGAGAGAGAGAGAGAGAGAGAGAGAGAGAGACAGACAGACAGACAGACAGACAGACAGCCTGATACACACACTTATGCACACAGAAAGGCATACAGATATATATACACAGACAGACAGACAGACAGACAGACACAGACAAACATATACACAGACACAGATTTATACACATAAGTTCATACTCATAAACAGGCACATACACACATGCACACAGACATACACTCAGGTGCACAGGTGTACACATGTCTACATACGGACAGAGAGGCAACTGCACACACACATACAAAGAAAAACATATATACATATATATATATATTTACCAAGCCATCCGCAAGTGCAGAGGGGTTGGTATATATATATATATATATATATATTATATATATAATATATATAACCCAGCTATGGGTCAAATAGTAGGGCAGACTGGGCCCTTCAGCCTTGGGTGGGTAAGCAGTCTAGGAGACGGATAACTCTGAATTCAAAATTCTTGAGGTCGGTCGTTGATTGGGTTTGTGGCAACCCTTGATGCACCAATTCTTTCCTATCGACTGTGCCAAAAAGTGTGGATGGTCGAACACAAGCCTTCACCACTGTAAACAAATCCCTGTGTGGGAGTTCATTGTGTGTATGAACTCTCATACGTCGAAAATCGACGGGAGAGTCCATTGAAGTCGTTGGGGTGGCCTAAAGTAAGTATCAGACAGACAGCGAGGGAGTATCCCCTTTTCACAAGCGCTAGCCGACGGAGATTATTTTTGCCTCTGGGACTGAACACCACGCCTGCCATCAGCTCCCTACTTCACAGCACATATCCCTGTGCTACTCATACGCTGGGTTGGCGAGGGCCGGCATTGAACCCGGAAACTTGTGGTTCCGAGACGGATGCTAAACCGGCCACTACTGACTTAGCCAAACTGGTTCCACACACACACACACACACACACACACACACACACACACCACACACATATATATATATATATATATATATATATATATATGGAAGTATGATGAGGAAATTAATCCGACAGTATGTGGAGAAATTTCGATTTAAAAAAATTAAAACCTTCTTCAGGAGATTGAAAATTTGTATGAGTAAAAGAAGAAAGATGTTCAGTGTATGTTGAATGTGTGATCAAAGGTTATTAACCGTTATTTACTTGGCTTTTTTTTTCTGATAATCATTTTTCGCTTTCACATGTAATGATCGCGTCATCGGCTTTCATATAAAAACGCCAAGTAAATAACGGTAAATAACCTTTGATCACACATTCAACATACACTGAACACCTTTCAACATTTACTCATACAAATATTCAATGTCCTGAAGAAGGTTTTATTTAAAAAAAAAACCCGAAATACTTAAGCATCGACATAAAGAGTTTCCATCGTTCATGACATCCTGTATTTGTTTTCTTTAAAAATGTTCTCCACACACACACACACACACATATATATTATATATATATATATATATATATATATATATATATATTACCTTGTATGTGTGTGTGCGTGTGTGTTTATCTTTGTGTGTGTGTGTGTGTGTGTGTGTGTGTGTGTGTGAACACATAATTTTTCTCTCTGGGATTCTCTTGTCCAAGTTTTCTTAAATATCAGCTGAATTCTTGAAAACTTTCTTCGCAGACGGAACTCGTCTATATAACAAAACTACTTTATATGAGGCGGCAGTGCCAAATACAACGAGGATGTCTTAATCCAGGATAAACTAATAAGATTATCCCGACAGTGAGATTATTTATAGCCAACGATTAACTCTGGACGTTGTTCAAATATGATTCAACGATATTTTGTCTTTTTTTTTTGTTGTTTGTAATTTTACAATGATTATCATCTGCTGTCTAACGAGACAGACAGACCATTCCCATTTAAATATCTGATATAACCGTTATCAGTAAAGATGTCAAGGGCACCTTGTTATGTGTTCATACACACATACAAGGTAATCATATATATATATATATATATAATAATAAATTTTTTTGAAGGCGTAATATGCACATTTATGTTTAAAAACATATTTATTTCTTTTTTTTTTCTTTTTTTTTTTTCATATTAAGGGTCCAAAATATTTTCAAGCAAAGCTCATCATCAGGGAATGAATTATTTTTCTCATAATTTTCATCTGTATTTTAATAAATTCAATCGTGTTGTTGTTCATTGAATGTTTTGGTGGTAACTGTGAAAAATTTTTTTTTTTTTTTTTTTTCCGGCGAAGATATAGTTACGCTCGGTAAATTTCCGTAATAAATCGGTGCGGGTGATCGTGTTCCGCGGGATTTTTTGAAAATTATTTCATATATAAATTCTTTTTTCTTTTTTTATAATACTATAAATAATGAAGTCCTGCTCAGGGACACTGGAATAAAAGATTTTTTTTGTCATTATTTTCATAGTGAGTTCGAAGCATTAATTAAAATGTAATAATAAATTTTTTTGAAGGCGTAATAATGCACATTTATGTTTAAAAAACATATTTATTTCTTTTCTTTTTTTTTTTTTTTTTCATATTAAGGGTCCAAATATTTTCAAGCAAAGCTCATCATCAGGAATGAATTATTTTCTCATAATTTTCATCTGTATTTAATAAATTCAATCGTGTTGTTGTTCTTGAATGTTTGGTGGGGTAACTGTGAAAATTTTTTTTTTTTTTTTTTTTCCCGGCGAAGATATAGTTACGCTCGGTAAATTCGTAATAAATATTACATTTTAATTAATGCTTCGAACTCACTAATGAAAATAATGACAAAAAAATCTTTATTCCAGTGTCCCTGAGCAGGACTTCATTATTTTATAGTATTTTAAAAAAAAAGAAAAAAGAATTTATATATGAAATAATTTTCAAAAATCCCGCGGAACACGATCACCGCACCGATTTATTAGGAATTTCGAGCGTAACTATATCTTCGCCGGAAAAAAAAAAAAAAAAAAAAATTTTCAACAGTTACCACCAAAACATTCAATGAACAACAACACGATTGAATTTATAAATACAGATGAAAATTATGAGAAAAATAATTCATTCCCTGATGATGAGCTTTGCTTGAAAATATTTGGACCCTTAATATGAAAAAAAAGAAAAAAAGAAAGAATAAATATGTTTTTTAAACATAAATGTGCATTATTACGCCTTCAAAAAAATTTATTATTACATTTTAATTAATGCTTCGAACTCACTATGAAAATAATGACAAAAAAAATCTTTATTCCAGTGTCCTGAGCAGGACTTCATTATTTTATAGTATTATAAAAAAGAAAAAAGAATTTATATATGAATAATTTTTCAAAAAATCCCGCGGAACACGATCACCGCACCGATTTTTACGGAATTTACCGAGCGTAACTATATTTCGCGGAAAAAAAAAAAAAAAATTTTTCACAGTTACCACCAAAATTCAATGACAACAACACGATTGAATTTATTAAATACAGATGAAAATTATGAGAAATAATTCATTCCCTGATGATGAGCTTTGCTTGAAAATATTTGGACCCTTAATATGAAAAAAAAAGAAAAAAAAAAGAAATAAAATATGTTTTTTAACATAAATGTGCATATTACGACGCCTTCAAAAAATTTATTATTAATTTTAATTAATGCTTCGAATCACTATGAAAAATGACAAAAAAATCTAATATATATATATATATATATATATATATATATATATATACATTTATTTGTATAAATTTTGTTCTGGTGAACATTGTTTTTTGGGGGGCATTATGAAGCATGGAAAAAAACAAAAAAAACATCCAGCTGTTGTTCTGTCCCTGGTTCGATTAATTCCGATATTTCGGTTGAACCTTCACCCTTTTGTCAAGATATAAAGACTGTGTGGGGAATATATATATATATATAATCCAAAAGTCAAGAGAAGAAATCTTCCTTACGACATAGGAGTTTTAAAAAAAAACGTGTCGCAGTTTGCAGAGCTCAATGTGTGCTCTTATTGTTAGAATCACAGAGCAAATTTATGAGTAAAAAATAACAAAAGACTTAGAATTTTTGCATTATAATCTATTTTCAAGGAAGCTTAGACAAAATGTCTAACTCTCCCAAATCATTAGATTCGCAAGTCTTTTGTTATAATTTACTTATATATATATATATATATATATATATATATATATATATATATATATATATATATATATATATATATATATATATATATATATATATATGCCTTTAATGAACTTTCACCGCGTAGCGTAAGGTTATACGCGTCTGTTGTTTACAGATTTGAGGTTTCTGGTGATTGTAACATACATTTACCGATGTATGTATCTATCAGCTAAATGCTCGCCTCTTACTGGAGATTACTAATGGTCGAGAGTAAAGGAGTCAAACTGATGAAAAGTCAGTCGTGTTTCGCTAGAAGTAGCTGTTAAGTCTAACCACACTGTAAGGTGATGATTAGAAATTTAGTTTAATCAGGTAAATTATGATTAATGGAAAATTATGATAATTTGCAGCATTGAAAAGTTTGGTTAAATTTGATGAATTTCGTACTTACAAATCGACTGAAAACACATAAAAATCGACCTGTTTTCACTATGTTTTTGCATATGTTAAAAAAAAAAACCTGCGTAGAAACTCTTAAAACTTATAAACTAACCTTCCAACTGTTGTTTCTAGGAAATTTCCGTCGTCTGGGATGATTTCGGATAATTGGTAAGTTCGAAACCCTGGGGATAATTTTTAAAAATTTAGTAATTTCAAATTTTCAAGTACTGTCGCCTTTATTTCCATGTAAATGCGCTAACACGATTCGCAGACTCTGCAAAAACATTTGGGATGAAAATAAACCTCAGTAAAACCGAAGTTATGTATCAGCCCCCTCCAACATCACATGACACTGGAAAAGACATAAGGATAGAAGGTCAGACTCTAGCTCAGGTAAATACCTTCAGGTACCTGGGCTCCACAGTTGCCATCAACAATAGAATCAATGCAGAGCTTGATCTCTGAATTTCAAATGCTTACAAAGCATTTGGCCGGCTAAAGAGGCGAGTCTGCTTCAAAGAGACATCTCCTTCAAAACTAAATGTGCAGTATACCGCGCCATAGTTCTCTCAACCTCCTCTACGGTGCAGAAGCCTGGACGATATACAAAGAATATGCCCATAGACTACATGTCTACTACATGCGTCACTTGCGCAGCATATTAAATGTCAGGTGTTTGCAACATGTTTCAAACAGGACCATACCGAAGAGAACTGGACTCCCTGGAATGCATGAAATATTTGTCCAACGCAACCTGAGATGGACTGGCCACTTAAACAGACTTGGGGAATACCAAAGCAGATTCTGTACTCTGAACTGAGAGAGGGATCACGTAGAATCGGTATACCAAAGCTCAGGTACAAAGACAACATCAAAAGAAACCTGAAGGACTTGAATATCCCCATAGGCAGTTGGCCAGACGCAACCAGAGACCGAATAAATTGGGGAAAATGATTTGCATGGTGTCATCATCAGATACGATGGACAGCAAGTAGTAGTAAGTGCGCTAATTAAAAAACAAAAAAACAACAATAAAAAACTTGTGTTGCAACATTTAAAACTAGTAAATAACATTGAACTTGCTATTTATAGCAAGCCTCTTAGGGGTCCAATAATACCTGATAAGGACAACATGGAAAATTATGGTTAAATTTGAAAAAAAAAAAACCTTTCGTATACATCAAAAACGGCCTGTCTTCACTATGTTTTTAGGTAGAAAGCCTTAAAACAAATAAACTAACGTCCAACTGTTGTTTCTAGCAAGGTTCCATGGAGTTGCATCATGCCTGATAGTCGGTACGTTTGAAAACTTTGGGAACATTTTAGAAAATGCACCTTGAAAAATTACACGTCCAACGCCAGATTTTATTTCAATGTAATTGCACCAGTTAAAAAAACTTTAGTTATGGGTAAATAGTAGGTCAGTTTATTTTATTTTTATTTATCCTTGGTTACGCAATAGGAGAAGGAAAACTCAAAACTCTAAACAGCTGTTTGGTTTGATTTAGTGGATTTTACGACATGTCGACCCTTGTTGGATTATTTCATGCCGAACACATTCATTTATTCATTATTGATGGGTACTCCATTTTTTAACTCATTTTTTCAAACACATTTTGAAAACTTTATTTTCTATTTAACCAATAGATGGGTCCCTAAAAGGTACTAATTCCGGATCAAAGTGGACCTAGGAGTAATGGTGATGAAGGGGTACTCCACATTCCCTAGAGTTCCAGAATTGGAACTTCACTATCAGATAGAGTTTAACGTCATACCCAGGACAATAAGACATCGCCTTCTAGCACGTATATGATAAAAGGATTGGGGCTTACAGTAGGAACAATAAGATCAGGATAATCGTATAGATGCTAAGGCTTGACATGACCAGCTGATTTATCGGAGATGACCTCTCAGACCTCCCGTCTAGCCTAGGTAAGGACCAAAGTGGAGTGCTACATGGACTACTCACCCACTAGGATTCCATCAATAAGCATCACAAATCACTACCCACGGCCAACAGGTGGTCCCATTGGTTGGGTTTTGCCCTTCTGCAGGGGTGCAGTCGGTATATTTTAAGTCCCCTGCCAACAGGGCTAGAATATATCTGATATAACTGTCATAACTAAAGATGAGACTAGATTCATATTGAGTCTCTGGTCGAAATAAATTTATCAAAGTCAAATGACGGTTTTTAAGTTTTTCTTTCTTTGATATATATATATATATATATATATATATTATATATGCTTCTAAACTTAGCACATATCTTTGGAAGGTAATTTAGCCGATAGTCACCGTGTGCACTTAAGTAAGGCTCTCCTATTAACGGGCACGAGCTCTCTGGTTACCTTGTTATATATATATATATACCTATGTATGTAATTATCGGTTAAAATTTCACTTCTCACTTGTAGGTGTTGACGACAGCGAGGTTAGGGACTCTGACTGATGAAAAATCGGTCGGGTTTCGACGTCGGATGGAGGTAGGCTGTTAAGTCTAGCCACACTGAGGAGACGTGATACGTCGAAACACAGTGTCAGTGGACAACTAACACACACACACACACACACACACGCACACACACACACACACATATATATATATATATATATATATATATATTAGACAAAATGACCCGTTGAGTAACCCATTCAGCTCTGGGTAGATAATTAGGATAAAGGAAAAGTTAGTTTACCAAGCGAATTAAATTCTTTTTTTAAATAAATACGCCCGGAGAATAAAAAAAAAACATTAAAATCATTTTTAAGATAGCTAAGAAAGGGAACGTTTGACCTAATTTGAATTTAAATGGACCTGATTCTTGGATTTTTATTTAGAGCCTAGATGTTGAGAAGCTAAGGGCTGGCTGTTGCTGAGACTTAACATACAAATATGTTTCACACTCTCCAATCAGTCTCTTTACACTCACAGAGAACTAACATATATAAAGAGAAGGTAATCAAGACATACGTAGAGAGGGAAAGAGGACATGCAGAATGTGTGTAAGAGACAGGTCAGTTTTTTACTTAATTGCAAATTACGACTAATTGGAACCAATTAAAACGTAATTTTTTTTCTCAAACATAGCTCAATCCTAGAACTAAGGAATATTTTAGTATGAATTTTGTGTCATTAAACTAAACAGGAAAATAGCCTTTAGAAAACAATCATTGATTCACTCATCTTTAGTATAATAATAATAATAATAATAATAATAATAATAATAATAATAAGAAGAAGAAGAAGAAGAAGAAGAAGAAGAATATATATATGAACTTCGGTGGACTAATCCACGAATTCCATCCAAATATAGAAAAGTTGGCCAGAAAGCTTGAAAAGATCACCAATAAAATCGTTAAACAGGAGACCTGCCTTTTGTTTAATTCCACATGTATGAATGAAAGAATGCTGCTCAAATACACACCACACACACAGACACAGACACACACACACACACACACACACATATATATATATATGTATATATATATATATATATAAAGTCTAAGTCTCACCGACAGTGCGAATAATTGATAGAAGCTTCACAAGAAAATGTATGTAATATACATAATTGTTTTATCTACAAAGAGACATCCTCTCCTACTTCTACGGCGTAACCAATTTTTTTTTTTGTGTGTGTGTGACATTCATTGAAGCAACTTCTGTTTGACTTTCTACGCATGCTCAACCGGAATTGCAATGACAATAAAAAGAGAAATATCTCCAAGAGCAGCGCTCTCTTGAGAGAGAGAGAGAGAGAGAGAGAGAGAGAGAGAGAGAGAAGAGAGAGAGAGAGAGAGAAAAAAGTTTTAAAATATAGCCATTGATTTCACCAAGTGGCGGGGTGATAAGACTTTTTTTTAAAAGCGGGAATCGTGGCACTTAAGAGCGTTGAATTTCAGCTTGGCTCCATCATGGCGGGCTTGACTCATTGCTTATCTGAGTCTCTGGGAAGAACACAACCAACGAGTTTTTGTTTAAAATGGTACCAACTTCAACTGCAGCGGTAGCAGAGTTGCTTTGATTAGAAAGACATAGCATCGTTGAAACCAAATGAGAATTCTTTAGATAATGGTTTGTCTCTTCTCTATTTTTTTTTTTGCATTTCTTTCTTTCTTTATTTCTTATCATCTCCCACGGGGTTCTTTCTTTCTTTCTTTTGGATCTTCTCTTTCCTTCATTCTTATTTTACATTTCTTTCTTTCTTTCTTTCTTTCTTTCTTTCTTTCTTTCTTTCTTAACATCTCTCATTGGCTTCTTTCGTTCTTTCTTTCTTTCGTTCTATCTTTCTTTCTTTCTTATAATCTCTAATTGGCTTCGTTCTTTCTTTCTTTCTTTCTTTCCATTTCTTTCTTTCTTTTGGATCTTCTCTTTCCTTCTTTCTTTTTTACATTTCTTTCTTTCTTTCTTTCTTTCTTTCTTTCTTAGCATCTCTCATTGGCTTCTTTCGTTCTTTCTTTCTTTCGTTCTATCTTTCTTTCTTTCTTATCATCTCTCATTGGCTTCTTTCTTTCTTTCTTTTCTTTCTTTCTTTCTGTTTCCATTTCTTTCTGTCTTTGCATATCATTCTATCTTTGCATTTCTTTCTTTTTCTTTCTTTCTTTCTTTTGGATTTTTACATTTCTTTCATTTCTATTTTCTTTTCTTTTTCATTTCATTCTTTCTTTCTCTCTTTTATACGTTTCTTCTTCGTATTTTTTCTTCTGTTCAGTTTTCTTATCTTATACATTCTTTCTTTCTTTCTTTCATTCTTTTAGATTTCATTCCCAGCTTTCTAATCACTTTCTTCTTTATCTTTTTCCTTCCTTTCTTTCTTTTTTGCATTCCTTTATGTTTTTTATTTTATTTTTCATTATTCTTTTTCTTTCTTTCATTCTTTTTTATCGTTTTCGCGGGTTTCTTTCTTTCTTTCTTTCTTTCTTTCTTTCTTTCTTTCTTCTGAATTTTCTTTCTCTCGTTTTTTTCTGTTTCTTTTTCTTTCATGATCTTCTGCCCAGCGTTTCTTTCTTTCTTTCTTTCTTTCTTTCTCACCGTCACCCCCGTGCTTCTTTACGCTTTTCGGTCTTCCTTCCTTCTTTCCTTCCTTCCTTCGTTATTACTATAAAGAGTTAATTCCTTCTAACCGAAAATATATTTTGTGGGATCTTGTAAGGGAATAATAGTAAATAAACAGTCTTGATAATGATAGTTTTGACAAATGATAATGGTTCGAAAAAAGAACCGAAAGTACTTGGTTTAGTGATGAATAACTTTTTCAAACAACTCATTAACGCCTTTCAAAATGATAACATAATAAACGAATAGAAAACTTGAAAGAAAAAAGAAAAAAACTCAAAACAATGAGGATTCCATTTTTTAAACAAATTCGTTTGAATATATATATATATATTTCATAGATTATTTTATTGTTTTTTTTTCACAAATTCTTGACTATATATATATTTTGAAAAAAAATGCTTTAAAATCTTTCCATGGACAAATGTTTTTTTCAACTGGATTGATATGAAGCATAATCTAAATATATGTGAGTATTTAAAAATTTAAATATGAATCCAGTTAAGAAAAATGGTACATGAAAAGTTAAAATTCAAAAAAACGTTTTCTTGACTAATTTAGAAGCATACGCGAGATCTTAACACACACACAACACACACACACACACACACACACACACACACACACACACACACACACACACGTTTGGATTTAACCAGAAATTAGACTCATTACCCTGGTAATAAAAAGTCGAGGTGACAAATATGTGGGGGCCAATAACACCTAAATAAACAAACACCGAACTCCCATATCAAACAAGCCACTCTCGACCCATTTAAAAATCTAAAAGTCACGCGCACAGTACCGAGATACACACACAATCACATTCACACACATATATGTATGCACATACATACATTTATATGTATACATATATGGTCATATACACAACTCCGGAACCCTTCCTCACATATATAAGAGAATTAAAAAAGAACCCACCTCAAAGAGTTTTTTTTTTCATGGAACAGATGGACTTGCTACTACAAATACACTCCTCTACCCGGATTATAATAGCATGTCAAACCCTAAAAAAATCTTTCAATTTTAATAATTCTTTAATAATGCTTCCTTTCAAAAAGAAAACTCTCTAAAAACAATTTCTTCAAACAAGAAATCTTCTCCTGACGATGACCTAAGTCGTCGAAACTAGTTGAGAATAAATAACAAATAACATATTAGAAATATTCCTGTTTGTCTTATTACTTTTTGTTCATACTATATATATATATATATATATATATATATATATATATATATATATATATATATCTTGTAGATTTGCATGGATATCTGAAGTTGCTTATCTGCTATAACCTTATTGTCCAAATGAAATCTTTTGGTCGATTTTTCATTTCATTCCAGATTTGGTGATGATGCGAAAAACGTGGCTGCTTAAGTGCAAGATGATAAAATGGCGCCTGAATGAAAAAGGAACCTAAACACTAAAACCAGGGAATGTCAATACAGATTGAAAAATTATCAAAGCGAAAAGAGCGGGAAAAGACGACCCACTGAAAAATTGCTTAGTCATTTGGGCGGAACGATATTTTGAACAATAATAATAATAATAATAATAATAATAATAATAATAATAATAATAAAGGAATAAAAACGATGCAAATTTGTTTAGTAGCCGATTTTGTAGACGAGGAAGAATAAAGTAAAGGTCAAATAGAGTTTGGTATATGAATTCTAAGAAAAACACGAGAAAATAATGAAAGAGAGAATGAATGAAAGAAAAAGAAAGATTGAAGAAAAGAAAGAAATATAAAAAAGAAAGTATGACGTAAATCAATAAAACGAACTATAAAGACAAAAAAATCTTTTAGAATGAAATAAAAAAGAAAAAAAACTTATAAAAGAGAGAGGATAGTTGACTACTACTACTACTACTACTACTACTACTACTAATAATAATAATAATAATAATACAAAATGGTACATGTATGAACCAGAATCTGTTCTTGAGAATGAAACGCATAAAATTCTCTGGGACTTAGAGATAACGGCGGATCACCCTATCCCAGCCAGGAGACCAGAACTAGTGCTGATTAACAAAAAAACAAAAACAAAAAAAAACAAACAAAAAACAAAAAAACAAACAAAAATACAAACAAAAAAAATCTGGTGGACTTTGCGGTTCCAGCAGATTGCAGGGTGAAACTGAAAGAAAATGAAAAGATGGATAAATACCTGGACCTTGCCAGAGAATTGAAAAAGCTGTGGAACATGAGAGTGAAAGTGATACCAATTGTAGTTGGTGTACTTGGAACGGTTCCAATAAACTTGGAAAAAATACTGGAGGATCTGGAAATCAGAGGAAGAATTAAAACCATACAGACTACTGCACTGCTGCAATCGGCTAGAATACTCAGAAGAGTCCAGGAAATCTGAGGATACTTGTTGTCACTCAGACCCCAGTGAAATAACATCAGCTAATGCTGATGTGAAAAACTCAAAAGGAGTGAAAATAATAATAATAATAATAATAATAATAATAATAATAATTAGCAGGACATTTAATTATTACAAAGTTTGTTATGTTTAATTAAGAGCTATTGTCAAATACTTCAATATGTAAAAAGTATAATTATCTCGATTTAACTCTCTCTCTCTCTCTCTCTCTCTCTCTCTCTCTCTCTCTCTCTCTCTCTCTCTCTCTCTCTCTCTGTTTTTCTTTCTCCCTTTCCTTCTTTTCATCTTCTCATCTTGTCCGATTGAAACCGATTAGCGTTATTGCTACTGCGCACCCCCTCTCCCTTTCTTTCTTATTATAATTGGAGGCGCGTGAACTAATGGTTAGAGTCGTAGGAAATGGACTCGTCAATGCGAGTTCAATTTCTGGACGAAGCTGTTGGCATTTCACATAGCGCTAATACCTTTGGGAAAGGTATGAATCCAATTCTCCCTCCAGCTATGGGTAAATAGCAGGGCAGACTGGACTCTTTAACCATGGCTAGGTAACCAGTCTAGGAGATGGAAAACTCTGAATTCAAACCTGTTAAACTCCGCTTAAGAAATTGACCTTGTGTCGCATCCTGCTCATGCGGATGGGTTGGTAAATATTATATTATACCTTTTCTGTGTAGCATTTCTTTTCTCGTCCCTTTGTTTCTTTGTAATAAAAACGGAATGATCCATTATTAGCTGAGGTGACGATACTCATAAGAAATAAGAATTCGACGGATAAGCAACACCATATAACCAGGATTTACATTTTTGCATTTCATCTTGAACGATTTCGACGAGATGGTGTTGCAGGATGATAACGATCGGAAGAATAAAGAACAAGCGTATTAATCTATAGATAAATGAATAAAAAAGATGTAGATTGTTTTAGTCGACGATATTGCAAGTGCGTTAAAAAAAAGAAAGGTGAATGACAGAATAAAATCAGTAGGGAAATAATATATATATATATATATATCTTATTATAATGGAGATTGTGTGTTTTTCTGTCTGTAACCGAAACTATATTACTACTCAAGTCACAATTCCCTTAATTATTTACGTCAAATTCTCCATGATTTCATTCTTTTAAACCTTCAGTTATAAAAATTGTTTTACATTATTAATACTGTTGACCATATCTACGTACTAATAACATGCAATTGTATTTATATATACAACAAAATAGCGGTTTACAGTTGAACGAGAAGGCTAATTTGCATATTGATTTAAAATTTTATTTTAATAAATATGTGCTTGGTATTAATGATTTCTAATTGTTTTGTTTTATCTTAAGAAAATATAAACAACATCTTGTGGATAAATCTTAAAAGAAATTTATTTACAAGAAAAAATAACTGTAATATTATCCTTTACTTCCTATTTTAACTAAATAGTTAAATTAGGAAAATTTACAATGAAAGAGGGAGTAATGGAAAATGATGGAATAGTTAGTTTCAAAGTTGTTCTATTTTTCGATTATACCCCCTCTGTTGCAGATCTTTTTATCTGCATTCTTAGTCAGTTTCATTAGACTTTCTAATTTAATATGATATTTTATTATATCAAAACTTAAATACTTGCACCCGGAGGGTGCATATATTTGCTAGTATATATAAGGTTGGCAGCCTTCCGTCTACGAGAGACGATGGAGTAGTGTCATATATATATATATATATATATATATTATATATATATATATATAAAGAATTAAATGATAGAAAGAAGAGAGCAAATATGAAAAGAAGAAATAAAATGAATTAAAGAATACAAATCAATATATTGAAAAGTAGAAAAAAAGAGGAAAACCCGGAGGTGGGAAAATGTGTCTGTAGAAATGGTCAAATAAATTTTCCATGAATTAAAAAAAAGGAATTGAAACGAATGGCGAAAAATGAAGAATATGAGAATAAAAAAGAAGAATGAAAAAGAAATTGAAAAGAGAAGGAAAAAGAAAAAGAAGAATGATAACATAAATGAGAAATGCACCTCTGTAGAGGGATAAGACTGTGTGTGTGTGTGTGTGTGTGCGTGCGAGAGAGAGAGAGAGAGAGAGAGAGAGAGAGAGAGGAGAGAGAGAGAGAGAGAGAGAGTTGGGTCACCTGTTAGCCGTGGGTGGCGATCTATGATGTTTAAGGACGGAATCCTGGTGGCTGAGCAGTTCATGACAACACCCCACACTATCACTTACTTAGGCTAGACGGGAGGTCGGAGAGGCACTCTTTGTTCAATCGACTGAAAGCAATGAAAGAAAGTACAAAATGAACAAAATCGAAATTATATTTTTTACCCGTCCTCTCTCTCTCTCTCTCTTTCTTTCTCTTTCTCTCTCTCTCTTTATAAATATATATCTCTCTTTCACTTCTTATTTCTGGCTGTTTCCCTCTCTTTCTCTTTCTCTCTTAATTTTCTTCATGAGTTTATTCATCTTTCTTTCCTGTATTATCTCTGTCTCTCCCTCTGTTGACTTATTGAAGCATTTTATTAGAAAATCAGAATGGTTTCCATCATTTCTGAATGAAATTATTCATGTATGAATCACACTTCTGCCCACCGTTCTTTCTTTCTTTCTTTCTTTCTTTCTTTCTTTCTTTTGGATCTTCTCTTTCCTTCTTTCTTTTTTTACATTTCGTTTTCGCGGGTTTCTTTCTTTCTTTCTTTCTTTATATCTTTCTTTTGAATTTTCTTTCTCTCGTTTTTTTACTGTTTCTTTTTCTTTCATGATCTTCTGCCCAGCGTTTCTTTCTTTCTTTTTCTTTCTTTCTTTCTTTCTTTCTTTCTCACCGTCACCCCCGTGTTTCTTTACGCTTTTCGGTCTTCCTTCCTTCTTTCCTTCCTTCCTTCCTTCCTTCCTTATTACCATAAAAAGTTAATTCCTTCTAACCGAAAATATATTTTGTGGGATCTTGTAAGGGAATAATAGTAAATAAACAGTCTTGATAATGATAGTTTTGACGAATGATAATGGTTCGAAAAAATAACCGAAAGTACTTGGTTTACTAATGAATAACTTTTTCGGACAACTCATTAACGCCTTTCAAGATGATAACATAAAAAACGGATAGAAAACTTGAAAGAAAAAATTTAAAAACTCAAAATAATAAGGATTCCATTTTTTAACCAAATTCGTTTGAATATATATATATATATAATATATATATATATATATATATATATATATATATATTATATATATGTGTGTGTGTGTGTGTTTTCTTTTTTCATAGATTATTATTATTTTTTTTTCATAATTCTTGACTATATACTTTATTTCATATATATATTATATATATATATATATATATATATATATATATATATATATATAGTCAAGAATTTATGAAAAAAATGAAACATTTTTTTTAAAGACTTTCCATGGACAGTTTTTTTTTCAACTGGATTGATATGAAGCATAATCTAAATATATGTGAATATATAAAAATTTAAATATGAATCACACTTCTGCCTAGGATGAAAGCGTAATACCTGCACAATCAGCCTAGGATCAAAGCATCACTACCCTGTACTTCAATTCAGAATCATAATATAGTGGCTTTATCTGCTCTGGGGCTGTGGGGAGGGTAGAATCGCTTTTTCATTGTCATTACTTCCAGGTCCACTCTGACCTGCAGTAGTAATACCTGTTAGGATCCGACCTACTAGTCAAATATAACTGTTTGAAAATGATCAATACGGACCATATGACCTTTAGGCACCCCTTTTGTAATCTCGATTCGTGGGAACAATTTTTTCCATTTACACTGTCAAAATCCGGTTATTTGTTAGGGGTTAGGGTTAGGGATTAGTTTTATAATTTAAAAAAACTATAAAAAATCCTCTGTTAACAATTAACCGGATTTTGACGGTGTAAATGGAAAAATGTTACCACGAATCGAGATCGCAAAAGGGGTGCCTAAAGGTGATTAATACTAGCAAATATAGCTCCCCGCCTCTCTCTATTTCTCTTTATGAACTCATTTATCTTTCTTTCATTTCCTCTGTCTGCCCACCCCCTCTTTCTATCTTACTTTTCTTCATTAATTCATCTATCTCTCTTTCACTTCCTCTCTTTCCTCCCCCTCTCTCCCTGTTTATTTTCTTTATAAATCTATTTATCTCTCTTTCATTTCCTATCTCTGTCTCTCTCCTTCTCCCCCTTCTCTTTCTCTCTCTCTCTCTTTGTTTTCTTTATGAATTCATTTATCTGTCATTCACTCCTCCCCCCTCTCTCTGTCCCTCCCTCTCGTTCTCTCTTATTCTTTCTCACCCTCTCGATTTATGTTTTATGAATTCATTTATCTTTCTTTGCCCCCTCTCTTTCTTTCTTTCTTTCTTTATTTCTTTACTTTATAAATTTATCTAATTATCTTTCACTTCCTATCTCTATCCCCCCTTTTCTGCCTGTCTTTCTCTCTCTATCTCCCTGTCTTTGTCTCTCTTTCCTCTATCTCCCCCTCTCTCTCTCTGTCTCTTTATATTTATTTCCTTTCCTATCTCTGGCTGTCCTCCTCTCTTTCTTTCTTGTTTTCTCTCTACATATTTTCTTAATAAATCTCTTTCTCTCTCTATCTCCCTGTCTTTGTCTTTCTTTCCTCTCTCCCCCTCTCTCTGTCTCTTTATATTTATTTCTTTCCTATCTCTGACTGTCCTCCTCTCTTTCTTTCTTGTTTTTTCTCTACATATTTTCTTAATGAATCTCTTTCTCTCTCTGCCTTTCCCTCTCTCTGCCTCTCTTTCTCTCCCTCTCTCTTTTTCTGTATGTCTGTCTCTCTTTCTTTCTCCTTTTTCTTTTTTTATTTTGAAACTTTTATATATCAGATAGTGCAACAGAATTTTCTCAATGAATCTAATGTTTAAAAAAAAACGTTCATGGCTGTTCTCTTTTCGTTCACTTGGAGTGACGACGATGATGACGACTACGCATGCGTAGAACAAGTGAATCCTCTGTTGCAGCAGACACTGAGTTCTTCTGTGTGACTCAAATCGAGTGACGCCATTTTGTTTTTTGCTTTATTTCTTTGTATATTTTGAGGCACCGTTCATAGAAGAGGCGTCAGACATGGAGATTGTCTTCCTCTTTATTTTTTAAATCTGTTATTGGGAAGGTGGGTTCGCAAGGAAACCTACAGATAACAACTGGGAAATAGAACAGTTGGTTTCAAAAATATGCAACAGACAAAATTTGAAAAAAGATAAAAGAAAAAAAAAGGAAGAAAGAAAAAACTGAATCGGAATGAGGTTTGGTCTAAAAGAAATAAGTCGGGTATCATCAACAACTTAAAAAAAACCCCGTAAACAAACACGTAAATACAACGGTGAACCAAAAGTTTTGCAATATTTTCGTATCGGTTAGTTAGCGACGCATATATCAAGTGACCGATACTTATATATATATATATATATATATAAGGAATAAGGATATCTACTCAGATATCCTCAGAGTCAGATTTTAGCCCTGAAGAGCTTTATGCGAAACTAATAGTAGGTTCGTCTGACTCAGTAGATATCCTTATTACTTGGCTCTACTTAGGTATCGAGCACTTTTTACAAATTAGCTTCTCCTAGCGGTTATATGAATATATATATATCTTATATACATATATATACATATAAATTGTTTTTTCTTTTGGCCAAATACTATACCAATAGATTATTTTTTGTTGGTACGAATATCTTGGTCTTTTTTTTTTTCAAAAATTTTTTTCTTCCTGGTTGATGTTTGGTAGTATATTTTTACAATCAAACTCTCTGCCGGGTTTTTTCTTTCCGCAAGGATCTACCAACACGCTTGGTATATTAAATATATATATATATATATATATATATATATATATATATATATATATATATATATTTGGGAGAATATGTGCTTAATTGAAGTCGAACCTAATTTTTGAAAGTTAATTAATTAATAATTAATTAATTAGGCGGGATTACCTATTTAAATGTAAGGCTAAACAAATCGAGAAAAATCAATCTGTATGTACATTTCGGCCTATTAGGCCTCATCAGCAGAGCTATAGATACGAAGACCGCCCCGTGTGTGATTCGAAACCTAACTGTCAAGCTGACAAGTAAGCATCTTACCTCCACACCAAACGGACTTATGTCGGCTGAAAATAGCTATATCACAAACATCGTCTGTTTGTTTACTTCTCGTAAGTTCGTGTAGAGGTCACTTAAGAGGAATATTAATACCTACTCCTAAACGAAACGAAGAAATCCTGCTAATTAAATATTTCATAAAAAAAGGTCTGCAAAATGGATTATGTTTTTAGAAATTTTAAAATTTTGTATCTTACATTTGCGACACGTGTTTCAGATCTTCTGATATCTTCTTCATGCATTGATTAATCATATGTATATGATTTTATCATATGTACATATGTGTGTGTAGGATGCAACACAAGGCCAATTTCTTAAGCGGGGTTAAACAGGTTTTAATTATATATATATCTGCTGTATATCTCTGTATCTCTCTCTCTCTCTCTCTCTCTGTCTCTGTCTCTGTCTGTCTGTCTGTCTGTCTGTCTCTCTCTCTCTCTCTCTCTTATATATATATATATATATATATAAAATGAGTCCAAATCATGTATGAGACGGTTTGCAGTTCAATTAGCGCTAATACCCTTGGGAAAGCTATGCATCGATCAACTCTCCCTCCAACTATGGGTAAATAGTAGTACAGACTGAGCTATTCATTGACTAGGTAACCAGTCTAGATGAAGGAAAATTAAGACCTGTTAAACTCTGCTTAAGAAATTGGCCTTTTGTCGCATCTTACACACACACACACAAATACACATGCGCGCGCACACACACATACATATATATATGTGTGTGTATGTGTCCTGTGTGTGTGTGTGTGTGTGTGTGTGAGAGAGAGAGAGAGAGAGAGAGAGAGAGTTTTTACAGGTTCTATGAAAGACATTTTTTGAAAGATTATTTGATTTGTCATTACGTGTGTTCCTGATTATTAAAAATCTTTGTCAAACTTGAGGAACATTTTTAAGAAACTGAAACACGTGTCGCATCGACTAAATATTTAAAAAAAATCAAATCATTTTGCGAACCTTCTTTATTAAAATAATGATATTATATTATATATACATATATATAGTCATCCACAGACATCGTGTTTCGGCGTATCATATCTTTTCATTGTGGCTAGACATTAGCAGGCTACCTCCAGCCGGGATCAAAACCTGATTGATTTACCATCTGTCAGGCTTCATAACCACTCTGCCATCAGCACCTACAGACTGGGTCGGGGATTTTAACTGATAGATACATACATATGTCTATATGTAAAGGCCGCTAGAGAACGCTCCATTTTATAGGGAAGCTTTCATACCCCTCTGCATGGGGATACAGTCAACGTATTCTAAAGTCTACTGAGAGGAAAAGTTTTGATTGTAAAAAGGACTTTCATTGATTTTATTTAATTATTACGTTAATGAGCATAAAAATCTACGCATGTAAACCGGGTTGAACGCCAAGTTGTCCCCTTAAATGAATTGATTTGATATACGAGGAAATTGAGTTACGAGTGGAACGAATTAAACTCGTAAGTCAAGGTACGACTGTATTTCAGCGTGACTGTATATATATATATTAAAATGAGAGTTTAGTCTAGGAAATCCGTGAGGATTAGGACAAAATTTGGTACCATATGACCTTTAGGCACCCCTTTTTGATCTCGATTAAGAAAGGACATGTTTTACATTTACACCGTCAATATACGGGTGTTTCAACAGACGATTTTTAGATTTAAAAAAAAATTATAAAACCAACCCCTAACCCTAACCTTAACTCTAACCCCTAGAGAAAAAAAGCCAATTACAAGATTTGTTAGCAAAAGTGACAGAGTAACATAGCGGGTCTATTTTGAAAGGGTGATGATGTGTTAATTGTACTCGTAAAATACTTTTATCTATTCTTACAAAACCAATTTACCCCCCACCCTCCCGTTTGAAAAGAAAATTACAAAAAAATCGGAGAATTGTCGGATTTTAGTGGGGTTTTCTGTTTTGCTTTATCAACGAAGGAATTTCATAGTGTATCCGGTATTTTATTTCGGAACTTTCTGATTTTGTTTCGGGTCACTTATCTTTGACCCCCTTATTTTTGTGGCACAACATATCGGTTAAAAAAAAAATTCTTGTTTTACATTTTCGAGGTTGGAATCTGGTTGTTGGATCTGATGTTGGCATTCTTGCTCTTTTGAGTCTGGAACAACTTGGGATGACTTGAGGATATCTTGCCTTATAGTCTGTTTTTAATAATAACACAAGACGTTCTTGTATTTTCCTCATAAATAGTTTTATTTTATCCCCAAGTCAAAATGCCTTGGGAGACTGATACGCAAATTGCGCCTCTTCACCCCAACTGCTTAGTTCCAACTGATCTTTTCTCCCTCTCTCTTTCTCTCACTATCCTCGCTCCCTTCTTCTAACCAATCAGAATTCGATAAATGGCCTATTGCTTCGTCATAAAAATCTTTCTACATTAACTACACGTAATCTCTTGCATTCCCGAGGGCCGGCTTAGCTCAGTCGGTAGAGCGTTCGGCTAGGAATCACAAGGTTCCTGGTTCGATACCGACCCTCGCCAACTCAGCGTACGAGTAGCACATGAAGCTGTGCGGTAAAGTAAGGAGCTGATGGTAGGTGTGGCGCTCCACCTCAGACACTAAAATAATCTCCTTGGTCTAGCGCTATTGAAAAGGGGATAGACTCCCTCGCTGTCTGGCTGATACCGACATTAGGCCGCCCCGACGACTTTACTTACTTTTACTTTATATTACAATAGCACTTGGTTTTCACTTATTTCACATCTATGTTATATAGACCTTATAAACATCGGGTAAATAAGAGAGAGAGAGAGAGAGACAGACAGACAGACAGACAGACAGACAGAGACTTAAATTAGCGAGGAGATAGTTGATTTTGCTTGGTTTTTCTACTTGTTGCTGGGTTTTTTCTAACTGCTTCTCATCTAACATTGTCTTGATTATTTAACATAAACATAAAAAGATCTTGTTTTTACTTGATCAAGTTTTATTCTATTCTAGCCTATATTGGTTTCATTCCGCCGCGGAGGATGAAATGACCCGGAAGAGACGACAATCACGTCTGCTCTGCGTCCAGGTCTGGTCGAACCCAACTCTAAACTATTCTCACGTGTCTGTCATGGCGCGTTTTCAAGGGATCAAAAGATTATAATTAATTTTTCACAGACTCTCTGGATTCCAAATCAACAGACCCTAATTCAAATATTCCTAGCTACAGGTCTGTCCACAATTCATGACCTCGCATGAATTGTAACATTTACATTTGTCCCATGATACTAACCTGTCCTAAACTTTATTGGTTCACACTTGTCTTGTTATTAAAGGAAAACCAATTAGTTACAGAATAGTTGATAAACCATAATAGCCCATTGGTGGCAAGATGCATTGGCCTCTATGTGAACTCAGATGAAACTGAGTTCATATGTCTTAAAAAAGATAGACGCATCTCCACTCTGGAGGGTAAGCCTATGAAGTCGTCGGGGCGGCATAAAGTCGGTATCAGCCAGTCAGCGAGGGAGTCTATCCCCTTTTCACTAGAGCTAGACCAAGGAGATTGATTTTTAGCATCTGAGGTGGAGCGCCACACCTACCATCAGCTCCTTACTTTACCACACAGATCCCTGTGCTACTCATACGCTGAGTTGGCGAGGACCGGTATCGAACTAGGAACCTTGTGGTTTCTAGCCGAACATTCTACCGACTGAGCTAACAGATCACTAAGTACGCCTGAACCTATTCTAGTAGTGACCACCCCAAGCGGAGATTTAAGAGGTCGGAATTCAGAGTTTTTCTTCTCCTAGACTAGTTGCCTAACCAAGGTTAAAGAGCCCAACCTGCTCTAATATTTACCCATAGCTGGAGGGGGAGTAGTTGGATTCATACCTTTCCCAAGGGTATTAGCGCTATGTGAACTGTAGCTTCGTCCAGGATTTAAACTCGGGTCGACGAGTCTATTTCCTACGACTCTAACCAGTACACCACTGCGATCTCCGTAAACCAGGTCACATACCTAGGTAGCAATATCTCATCTATAGAAAGCGATGTTAATATACGCACAAGATAGGCATTGACTTCTACCGATACATTATTGATCATATGGATATCTGATATCACTGATAGGATGAAGCTGAAATTCTTCCAAATAAATAAATAAATAAATAAATAAAATGTAAAGCAGAAAAAAGAAAAATTCTGACTAAGCAAGGGACACAACAGAAAGAAAGAAAGGATAGAAAGAAGAAAGTATGGGAGGATGGACGTATTGAAGGATGGAAATAAATGAATGAGAAAGAAAGAAAGAAATAAAGAAAGAAAGGATAGAAAGAAGAAAGTATGGGAGGATGGACGTATGGAAGGATGGAAATAAATGAATGAGAAAGAAAGAAAGAAAGAAAGAAAGAAAGGATAGAAAGAAGAAGTATGAGAGGATGGACGTATGGAAGGATGGATATAAATGAATGAGAAGAAAGAAAGAAATAAAGAAAGAAAGGATAGAAAGAAGAAAGTATGGGAGGATGGACGTATGGAAGGATGGATATAAATGAATGAGAAGAAAGAAAGAAATAAAGAAAGAAAGGATAGAAAGAAGAAAGTATGGGAGGATGGACGTATGGAAGGATGGATATAAATGAATGAGAAGAAAGAAAGAAATAAAGAAAGAAAGGATAGAAAGAAGAAAGTATGGGAGGATGGACGTATGGAAGGATGGATATAAATGATGAGAAGAAAGAAGAAATAAAGAAAGAAGGATAGAAAGAAGAAAGTATGGGAGGATGGACGTATGGAAGGATGGATATAAATGAATGAGAAGAAAGAAAGAAATAAAGAAAGAAAGGATAGAAAGAAGAAAGTATGAGAGGATGGACGTATGGAAGGATGGATATAAATGAATGAGAAGAAAGAAAGAAATAAAGAAAGAAAGGATAGAAAGAAGAAAGTATGGGAGGATGGACGTATGGAAGGATGGATATAAATGAATGAGAAGAAAGAAATAAATAAGGAAAGAAAGGATAGAAAGAAGAAAGTATGGGAGGGATGGACGTATGGAAGGATGGAAATAAATGAATGAGAAAGAAAGAAAGAAATAAAGAAAGAAAGGATAGAAAGAAGAAGTATGAGAGGATGGACGTATGGAAGGATGGATATAAATGAATGAGAAGAAAGAAAGAAATAAAGAAAGAAAGGATAGAAAGAAGAAAGTATGGGAGGATGGACGTATGGAAGGATGGATATAAATGAATGAGAAGAAAGAAAGAAATAAAGAAAGAAAGGATAGAAAGAAGAAAGTATGGGAGGATGGACGTATGGAAGGATGGATATAAATGAATGAGAAGAAAGAAGAATAAAGAAAGAAAGGATGAAAGAAGAAAGTATGAGAGGATGGACGTATGGAAGGATGGATATAAATGAATGAGAAGAAAGAAAGAAATAAAGAAAGAAAGGATAGAAAGAAGAAAGTATGGGAGGATGGACGTATGGAAGGATGGATATAAATGAATGAGAAGAAAGAAATAAATAAGGAAAGAAAGGATAGAAAGAAGAAAGTATGGGAGGATGGACGTATTGAAGGATGGAAATAAATGAATGAGAAAGAAATAAATAAAGAAAGGATAGAAAGGATAGAAATAAGAAAGTATGGGAGGATGGTCGTATTGAAGGATGAATATAAATAAATGAGAAGAAAGAAAGAAAGAAAGGATAAAAAGAAAAAGGATCAAAGTATGGGAGGATGGACGTATTGAAGGATGGAAATAAATGAATGAGAAAGAAAGAATAAAGAAAGAAAGGATAGAAAGAAGAAAGTATGGGAGGATGGACGTATTGAAGGATGGAAATAAATGAATGAGAAAGAAAGAAATAAAGAAAGAAAGGATAGAAAGAAGAAAGTATGGGAGGATGGACGTATTGAAGGATGGAAATAAATGAATGAGAAGAAAGAAAGAAATAAAGAAAAGAAAGGATAGAAATAAGAAAGTATGGGAGGATGGACGTATTGAGGATGGATGATATAAATAAATGAGAAGAAAGAAAGAAAGAAAGGATAGAAAGAAAAAAGGATCAAAGTATGGGAGGATGGACGTATTGAAGGATGGAAATAAATGAATGAGAAAGAAAGAAATAAAGAAAGAAAGGATAGAAAGAAGAAAGTATGGGAGGATGGACGTATTGAAGGATGGAAATAAATGAATGAGAAAGAAAGAAATAAAGAAAGAAAGGATAGAAAGAAGAAAGTATGGGAGGATGGACGTATTGAAGGATGGAAATAAATGAATGAGAAAGAAAGAAATAAATAAATAAAGAAAGGATAGAAAGAAAAAAGGACCAAAGTATGGGAGGATGGACGTATTGAAGGGTGGAAATAAAAGAAAGAAAAAGGTGTGAGAAGACTGTACGGCTGTACCACCTGGACCCTAATTAAGCGCTTAGAGAAATCGCAACATAAAAACGTTGCGTGCTGTCTTTATCAAATCTTGGAATCAGCATACCACAAAAAATGGTTATTTCCTAGTTGAGTAACATGATATTACAGAGTGACCCAGAAAAAAAGAACTTAAATTATTTATTTATTTTCCCATTAAACTAACCGTAAACCCCAACCCTAACCCTAACCCTAACCTTAACCCTAACCCCTAACCATAACCTTTGTTGGACTTAAACTTTAAAAAATAATTAGAATTAAAATAATTGATTTATTACAAAAGTTTTGAGTTCTGTTTTTTCTGGGTCACTCTGTAATATTATGTTACTCAACTAGGAGGTTCGGGTTAGGCTTTAGGGTTAGTGTTAGGGTTGGGGTTTAGGGTTAGTTTAATGGGAAAATAAATAAATAATTTGGGTTCTGTTTTTTTCTGGGTCACCCTGTAATATCATGTTACTCAACTAGGAAATAACCAGAAAATGCTGTTCAGTCTCCTGCCTCCAATTACACAAAACATCCAGGTGAGACAAAAAAGACATAATGTTGGAGAAGCAAGACGAACTCATAAGTGACGTTTTCCTATGGACACCTTTACATAGGTACACCAGTGTTGGTGATTAGTAAAAAACCTACATCAATCAGGTCTGTGCAAATTCTGGATGCCACATGGAATACCTGCCAGGAGCGATGACTGATAGGGACGGTTGGCGAGAAAGAGTCATGGGAATCCGTGCTGCTGATGATGATGAATAGTGTAATATTATATTTAACTAGCCCCCCCCCCAAAAAAAAACGCCCTCCATGCAGTGTAAAAATATTTACACTGATAGAGAGAAGAGAAGAGAGAGAGAGAGAGAGAGAGAGAGAGAGAGAGAGAGAGAGAGAGAGGGAGAGATTCTAAGAAAGAAGGAATGAAGAATTAATGAAGAAAAGGAAAAGAAAGTAGATATGGAAAGAACAAAAAAAAAAGAAGGAAAACAAAAGCTATGGATATAGAGATTAAAACGAAATAAAGAAAGAAAAATAAGAAAGAAAAAAAAAGGAAAAGTATGAGTAACTAAGGGACACAGAAGAAATAAATAAAGAAAGAAAGAAAGAATGAAAGAAAAAAAGAAAGAACGAAAAAAGTATTGAAGTATGGAATTATGGACGAATGGAAATGAATGAATAAGAAATGAATAAGAAAGAAAGAAAGTATAAGAAGGCAAGAAACACTGAAGAAAGAAAGAAAGGATAGAAAGAAGAATAGATATAATAAGGGAAGGGTGGAAATAAATGAATAAGAAAAGAAAGAAAGAAAGAAGGAAAAAAAGAAAAATTGTGATAAGGCAAGGCACACAGATGAAATAAAGGAAGGAAGGAAAGAAGAAAGGAAGAATAGAAAGGAGGAAATAATTGAATAAGAAAGAAAGAGAGAAACCAGAAAGAAAGAAAGAAAGAAAGAAAGAATGAAAGAAAGAAAGAAGTGTAAGAAGGCATAGATGAAATAAAGGATGGAAAGAAGAAAAGAAATGAATAAGAAATGAATAAGAAATGAATGAATGAATGAAAGTGAGTAAGAAAGAAAGAAATTGTAAGAAGGTAAGATATACAGATGAAAGGAAGAGAGAAGAATGGGTAAAATTATGGAAGGATGGTATTAAAAAATAAGAAATGAATGAATGAATGAAAGAAAAAAGAAAGAAAGAAAGAAAAAGAAAAAAAGCGTGAGAAGGCAAGGTATACAGATCAAATAAAGGAAGGAAAGAAAAAAGGATCAAAGTATGGAAGGAAGCAAAGTATGGAAACGTGTAAATAAATAAATAAAGAAAAAAGAAAGAAAAAACGAAAGAAAGAAAGAAAGAAAGAAAAAGCGTGAGAAGGCAAGCAAAGTATGGAAACGTGTAAATAAATAAATAAATAAATAAAGAAAGAAAGAAAGAAAGAAAGAAAAAGCGTGAGAAGGCAAGGTATATAGATCAAATAAAGGAAGGAAAGAAAAAAGGATCAAAGTATGGAAGGAAGCAAAGTATGGAAACGTGTAATAAATAGATAAAGAAAGAAAGAAAGAAATAAAGAAAGAAGGAAAGAAAGAACGAAAGAAAGAAAGAAAAAGCGTGAGAAGGCAAGGTATACATATCAAATAAAGGAATGAAAGAAAAAAAGGATCAAAGTATGGAAGGAAGCAAAGTATGGAAACGTGTAAATAAATAAATAAATAAAGAAAGAAAGAAAGAAAGAAAGAGAGAAAGAAAGAACGAAAGAAAGAACGAAAGAAAGAAAGAAAAAGCGTGAGAAGGCCAGGTATACAGATCAAATAAAGGAAGGAAAGAAAAAAGGATCAAAGTATGGAAGGAAGCAAAGTATGGAAAGGTGTAAATAAAGAAATAAAGAAATAAAGAACGAACGAACGAAAGAACGAAAGAAAGAAAGAAAGAAAGAAAGAAAAAGCGTGAGAAGGCCAGGTATACAGATCAAATAAAGGAAGGAAAGAAAAAAGGATCAAAGTATGGAAGGAAGCAAAGTATGGAAAGGTGTAAATAAATAAATAAATGAATAAAGAAATAAAGAAAGAAAGAAAGAAAGAAAGAAAAAGAGAAAAAGCGTGAGAAGGCAAGGTATACAGATCAAATAAAGGAAGGAAAGAAAAAAGGATCAAAGTATGGAAGGAAGCAAAGTATGGAAACGTGTAAATAAATAAATAAATAAATAAATAAAGAAAGAAAGAAAGAAAGAAAG
>CM042158.1:48270124-48277624 GCA_023376005.1 Doryteuthis pealeii
CTAAGTTCGCCCAAATAAACACGAGGTGGTAATTTTCTGACGTAATATTTTCGGTCTTTAATCTTCTATTGGAAATGCAGTGAAATATGCCATTTCCGGAATTATTTTCTGCCCACCCCCCGACCACACTGCCCCTGGGTCGGGGCTCTAATCACCACACCCAGGCTTTGTTGCCAGTTACCCTATTTACTAAAAAAAAGTCTTTTTCCTTTATTCTCCAGAGGTTTATAGCCACTCCTAACCGAGTTCCGTTCATTCAACACCGTCCGGCCTTATCAGACTTTTTACTCCATATCACGTAGACTTCTTCTTTAGGATCGGTTTAAATTGACCATTTACTCATTTTATGAATGTACAAGGCAACAAGAATTTTGGTTACTATGCTATAGTCGTTACGTGGTCATCAACCCACCTCTCTTTATATTTCTCTTTCTTTCTTTCTCTTTTCTCTTTCTTTCTTTCCCTTTCTCTCGCTCATACACGCTAACTCTCTCTCTTTATCTCTCACACACACATACATTATATATACATATATATATATTTATGTATATATATAATGTATGTGTGATATATATATATATATATATATATATATATATATATATCCCACTTTCTCTCTCTCTCTCTCTCTTTCTCTCTTACACACGCACATAAACACACTATATATCTCCACTCCTTTATATTTCTCAATGTCTCTGTCTCTCACTCTCTCTCTCTCCAAGAGCCTCTATCTTCTTATTCAAAAGGTTAGTTACCATTCTCCGATCGTTACGTGATAATCTCTCTCTCTCTCTCTCTCTCTCTCTCTCTCTCTCTCTATATATATATATATATATATATATATATATATAATGGACCATTCTGCTTTCAGTATAAAGAAAGAAAAATAAGAAAAATGACATGTTACACAGAAAAATATAAGAAAGAAAGAGAGAAAGAAATAGAGTATGAGAAAGATAGAGAGAGGGGGTGGGTGTACGGAAGCAATAACGCTAATCTGTTTTAATCGAACATAATAAAAAGCCTCTAGAAGAAAACGCTTCAATGGATAAACCAATAGCGTGAATATATTATGGACAAAGATCTTGTTTTAAATGGCGCTGGAACGTTGCTTAGCACTTCATGCCTTCATTCATCACTTGATTCTGATAAGGTATGCCAATAAATATCAATAAGGAAAGAACAGATACCACATTATCTTTCTCTGTTTATCTATCTATCTATCTATCTATCTATATATATATATATATATATATATATATATATATGTATATACTATCTATATGCTCCCCATCCTCCTAGGGATCTTTGGGGGGATTTTGCTGAGGACCGCCAACTAAAGCGTAAACGCATCGCTCTCCTATATAAGGGATGGAGTACTCTATGACGGACTTTACATACAAAGCGATGTGTGTATTAAAACAGTTAAAATACCCTTCGCATTCTGTAGGTGATGACAGCCTGGCGGTTAAGGTGTCTGACTGGCACCGAACCGATCGGATTTTAATCCCGGCTGTAGGTAGCTTACAAATGTCTAGCAACACCGAAGAGACTTGATAAGTCGAAACACGTGTCTGTGGATGACTATATATATATATATATATATATATATATATATATATATATTATATTAAGGCTCACCGATTAAACGGATATAAACTCTCTCTGAAGCCCTTGGCATATATACCTATGTATGTATTTATCAGTTAAATTCTCATTCGCTTGAAGGTGCTGATGACGGCCAAGTGTTTAAAACTCTGACTGATGATAAATAGGTCGGGTTTCGATTATGGCTGGAGGTCGCCTGCTAAATCTAGCCACATTGAAGAGACGTGGATAATAATCTAATTATTACGATGTTTGATACGTTTACTTAAGAACTGTTGCAAAATAGTTCAATAGTTAAAAAGTATAATGATCTTAATTTAACTCTCTCACAGTTAAATTCTCGCTCACAACATAATTCAGAGAATTGACCGAGTGATAGCTCGTAACTCGGAAAACACGCAAATTGGAGCACTTGTAGGTCAAGGTAGTACCGTATTTAAACAACCATGCGAGAAATCAAGTAAATGGGTATGATGATTTTTTAATTTAGGCAACCGATATTTGGCGAATTTTGATATTTTATTCTTAAAAAAAAAATGTTCTGATTTTGGCAACTTTGGGTGTGGTCAGAAAATTGCAACTTTTTTTTGTCAGATTTGACTTTTAACCTTTTTAATCAAAATTCCTTCCCTTAATACCGATAATTAAGTCCCTAAATCCCAGGCGTGACCCACGGGTTTCAAGTTAAGCTCCTCCGTTTCACTATTCAAAATTTTGGTTCCTGATAAAAAAAAAAATTAAAAAAAATGCTAGTGATTTTCTCAGTAAAGGAAAAACAGCCGCGTACAGGATTTGAACTTGGGTTGATGTGTCCATTTCCTACAATGATAACCATTACACCATGAGTGCCTCCGAGATAGAAGAAGAATGTTTTCTCGGTGTGGCATGTCCATATTTTTTGTCAGGGGTTATATAAAGGGTGCAGTAGAAATACCTCCCGCATTTTGAATTGTCACCTGTATGGTACAAGTGTTTGTTTGTTTTCTTTTGTTTTACGGCATATCAACCTCGGTGGGTCATTTACTGCCGACAAAGTTTTGAAATAAATTAATTCTTGATTAATTTTTTTAATAAACACATTGTTCCTATTAAACTCATATATGTGACCTTAACAGGTAATACCACTCCGGGTCAGAGTGGACCTGGGAACAATGGTTACTCCAAATTACCCAGACCTTGGGAACTGGAACCTCACCATTAGATTGAGTTTAACGTTATACCTAGGATATGAAAACTCTCAGCTACCGGCTTCTAGCACATATGATAAAATGGGTTGTGGTTGACATAAGGGTAATAGGGTTGGGGCAATCATATAGGTGCTAGGGCTTGATGTGACAAGCCGAGTGATAAGAGTGTGGTAGAAACTTAGGCTATGGGTAAAGGTAGCTCCATCTGGTTAATATTTTACCCATTTTGATCATTCATATATATATATATATATATATATATATATATATATATATATATATATGTGTGTGTGTGTGTGTGTGTGTGTCGGGTTGAGCACTTTGAAGGGGATTTCGCTGACAACCGCCAACTCAAGCGTAAACGCAACGCTCTCCTATAAAAGGGATGGATCACTCTATGGTGGCCTTTACATACATACAGATGTGTGTATTAAAACAGTTAAAATCCCTTTCGCATTCTGTTGGTGACTATGGCTGAGCGGTTAAGCTGTCCGACTGCTGCTGAATCGATCCGGTTTCTCTCTCGGTTGTAGGTAGCTCACAAATGTCTAGCCACACTGAAAAGACTTGATAAGTCAAAACACGTGTCTGTGGAAGAATATATATATATATATATATGATCATGTCTTTGATTCTCTCTCTCAACTAACGAAACATTTTCCCTTGAAAAACCATCTTCAAGGTGTTAAAATTGACGTTAATATATGTCGATTTTGTTAAAAACAAAATACCAAGATTGATGACGTAGGCATTGACGTCATAAGTGATTTAAATATTTTCACATAGTTTAAGTAAGAATTTAATGGAATATTTCTAAAAAGACTCATTACACCATTCAAAAGACCCTTAAGACCCCACCCTTAAAAACACTTAGATTTTTACTCTTGCACCCCACCCCCCAACAACACAAAAAGGAAACCCTTAACTCTTTGTCTACTTTAAACCGTTCACAGCAGCTCTCACACTGCGATCCTACCGCAACCCACTGGCAGCGGCTCTCACACGTGTCACTCGCTTACACTGAGAAATCACTACGCAAACACCTGCTATGTTTATTTGGATCGAATATGTTCTGAGGTGAATAGATAGTGAACTTTGAAATATCCCATCATACAGGTAAAAAATGCCAAGAAAATTTGGTAGGCAAAGAATTGATATATAAAAAAATATACATAATTGAGCAGAAGGTCTTAGATTACAATAATTATAATTTATTTAAATAGAATGAATTTCGAGGTGAATAGATAATGAACTTTGAAATATCTCATCACACAGGTAAAATATATCTAGAAAATTTGGTACAACCGTCGGGGTAAATTTGGTTGGCAAAGAATTAAAGACCCGATTTGAGGAAGCATAAAAATACGCCAAAATGATATAAAAATCTGCTAGAATCTTTTATCTTTTAACTAGTTGCCTACTTTAAACCGCTCACAGCAGATCTCTCACAAAAGTGCAAAAAGTGATGATAGTTCATTATAACTGAGAAGAAGGGCTAAAATTACAATTATGGTAAGGACGTTATTTGAATAGAATGAATTCTGAATGCTACATAATTATTGGATGCCTAATATTTATGGCAATAGTGTAGAAACATAATGGCGATTAGTGCAGCCCACGGCCTTGAAGGATGAGTGACAACGCTTGACCTCACTCTCACCTTGCCTTCCGGGGATAAATCGTGAGAACTGGAAGGCATAGAAGACCCTATCTTCCGGTTTAAGGATACTAAGTAACTCAGTCAGTTGGAAGGTAGCAGCGAGCTCGCAGGGGTAAGTCGTGTTATACACGCGGTCCCTCATCTGCGCAGATTGTCTGGGTTGGGGATTTGGAAATAAAGTAACATCAACGTAAATCGAAGTCTTGTGTTTATTACCTAAAAACTAACAATGACACAGGGCTTCTGATAAGGAGAAATCCCTAACAGAAACCAGACCCGAAATCCCCATAGAAGACCAGACCTTAGAAGATAGAACCAAAGCCGGCCAGAAGAAAAGACGACTAGAAGTAAGAAGTAAGAAAAGGGTATACAACATTATATCGATTTGGTACCGTGAAAACCTCAGTATGCAACATGAAGTGAAAAGATAGTGAACTTTGAAATATCCCATCATACAGGTAAAAAATGCCAAGAAAATCTGGTACAGCTGTGTGAGAAATTAAGGTAGATAAAGAGTTAAAGGTAATTTTAACTTTAATGAAGATGTCCTGGGTATGACGTTAAACTGAATTTGATGGTGAGGTTCCAATTCTGGAGATCTGGGGAGTGTGGAGTACCCTTTCATTGCCATTACCAGGTTCACTCTGACCGGGAGTGGCAAACAACTGTTAGTGTACCAACTATGGGTCAAGTAAATCTTTTTAAAATTATTCGTATTCGATAATATGGTGTGCAAATAAACCAAAACAAAGCAAGAAACAACAAACGCTTAAGAAACAACTGCCCCCCAAAAATGTAAATATGAACGCAATTCCCTAACCTCAAGGTATAAAATAAGCCAGGATGGATTGACATGACGTTAAAAGCATTTATTCTGGATCCTCTTTCTTCTCTATTTTTTCGCCTTTGCCACCTCCTCTTGCTGTTTCAGTTTCCTCCAACTTAGCTTCACTAACTCCTCTCCCTACTCTTTCTTCTCTACTATTCTCCTCCTTCCTTTTCGTCTGGTCTTTCTATCTTTCCTCCTCCTCCTTCTCCTCCTTCTTCTCCTCCTCCGACCCCTTCAGTTTCCTCCAACTCCGCTTCACTAACTCCGCTTCCTACTATTTCTTCTCACCTTCTCCTTCATTTTCGTTTGGTCTTTCTACTTTTCCTCCTTCTCCTCCCTCTCCTCCTCCTTACTTACTCCCCTTCCTTCTAGTTCTTCTCCACTTTCTCCTCCTTTATTTCCCTCTATTCTTTCTCCTTTTCCTCCTCTTCTCCCTCCTGCTCCGCTTCACTTACTCCCCTTCCCACTACTTTCTCCTCTACTTTCTCCTCCTTCATTTCCCTCTGTTCTTTCTCATTTTCCTCCTCTTCCTCCTCATCCCCCTTCTTCTCCTCCTACTCCACCTTACTTACTCCCCTTCCCTATAGTTCTGCTCTACTTTCTCCCCCTTCATTTTCCTCTTGTCTTTCAACTGTTTCGCCCCCCCCTCTTCCAGTTTACCCTAGTTCCGCTTTGTTTTCTCCCCTTCCTCCTCTTTCTGCTCAACTGTTCACTCATTCATTTTACCCTGGCCTTGCTCCTTTTCCTCCTCTTCCTGTTCCCTCTTCAGTTTCCTCCATCTCCTTTTCGTTTACTCCCCTTCCCCTTCTTTCTTCTCTACTTTCTCCTCCTTCATTTTCCTTTGTTCTTCCTCCTTTTTTCCTCCTTCTCCTCCTCCTTCAGTCTCCTAATGCTCCGCTTTACTTCCTCCCCTTCCCTCCAGTACTTCTCTACTTTCTCCTCCTTAATTTTTCTCTGTTCTTTCTCCTTCTTCACCTCCACCTCTTCCTCCTTCAGTTTTCTCTAGCGTTTCATTTTTCTCCCCTTCCTCCTCCTTCTGCTCTACTTTCTCCTCCTGCTCCATTCTTGATGATGATTTACAAATTTGCTCACCGCTCCCCTCAAACCTCCTGCAATATATTTTGGCCCACCTTCCCCGTTATAACTGCACACGCCCCCCCCTAAAGGGGTGGCATGAATCTCGTTCGGAAAAGCGGATTTATGTCTTGAACTATCAACTTTTAACGATGCCTTTTCCTGGGGTGGGGGGAACACAGACCCCTCCTCCCCAAAAACCTTCCTCAGCTTTTTGAATTTATCTCGGAGACCCTACATATATGTACTTGACCTTATCCCAGATTAAACTGATCCAAATATGTTCACCCCCCCATCCCCAAAATCCATATACATGCCCGTATGTAATTGAGAGCGGCTAAATAATTATTTGCCCTTTCAAAGCTGGGTATGATGTTTGACCTTAGAACCCCGTTCAGTAAACGTATATATATATATATAATATAATATATATATATATATATATATATATATGTATGCACGATAGATTGTTGTACGTGTGCGCGTCTGTTTTCGAACATCTTTGCAACATAGATTATACGCATGCGCAAGTGTACACGAAACAGCTGCGTGCGTATCCAAACATTCCCATTGGATACAATTCAGGGATTAATTATTTGGTGGTTAGGTGAAGAAAAAAGGCGGGAAATTTGGAATATTGGATCAAATGAGAGAAAAGAAATGTATGACTGGATTTGAGGAAGGTAGACAAACAGTGAGTATGGATGTATCTTTTTTTATAAGAAAGAGGGGGAAGAAAATAAAGAAGTTCTGAAGAAAAATAGAAGTAAAGAAAAAAGGAGCTAAAAAGAAAGAATTAACAAACAAAAATGAAGAACAAAAGAGAGGGGAGAAAAGAAAGAAGTAGGGAAGAAAAAAATAGAAGAAAAGAAAGAAGAGAGAGAGAGAAAAAAAGAAAGAAGTAAAGAAGAAAAATAGAAGGGAAGAAATAGGGGGAGAAAGGAAAGAAATAATGAATACAAAAAAGAAGAAAAGAAAGGAGAGGAAAAGAAAGAAATAATGAAGAAAAATAGAAGAAAAGAAAGAAGAAGAAAAGAAAGAAATAATGAAGAAAAAATAGAAGAAAAGAAAGAAGAGAAAAAACCAGAATGAAGTAAAGAAGAACAAATAGAAGGGAAGAAATAGGAAGAGAAAGGAAAGAA
>CM042158.1:48285124-48307624 GCA_023376005.1 Doryteuthis pealeii
TATATATATATATATATGTGTGTGTGTGTGTGTGTGTGTGTGTTTGTGAGTATGCGTGTGTATGTATGTATTCTTCCAATCCTTCTCTCTCGCTCTCTTTACACAAACCTCTCCTCCGCCTCTTGTTCCCAGTCTCTCTCTCTCTCTCTCTCTCTCTCTCTCTCTCTCGCTGCATTTGTGCCACTCTTTCTGTCTATCTGTCTGTCTGGCATTCTCTCTCTCTCTCTCTCTCTCTCTCTCTCTCTCTCTCTCTCTATATATATATATATATATATATATATATATATATATATATATATGTTTTCATCAATGTGTGTGTGTGTATGTGTGTGTGTGTGGTTTTATGATGAAAGACAACACCAAGAATGGATACCATAAAAAAGTCTTGGCGCCAAAATCCCCTACCCGCCAAAAAGTCTGTCGATTTGGCATCTCTTCAAACCTCCGAGACAACACTTCCTCCTCTCCCATTTCGGAAGCTTTTAACAGGTTGGCATGACTTAAGGAAGGAAGCGACTCATGTCGAAAGGAGACAGATCCCTACGCATCACCGATGACCTATCGACAACCTTTGCATTACTGCGCCTCCGTCAAATAGTCCATGACTGAAAGTGCTTCCCATCAATATGATTGGTTCATTCGATTGATACCCCGGATGCAGTTGAGATGATGTCGGAGTAGTTTGGAACAAATCTAGCTTTGGCTGTCGGGCTATTTTTGGTGGTGATCTTTGAGAAATTTTTGTTTTCTCGGTTAAAGCAGACAATTCAATAAATTAGCCTCAGTCAATCAGTTTGTTTGTTTGTCTTTACGGCATATCAACCACAATGGGTCATGTAATGCCGGCAAAGATTTGAAATAAATTCATTCTTAAATGGATATTCAATTTTTTTTGAAGATTCTATTCGATTGTTTATTTGTTTGTTTGTTTGTTTTGTTTTACGGCATATCAACCTCGGTGGGTCATTTAATGCCGGAAAAGTTTTGAAAGATTCGTAACGATAGTTTGGAAGAAAAAATTTTAAACTCAATTTTTTTGTAAAAATTTTTTCTATTTAACCCATAGTTGGGACCCTGACAGGTACTACCTGATGGTTACAGACAGACACGCAAAATTTCCATTAAAATAAGATTAGCATATATATATTACCAACCCCTCCATACCAGCAGGATGCGACACAAGGTCAATTTCTTAAGCGCAGTTTAACAGGTTTGAATTCAGAGTTTTCCTTCTCCTATACTGGTTACCTAGCCATGGTTAAAGAGTCCAGTCTGCCCTGCTATTTACCCATAGCTGGAGGGAGAATTGGATTCATACCTTTCCCAAGGGTATTAGGGCCATGTGAAATGCCAACAGCTTCATCCAGGAATTGAACTCGGGTTGACGAGTCCATTTCCTACGACTTTAACCATTAGACAAGATTATCATATATTCAACAAAGTGTCGCTCTTGTTCTGGTTCTCTTCCAATGGTCGTTGACTCAAGATTGGCATCTGTCGCTTTGGAGTCTTAATGTACACTACAACTTCATGACTTGACTATGACTTAGGCATATTCGTAAGTGATATTTAGTTTTGTTTTGCGGCATATCAACCCCTGTGGGTAATTTAATGCCGGCAAAGTTTGAAAGATTCGTAACCATAGTTTTGAAGAAAATTTTTAAACCTATTTTTTTTTTTGTAAACAAATTTTCTATTTAACTCATAGATTCGATCCTAACAGGTACTACCACTCCAAGTCATTGGGAGCAATGGTGATGAAGGGGTGCTCCACATTTCCCAGACCTCCAGAACAGGAACCTCACCATCAGTTAGAATTTAACGGCATACCCAGGACATAAAGACCCTCAGCCACCGCCTTCTAGCACATATATAATAAAAAGGGTTGGGACTTGCCATGAGGGCAATAGGGTCAGGAAAATCATATGTGCTAGGGCTTGACGTGACCGCCCTTCTAACCAAAATAAGGACCAAGGATCAACGTAGAGTGTTGCATGTCATGGACTGCTCAGCCACCAGAGTTCCATCCTTAAGCTTCACGGGTCGCCACCCACAGCCAACAGGTAACACTATTGTTTTTACTCCTTATTTTGATGGCCGGTGCAGATCATCATTATACAAATTATTCACTTCCATGATTCAGGTGGGCTCCAGTCATCCATTCTGTCATCACTAAATGAATACGTATAAGAAGTGTCCAAGCTTTTAAAGGATGCGTAGTGTGCGTCAATACCTCCAACCACCGGAGAAAAATAACCAAATATAAATATGTCAAATCTATCCTGAATACTCTGTATCTCTCTCTATATATATATATATATATATATATATATAGAGAGAGAGAGAGAGAGAGAGAGAGAAAGAGAGAGATACATAGAGAGAATTTGATATATATAATTAAATAATCACGACAAGAAAAGCCCGGCGAATACCACGTGCGACGTGTGGAACACTGGACATCTATTTCGACCTGCTTATGAGACCTAATTAGGTCGAAACAGCTGTCCAGTGTGTCCGCACGTCGCACACGGTATTCGCCAGGTTTGATTGTCGGGATTATTCAATTATATATATATAGTAAAATGGTATACAGATAGCCTACTCGAGTTTCATAATGAGGATCATCAGGGTTAACTGTGATTAATTATACATATATATATATATATATATATATATATATATATATATATATGTGTGTGTGTGTGTGTGTGTGTGTGCACGTGTGTGTGTGTGTGTATTAGTTCAGTCGGTAGAGCGTCCGGCTCGGAACCACAAGGTTCCGAGTTCGATAGCGTCTGTCGCCAACTCTGTGTATGAGTAGCACAGGGATATGTGCTGTAAAGTGATGAGCTGTTGGTATAACACTAGTAAAAAGGGGATAGACTCCCTCGCTGTCAGGCTGATACCGACTTTAGGCTACCCTGACGATTTTACTTACCTTACTTATCTCTTCAAAAATTAATTTCGAGAGAGCCATTAATAGTTTCTATTTTTGATTTATAACTCAAGGCTGGATTTTGTCCCTAATCTTCAAGCGTCGTCCAAGCTTTTGTTTTCCGGGGAAACGGAGGAACTTTTGATCCTTTTTATTATTTTTTATGAAGCTTTGACAGTGACACCCTCGTTCCAAGTACAAAATTAAAGGTGATTATTTTTTGTGACCTGAAACATTTCAACTTGAATCGAAATTATAAAAAGATAAAAAAAAAAACTTGAAATGCAAATTAAATAAAGAAATGAAAGTATTATTTCTGGAGATAAGTTGCCTCTAAGTTTCTTTCTTTCTTTCTTTCTTTCTTTCTTTCTTTCTTTGTCCGCCCCCCCATCCTCCCCAAGGGCAAATGGAAACATCAATCTTTACCCCCGGGTTCGTGTTTATCTCAAAGAAATACTGACACCCAGAATATTTATCATAATATATAGTTGACGTTGACACTTATGGGTACGGCTTTCTCTCTCTTCCTCTCTCTCTTTCTCTCTCTCTCTTTCTCTCTCTCTCTCTTTCTCTCTTTCTCTCTCTTTCTTTCTTTTCTCTCTCTCTCTTTCTCTCTTTCTTCTCTCTTTCTCTCTTCTCTCTCTTTCTTTCTTCTCTCTCTTCTTTCTCTCTCTCTCTTTCTCTCTCTCTCTCTCCCTTTCTTTCTCTCTCTCTTTCTTTCTCCCTTTCTCTTTCTCTCTCTTCTCTCTCTCTTTCTTTCTCTCTCTCTTTCTTTCTCTCTCTCTTTTTTTATCGTTCTCTCTCTCTTTTTTTCTCTTTCTTCTCTCTCTCTCTTTCTCTTTCTCTCTCTCTTTCTTTCTCTCTCTCTTCTCTCTTTCCTCTCTTTCTTTCTTTCTTTCTTTCTTTCTTCTATTGTACTTTTCTTTCTTTTAATGTTTTACATTTTGCTTTCTTTTTATTTTTCTTCTTTTAATATTCGTTTCTTTCTTTCTTTCTTTCTTTCTTTTTCTCCCTTTCTTTCTTTGTATCTTTCTTCTTTTATGTCTTTTTCTTTCTTTTTTTCTTTTGTCTCTTTCTTTCTTTCTTTCTTTCTTTCTTTCTTTCTTTCTCAGTCAGTACACGACTATTCTAGTTTTTTTTTCTCAGTTATAGTCAGATCATATGCTTTTGCACTTTTTTCTGAAAATACACATTATATACTTGACATGTTTTTTTATTTACTTTTTCTTTCTTTCTTTCTTTCTTTCTTTCTTTCTTTCTTTCTTTCTTTCTTTTCTTGTATCTTTCTTTCTCTCATTTTTCTCTCATTCTTTCTTTCTGTACTTCCTTCTCTCATGTTTTGCACCTTTTCTCTATCTATATATTTGACATTATATATATATATATATATATATATATATATATATATATATATATATATATATATATATATTGGTCTAAAGATACGTAAATGGTTTGAGATATGTATTTATGCAACCTACCCCCATCGTCACGTCACAATGTCATTTTTCAAGCTGGTTGCGATATCTATCTATCTATCTATCTATCTATCTATATGTCTGTCTGTCTGTCTGTCTGTCTGTGTGTCTGTCAGTCTATCTGTCTCAGCTTTAACTTAAAAATATATAAATAAAACCTACTGATATTCCTTTCGAAATTGATTTTAGCATCGATAGATAAATGTGAAAAGACTGATCTATCTATCTATCTATCTAACTATTTATCATTATGTCTGTCTGTCTGTCTGTCTGCCTCTCTCTCTCTCTCTCTCTCTCTCTCTCTCTCTATATATATATATATATATATATATATATATATATATATATATATATATATATATGCATGTATCAATTTGTAAGATCTATCTATCTATCTATCTATCTACCAATCTGGCTCTGTTATTTCGCTAGCAACGACCAGCATGTCTGATGCACACGGTGAGGATCAATCTCCTTATTCTAAAAATAGTATATCTAGCTAGCAATCCTGCTACACCAGGTGACATATTATTTCAAAGGCTTAGCTGTGTCTGACCCGGTGTGAAACGTGCAAGGGGCACCCGATGAGGATTGCAGTCAACCGGGATTCCTTTTCGGTACAATTCCCGCCATAACCAATGACAGCTGGTCACATGACTCGACCGAAAATAATAATGAGTTCCATCGCCGTGATGGGAAGCAGGACATTTCGTTTTATTAACTGTTGCAAAGGGGGGAAGAGAGAGAGAGACAGAGAGAAAGAGTCAGAGAGGAGAGTGAGAGAGCGAGAAGAGAGAGACAGAGAGAGAGAGAGAGAGAGAGAGTGAGAGAGCGAGAAAGAGAGAGTAAGTTAGTGAAAGAGAGTGAGTGTGTGTGAGAGAGAGGGAGAGAGAGAGAGGGTGGTGCAATCAACAAAATGCAATATGTTGCTAAGAAACGTCAAGTCGACAATTTGAGGATTTTTTAAGGTGGAGAAAGAAAACATATCATCCCCACCCCCAACCCCCACTAAAGCAGTGACTCATACTCACACCCAAGCTCGTCGCAAACACTATTTTAATATACAAACTCACATTATCTTATATATATATATATATATATATATATATATATATATACAGACACCCACGCACGCAATTATATTTATTGCATTGATGCAAATTCCTAGCTTCATCTATTCACCATATATAGAATATATATTATATATAGATATAAATATATAGATATAATATATATAATATATATATACATATGATATATATAAGATACATATAAATAATATATATGATATATATACATATACATAGATATTATATATATATATATATATATATATATATATATATATATATATATATATATATATATATGATTAGTCACATATTTTATAAGCTCTTTTTAGTAGTTATACACAACAATTTATAGAATATACATTGATTAAGGTTTTATAATTATATATATATATATATATATATATATATATATATATATATATATATATATATATATATATATAAAGGCACACACGCAGACAATCATATTTCTTGCGCTGATGCAAATTCCTAGCTTCATTTTTTACACAATGTTAGGGAAATCTTAGAGGTGTTTTTTCTGCTCTGTCGTTGGGGCTTAGAATATGCTGACTCTTTCCCAAGCAGAATGTCAAGACCCATTCATCAAATGTGGGTCTAGTTCTGGAGATTTATGTAGTGTGGTGTACCCATTCTTTGATATTACTCCCAGGTCCACTTAACCCGGAGTGATAATACATGTAATGTCACATCTATGGGTCAAATAGATCTATTTAAGAATTATCCATACTAGAAAAATAAAAAGACACCCTCCAGGCGATGTAAAGATATTTTTTGAAAAAATATTGCCTGAGGAGATGGGAGCTGAAAATTCAATGTCATAGAGTTTGTACCATAAGTATGTAAAATCGTCAAATTAATTAAAGGAGTAAAAAAAAAAAAAAAACAAAACAAAAAAAAAAAGAAAGACAATTTGAAATGGAAACAGTTCCGATAACTTTAAATGTATATTAAAATAAAACAATCTATATATAAATATATAACGCCGGGCATCTATTTATTGAAACAATGAGGATTGTCTAACGTTGCATGCTCACATTTTGAGTATATTTATTCTATGTTATGACGTTGGGTTATGTGTTGGGTAATGTGACGTAAGCAGTGACTTTTGTTACAGACAAAAAGAGAGCGAATCTCCATTATTGATAGAGATAGCTGAACTCTTGACAAATAACTACACATAAAATGTAAATATCCATGAAAAATTACCGTGATTTTATCGACCATCCTTTAGGCTTCAAGCTTCAAGCAAGAGTGCTTGTCCAGCGGAAATCCTTGGTAAAAAATCCTTTGGTTGTTTCCTGGTGCTCTTCAGTATTGCAAGTCCTTCGTCAATGATTGCAAATGGACATGTCTCAGTATCAGTGGTTAAGTAGTCAACCAGCCACGAATTCGGGATGTTGATTGGCTGAGGTTTAAACCACGTGACCTAGCTTAGTCTATAAATTTAAGTGGTGCATGGTAGCACGGCTTATATTATCAAATAATTCAACAGTGATTTCAAAACCTTTTGACTTAAAATAAACCTGGACAGGTTGACATGCCGGTAAAAAAATATCAATCAATCATTTTTTTTGTGGTTGTTTCTTGAGAATTTTTTTTTTTTTTGCACACTGTTAAAAGATATCAAGTATTCCTATCTAATACAAATAATTTGCATACAGTTCTACGGTGTCAAGTACTCTTATCATATACAATGTATTTACCAAGAAAACAATGAATAATAAATGAAACGTTAATTTTCCTAAAAAATATCGAAACTGATTTAACAATTTGAAAAAAAAAATGAAACGTTAATTTTCTTCCAAAAAGCGAGGTGTGTTAAAAAATATCAAAATTGAAACTTTATTTACCAAGAAAGAAATGAACAATGAAGGAAACGTTAATTTTCTTCAAAATGCAAGGTATGTTTAACAAATATAAAAACTGAAACTTTATTTACCAAGACAGAAATGAACAATGAAGGAAACGTTAATTTTCTTCAAAATGCGAGGTATGTTTAACAAATATAAAAACTGAAACTTTATTTACCAAGACAGAAATGAACAATGAAGGAAACGTTAATTTTCTTCAAAATATTTTGAAGAAATGAACGTTTCATTCATTGTTCATTGCTGTCTGGGTAAATACAGCTTCACTCTCGATATTTTTTGAACACCCCTTCTTTTGAAGAAAATGAACATTTCATTCATTATTCATTGTTATCTTGGTACATACAGCTCCCGTTCAGAATACAACTCGAATCGCCGTGTCCATGTCTTAAGATGATAACCGTTGCGCCGCCGCTGAATTAGCATGCTTCTTCCACTCCCTTGAACATTCCCTTCTTCATTAAAAATCTGGAAATGTCTTTGAGATTGAAAATTTAATTTACAAATTTATTGCGTCGATCCTCGAATCTGTTTATCAAGATGATATTTGAAAAGACCCGCAGAATTGGCGCAAGATCATAGAAAAATCAAAGAAAATATATTGATAATTAATACGTACGAGATTTTATTAATCAATTAATTTTAATAAAAACGGGAAATCGAAACTGGTTCGCAGGTCGTGTTCTACATAAATAACATTCTCAATATATTTCTATGTACATGGTGTAATCAAAAGAGTACTGAGTCTGAAGGTGTAATTCTTTTAAATTAAAAAATGGGACCATATTACATTTAGGCACCCCTTTTTGATCTCGAATAATAAGGGACATGTTTTTCATTTACACCATCAATATCCGGTTGTTTGATAGGGGTTAGGGTTAGGGGTTAGGGTTAGGGGTTAGTTTTATAATTTAAAAAACACCCTCTAAAATCGTATGTTAAAACAACCGGATATTGACGGTGTAAATGAAAAACATGTCCTTTCTTAATCGAGATCAAAAAGGGGTGCCTTAAGGTCATATGGTCCAAAAAAAGACCTAAATAATGATGGTGTAAGTTAAGCTGCTTATTTGATAAAGGGATGATATCTAGACGTCTAGACGTCTAGAGGTGTGCACGGCCGAACAATTTGTAAAATGAAGTGTTAACATCTCGACAACTAATGTTGGATTATTTGTGGCATATAAGACGTGCTACAATACACCACTTAAATTTATAGACTTAGCAAGGTCACATGGTTTAAACCTCAGCCAATCAACAGCCCAAATGCGTTGACTACTTAATCACAGATGCTGAGAGACGTCCATTTGCAATCATTAACGAAGGACTTGCAATACTGAAGAGCACCAAGGAACAACCAAAGAATTCTTTACCAAGGATTTCTGCTGGACAAGTGCTCTTGCTTGAAGCCTAAAGAATGGCCCATAAAATCGTAACAACTATACTGCTATCAAGATATGTGAACAGCTAAGCAACTTATATGATAAAGGGATGTCTAGATGCCTAGAATTATGTCTGTACTTGTACACAGTAGAACTGCTTATACAATGAAGGGATGATGTCTAGACGTCTAGAATTAAGTCTAGAAATATATGTTACATACTCATACACATATACCCATGTTGGGTACATATACAAATGTTCTTTTACTGGAGAGAGCGGGAGAGATAAACACAGGTTAATAGAGAGATTCATAACTTACTTCCTTGGCCATTGGTGATCTCCTAGTCGTTTCTATTCTTTCTCTATGACTTCTATTTCTCTGTTCTTGCTGGTTGGTCGTTCTTGATTAATTTCTTCTTCTAGTTCAGTCTTGTTGCCAAGACATTCATCAACCACAAAACCATATTATTTATTTAAACTTTTATTTACTTAACTAAACACCTTCCTCTAACTAAACACAACACGCGTGTGCAAGTGAGCTCCAGCTAAGGCAGATAGGCCTTATCTGCCTGACGTCCAAGCTGAAACTAACGTGTTAACTTGGTCCCACGTAACTTCACGTACTTCGCGGGCTTTCTGTAATATTCCATGGAATGTCCCGCCCGTGATATGAAAAGGGGCCATCCCTTCAGAAATACAGGGGGTTGACAATAATCTATGCATAGATTATGTAACATATGTACCACTAAGCAACTAATATAATAAATGGCTGATGTCTATATGAAGTCTATTCGAGTCAATTCTTATAAGAAAGAAATTACGAAACCAGGTACGGCGGAATATTTTTTTTTTAGCGAAACACAAGATTGCGCAAGTAAAAAACATTTCAAATGCACCAGACCCTCAGCTCTGTGCACCTTTTTTTTTTGCTTCACTAAAATCAAAATGAATCTTAAGTAGACGATTTCAGCACGTGGCATTAACATTAAAAGAAATTAGGCGGCGCAGATTTACATAATATCCTAAGTGATGTTTCAGAGGTGCTTCGACCAATGGAAAACAGGCAGGAATAATTTCAAATGATGTAATGAACATTGGTTTTCCTCCTGCCTTTCGTTGATGAATGGACTGCTCAAATTCTCTTTATACTAATTATCCACATGCCGAAAAAAGGTTGAGCAACTCATGTGGTGTAATGGTTACCAAGTTAGATTTGCAGACCATTGTTATTGACTTCGATTCTTATTGGGCGCTCCATACTTCTGGCCTTGTGCCACAACCTAAGCTAAGCTTAATAAATAACTATGTTGAATAAAGGTGTTTGCCTGTTTTTTAAATTTTTTTTTATTTCATTACAACTATTATGAAAAAATAAAGTTTCATTCATGGTTCATTTCTTTCTTGGTAAATACAGCTTATAGGGAATACGAAATGAGGAGATGAAGAGAAATAACAAGACACAACTGTTTTGAACGTATAGATCAAGACTTTATTTTTCTGCCCGTTAAGTCTGGACGCTAGCGTCCAGACGCTCAGAACTTTTTATTTGTTTTAAATCCCCACAAGCTTCAGCCTCGATACTTTTTTGAACACACTTCGTATTTTGAAGAAAACGAGAGTTTCATACATTTTCATTGATGCCTTGGTAAATACAGCTTCAGTCTCGCTCCTTTTGGAACAAGTATATATATATATATATATATATATATATATATATTCTTTTTTAAACTTATACGGTTAATATTAATATCGACTGTTAATGTTCTATTCCCCAGTAAGTCATCTTCTTTATCATATATATATATATATATATATATATATATATATATATATGAATTTAACATTTTGAAAAAACAATTAGTAATTATAATCTGCTGACAGAATTCTGTTTCGACCGCTTAGTAGAAGGGTCTTCGTCACGAGCAAAACATATGAAGGAAAGAAGGGATAAAAAACCGTTGGAAGAAATAGGGGGTACAAACACACGCTGGAATGCTTGAATTTTTTAAAATGGGCATTCTGTATCAAAAATAAAATAAATTTTATTTTTAAAAATCAGAAGCATTTTTAATCCAAAAATAAAACTCAAAAAGACTTTGGTGTAAATATATAAAAAAGTGTAAGAGATTATCAAAAATGTTCAAAATATAATCCAGCTATTAAAAGTTATTTACAATCCACAGCACAATTGAAGAAAGATGTTAAGTTTCAAAAAGTTTGTGTAGTTGGTAAATATTTTGTAGTGTTCGTAGATAATTCTGTCAGCAGATTATAATTACTAATTGTTTTTTTCAAAATGTTAAATTCATTCTGTCGGATTAACTTCCATTTATTTTATATATATATATATATATATATATATATATATATATATATATATATATATATCCATGATAAAGAAGATGACTTACTGGGGAATAGAAGCTTATCAATTATTATTTGATTTATAGTCAAAATCATTCATACATAGAATAAAGAACAACCCTGTATTATATATACTCAGAAATTAAGTATGCAACATTAAATGGTTCGTATTGTTTGTTGAAACAAGCTTTAATTAATACATGCAAGGTATTATTGATTGGTATATAGTTTTTTTTATTTTCAAGATATATTTAAAGTTATCTAACGTATACAGTTTTACGAGAAAATTATTTACAAACAAGAAATAGTCACATAATCTTCTAATTATTAATTCATATATATTTATACGGTAAAAAAATCTGTTTTGATTATCATATGTCATAAAAAATGAACAGTTTTGCCCCCCCCCCCTACCCCCCAAAAAAGAAAAAAGCTTAAATATTTGAATTAATTTTAATTCAACTGTTAGAAACTTGCTTTTATAAAAAAAACATATTCATTTGAATTTTAGGCTGCAAGAGTATTTTTATGTCTATTACTAAAAAATATATATATATATATATATTTCAAAGATCTGTTAACATTTTTTTATGAAAGAGTGTGATAAAAACTGATTTTTATACCGCCCGGAGGGTGGTTTATTTTTGCTAGTATATATCATGATAATTTCTTCAGTACACAAAAAATTTAGTTGGGTTTAAATATTTCCCTAAGTGTGCAAACAAGTTAAACAACGGGGTGTCGACTACGATATATTTTTTCGGAAATGAAGTTTTGCCAATAAAATATATATATTTTTTTACTGTCTCTCCGTAATGAAAAGTTTTTCATCTATGTGTACATGTGTATGCGTATGCGTATGTGTGCGTGTGTGAGAGTGTGTGTGTTTATTAGTGAGTACGTGTACGTGTCTAGGTATTTTAGTCAGTGCGTGCATTTATTGGCGGGGTATTTGGCATTGTATTTTGTAGGGGGTGTTGTTGCAATGCAAAAAAGTGGGTTAAAAACTCGAACATTTTTGTCGTAAAAGCATTAACATTTGCTGCGAAATGGCCAAAGGTTGTTTTAGGGAGAGAGACAAAAATCAGTTTTTGGAAAAAAGAAGTTTTTAAAATAAGTAAATAAATACGTGTGAACAGATATGAGTAGTCTGGAACAGGCAGACAGACACGCAGGTAGATAAATAGATAAGTATAAGTATATAATAAGATATCATATACTGATTTGAAACCTAAAATTAATAGTTTCTTTAATACAAAATGGCAACAACACTGGAATAACAACATCCACAGTAAACTCTTCCTAATCAAACCCATTTTGGGAGGCTTGAGACCAACTTTAAGGAAGTCTAGAAAGGAATAAGTCATTGTGTCCGGATTACGCATTGGTCATATGAGACTAACGCACTCCTATATAGTAAAACAAGAACAACAACCACAATGTGGAACATGTCAAACACCTTTGACAGTTAAACACTTATTCATGGAATGCAGGTTTTTGCTCACATCAGAAACCGTTATTTTAAAGCAAACAATATGAAAGATCTGTTTGAAAATGACAACATGGAGGACATTCTGTCCTTTTTGAGAGAAATAAAATTATACCATAGAATATAGACATGAAACAAATCAATACCATACAACATAATCACCAATAATGCTAACACATTGTTAAAACTAATTACTAAAAAGTATAAATATAAATACACGATATGTATAATTTGCTAACCGTTAGACATGACATAACCACAAACGGGTTGATATGCCGTTAAAATCAATAAAAAAACAAACAACAAACAGTATATAATAAATGGAAATGAATCTGACAGTATGATTGAAATTTCCATTTATTATATACTGTCTGCAGAAAAAAAAAAAATACAGGATTGATTAACTTTTCATCACTTTCGATATGACAAAGACCGCAACACCATGGATTGGTTAACCATACGAATTCCCAGAACTTTCCATATCTTTCTTAAGTGTGCTGCAGACTTACATTCAAACTCGTTTTCGTGTCTGGATTGCACCCTAAACACTTTTGATCCAACTTTTATCTTCTACTACAGTTTTACTTCAAACTTTATTGAGTTTTTCTCGATGATGTTGACACTTTTAGTTTTAAAAATAAAATTTATTTTATTTTTAACACAAAATACGCATTTTCATATAAATTTTAAAAGACATTCCGGCCCAAACGAGAGCGTTGTTTGTGCCTCTCGTGTCAAACGGTTAACTATTCCCTTTTTCTTTCATAAATATAGTTGCTCTTGAGGAAGACCGTTTTATTAAAAGATCGAAACAGATATCTGTCAGCATACTACTATTATCATTCGTTTTTCTATCTATTTTCAATCATAAATAGATAAGTAAATATGAATATGCTGAATATGAATATGAATATCCTTATGAGGAGCCGGGTAATTGATGAGGAAGAGCGTCCCGGTCTCCTGCCTCAAGAGTTGCTGCCCGGTGACTATTAAAATAACGACCCAGCTCAGTCTATTCAAAACTATCCATCTTCATATCTATCTATCTATCTATCTATCTATCTCAATTTGTTCATATTTATCTATATTACTTTAAATACTAAGATTTTTTAAATTCATGTTTGTTTAATGTCTTGTTTTTAGTTTAAATAAACAAGAATTACGACAAAAAAAGAAGCGACCCCCCCCCCTCCAAATACATTTACTTGTCGAAAATATCTATCTATCTCCATTTGTTCGTATCTATCTATATTATTTTGTTTGTTTATCTATCTATCTATCTCAGTCTATTCAAAACTATATATCCATCTTCATATCTAAACAAGACTTACGACAAATTACGATAAATAAACAAGAATTACGACAAGCTGGGGTTGTTATTTTGATAGTCACCGGGTAGCGGTTTTTGAGGCAGGAGACCGGGACGCACTTCCTCATAAATTACCAGGAGCCGTTTAGGTGAAACCTAGGTGGGTAGTTTCTGACTTCTTTAGGTTTTTTTTTATAATTTTGCTCTACTTAGTGTATTGAGCACTTTTCTATGCATATAACCTAGACAGCTCCTTCGGTGTTTTTTTTTTCGGCCTATATGATCTTTAGGCCCCCATTTTGCGATCTCGATTCGTGGGGACATTTTTCTATTTACACCTTCAAAATCCGGTTAATTGTTAACAGACGATTTTTAGAGTTCTTTTTTTAAATTATAAAACTAACCCTAACCCCTGACCCCATAACCCTAACCCCTAAAATACAACCGATTTTGACGGTGTAAATGAGAAAAGTGTACCCACGAGGCTAATCACGGAAGGGGGCTTAATGGGCATATGATCCGTTTTTTCTTTTGACCACTACATTACGATACCGATGATTATGTAGATAATATGGGTGCTATACTTATAAGTAAATAGTGCTTTGCATCATGGTTAGATCAATTATATCTAAGTTTTTATCATATCTAAGTTTTTATTGTAGCGTGGTCAGGGAGTCAACGGTCTGAAGATTACATAGACGAGAAACTGTAAGTAACCAGGATCCGTTGACTCCATATCAACGCCACGCTACCTTAACTCACACACACACACACACACACACACACACACACACACACACACACACACACATATATATATATATATATATATATATATATATATATATGTGTGTGAATAAAAGTAGTGAATCCAACGGTATGTAGTATAATAAAAAAAATGAAAAACACAGGTTTAAATGAGTTAAGTGTGGTGAGTTCATTGGCCGACGCTGCAGTGTTTCATCTATTAATTAGATCATCTTCAGGGCTTTTGTTGGTATGTGGAAGGTGATAAAAAGAGCAAATGATTATAATATATATATATATATATATATATATATATATATATATATATATATATATATATATATAAAACTGGGTTTATCGAAGCATGAGAAAAAAAAAAAGAATAACATATTCTGAAATAAAAAGTTTTAAAATTTACCGTAAGGTACGTCATTTTTACCAAACCCGTCTTCATCCGATTTGGAATATGAATTAAGGAGCCTTAAAATGTATCGATGTATCTTTTAATTTCTTGTTGAGAATATTATTGAATTTTTGGCCGTTAAAAATGTGAAGTTAATATGTTTAAAACTCTCAAATAAACAACTGGTTAAGCCGTTATAGATTAATAAGAGAAAATAGATTTCATGTGTATGAACTATCTAATATTTATAAAAAATACATATAAAAATAAAAGTTAAAATTATTAAAAAAATAGAATTATATATACTAGCAATTACATGCATCCTCGGGGTGCAAGTAGTTAAGTTTTAATGTAATAATATATCATATCAAGTTAGAAAGGCTAATGAAACTAAATAAGAATTCAAATAAAAAGATTTGAAACAAAGCGGAGTATAATCGAAAAATAGAACAAGTGAAACTTACATTTCCATCACTCCCGTCTTTCATTGCTAAGTTTAACTAATTCATTTATTTAGTTAAAATAGGAAGTAAAGAATAAAATGACAGATATTTCTTCTTGTTAATGGATTTTTAAAAAGATTTATTGAAGAAACTAGCAAAATAAAAAAACGCCCCCCGGTCGATGTAAAAATAGATCTTTGAAACACATTGCCTGAGGGGTGGGAGTTAAAAATTCAACATCAGCGAGTTTGTACCCTAAGTAAGTAAAATCATCAAATTCATTAAAGGGTTAAAAAATAAAACAATTTGAAATGTAAACTTTAAATATGTATTAAAATGAAAAAAAAAAACTATATATAGATATATAATACCAGTCATGTATTTATTAAAACTTGTTTTAAAAAAACAATGAGGACTGTCTAATGTTGCATGTTCAAATTTTGAGTGTATTTATTCTAGGTTATGACGATTTTGGGTAATGTGACGTAAACGTGACGTAGTTTTTGTTACAGACAAAAACCGGAAGTGAATCTCCATTACTAATAGTTATTTACTAAGCGTAGCTTAGATGCGACACAAGGCCAGAAGTAGGGGGCGCTCAATGAGAATCGAACTCACTAACAATGGTCTGCAAATCTAGATTGCTAACCATTACACCACGTGAGTTACAGACAGGTAAACACACAATCTCCATTATTAATAAGATATGCTACACACACACACACACACACACACACACACACACATATATATATATATATATATATATATATATATATATATATATATATGAACAGCCTGTGATAGATACATTGACAGGTGAATTGATATTAACGGACTGATAGAAGGAACCAGATTAAATTGGACATAATGCATTCGTTATGTACTATCAGGACCTGTGGATATACCACAGTATGATGATTTAATTATTACAACGTTTAATATGTTTACTTAAGAGCTATTGCCAAATAGTTCAATATGAAAAAAGTATAATAATCTTGATTTAAATCTCACACTTTAAAAAAAAATCTTTCTTTCCTCTTCATTATGTTCGATTAAAACAGATTAGCATTATCGCTTCCGCGCGCTCACCCCCTCTTTATCTTTCCCCTACTCTTTCTTCTCTTTCTTTCTTTCTTTCTTATTATATTTTTCTGTTCAGCATGTTCTTTTTCTTTCTTTATAACAAAAACGGAATGGTCCATTATTCAACCGAGGTGACGAAACTCATAAGATATAAGAATTCAGCAGATAAGCAATACCAGATAATCAGGATTTAATTTTTTGCATTTCATTTTGGACAATTTGGAAAGGTCTGAGTTTTAACCAGAAGTTGTTACAAGATGATAACGTTCGTACTTTTAAGGAACACGACTATTAACAAAAAGATAAGAATAGATTCGAATATATATCACATACGTATTCTCTCACTCTCACCCACACAAACTCACACCCACATATATATACACACAAACACATACACACTGCGATATCGGTAACACCACTGTTCATTCATGACCATTGACTATTCCTTTTTCATTTTAGGTTTTAGATTCCCAACCTTTCAGATAGAATGCAGAAATTTATAACAACAAATTTGTTGCGTAATCATCAAGTTTTTTGTTTTGTCTTTATCCCTCCAATCCGATTTGCTTATTAGCGTCGAATCTTAGTAAACGTAATACGTTGGGTGTGACAGAGTAGATATTTACTGGTTTTGTTTAGTCTAGTACACATCATTCAGGTTGTTTACATTAAGGGGAGTGGCTGTATTGCAATGGACGTTGAGAAGAAATCTTGAAACTTTACCTACCTAGACACCGGGCTATCTTACAATCAACTTCTAGATACAACTGTGTGGTTATTGTTTCACGGGTTTTCTACTTAGGTTTTGGTATTCGTCATATATATATATATATATATATATATATATATATATGTGTGTGTGTGTGTGTGTGTGTTTTGTGTGTGTGTGTGTGTGTGTGTATGTATGTATAGGTGGTAAAATATAGAAATAAATCCGTATGTAGAACTAAGAAAAAAAACAATTTATTTCAAAAAATAAATTTAAAGAAGGAAAACACTGAATTTCAACCTGTTAACCCCGCTTGGAAATTGACCTTGTGTTACATCCTATTCGTGCGGATGGTTTATATAGTAACACACACACACACACACACACACACACACACACATATATATATATATATATATATATATATATATATAAACCTAATGAGTCAGACATACCTACTAAAAGTTTCGCTTAGTGTTCTTCAGGGCAAAGATCTGACTCTTTCTTTCCCCTGAAGAGCACTAAGCGAAATTTTTAGTAGGTATATCTGACTCATTAGGTTTAACTTTATTATTTGCTCTACTTAGGTATTGAGCACTCTTTACTTTTTAGCTTTAGAATATCCTAGCGGTTTATAGATACATATTTTTCCATATATATATATACATATAAATTGTTTTTTTTTGGCCAAGTATTATAGTATCAACCGATTATTTTCGGTTGGTACAACTATTTTCGTCTTTTCTTTTTTCTTCTTTTTTTTTTTCCCCCCAGGGGGATGTTTGGTAGTCTATTTTTACAATCAAACTATTTACGAGGTTTTTTTCTTACCGCAAGGGTTTACCAACAAGTTTGGTATATTCAATATATATATATATATTGAATATACTTGTTGGTAAACCCTTGCGGTAAGAAAAAACCTGGTAAATAGTTTAATTGTAAAAATATACTACCAAACATCACCTGAGAAAAAAATTGAAAAAAAAGAAAAAACCAAGAATATATATATATATATATATATATATATATATTTGTGTGTGTGTGTGTGTGTGTATGTGTGTATATAGTAATAATAGTATAATAATAGTCGAAAAGAGTTAAGTGTTTATGATGGATTCGGTCTAAATGATCTTCTCAGTACCCTACCTTGCACTTGACTAAGTCGATATCATTACGTAGTTAAACTGGGGTAAACATCTTTTCCGATAGGTCAGTCGGTAGAGCGTCCGACTAGGAACCACAAGGTTCCTGGTTCGATACCGGCCCTCGCCAACACAGCATATGAGTAGCACAGGGATCTGTGTGGTAAAGTGAAAAACTGATTGTAGGTGTTGCGCACCACCTCAGACGCCAAGAACAATCTCCTTGGTTTAGCGCTATTGAAAAGGGGATAGACTCCCTCGCTGTCTGGCTCATACCGACTTTAGGCCGCCCCGTCGACTTTACTTTTTTACTAACTAAATTCTTGTGTTAGGAAGATGTACCATAAATTGGTGGTGGGCGAGCCATTATATAACAGATATATAAAAATAAATTATCTTTCGTTCAGCAGCGAACTGGCATCGTGTAGTTCATTAAGCATCCACTTGTTTGTGGGAGGAGGCATTAACTCTTTTGAATGGTGTAGCTGGTTTAAGTGGTTCTTCTTTCTGGGTGAGGCTTACAGCTCTTTGAACGACCCACGTATATATATATATATATATATATATATATATATATATATGTGTGTGTGTGTGTGTGTATGTGTGTGTGTGTGTGTGTGTGTGTGTGTGAGGAAAAGGGAGTTGAAATTAATCCGACAGAATGAGGTAAAATATAAGGAATGAAATAACAAAATATGAGCTTTTATAAAAGCTGAAGAAGCAGAGTTCTCACTCCAGCGAAATATACTACACATTTTTGTCTGAGTTTTGTTCTTTCATTCCTTATATTTTACGTCATATATATATATATATATATATATATATATATATATATATATATATATATATATATATATTCATAGTGTGATACCAGGCAATTTGGTATTATGATGATTTGAAACTAGTCCTTTCTTCCGACGGTAGAATGTTAGAGATTTTTTTTTAAACAGAGCAATATAATTAGTAAAGAAAAAAGCTTAAAAGTCGGGTATTATGCGATTATGGAACCATTTCCACCCATAGGTATCTGTATAAACCTATGAGTTTCGTTGGACCGCATTCTTTATTAAAAATAAAAGAATGCCTCCGACGAAACTCATAGGTTTATACAGATACCTATGGGTGGAAATGGTTCCATAATCGCATAATACCCGACTTTTAAGCTTTTTTCTTTACTATATATATATATATATATATATATATATATATATATATATAAGGGTAATCTCAAATTTAAGGTCTCTAAAATATTTAGAAATCAGAGAAATCTTTGTTTTTTGGCAATGAGGTCTTGATTATTTTAAAGTTTCTACAGGAACAGAAAGAATAAATGGATGAATGAAACAGGCAAACACATAATCTCCATTATAATAAGATAGTTAAGTTATCAGTATTTGAATGATATTAATTATTTGGTTTTTATTTACAATAATTGTCTATATATAGAATTAAATGTGAGTCATTGTGGTATATTGGTTAATAAGAAACAGAAGCACCGTTTCAGCCATTGTTCTAAGAATCAGAAAGGATATGATAGTGAGTATATAAATTATTAGTATTAGATAAGAATACTTTAAATTATAAAGCTGTGTGATATTTTGAGGTATTAAACAGGAATACTTGATATCAAAAAGCTCTGCGTAAAGAAATGGTTATTATTAAATAGAAGGGTTTACTTGAAACCATATAAGCAATAGTGAATTCTGCCTATTGTCGATATCAGCCAAATAGCAAGGAAGTCTATCCCATTTTCGCTAGCGATAGACAAGAGATATTGTTATGTTTGATGAGATGGAGTGCCACGCCCACCGTCAGCTCTCGAATACTTTACCGCAGAGATCAGCTTGGAAGTCTACCTCATTTTAGCTAGCGCTAGACCAAGGAGACGGTTTTTCGCCTGAGCGCCACACCTACCATCAACTTCCCACTTTACCGCAGAGATCCATGCTATACTACTTATGCTCTGAATTAACCCTAAACCCCAAACCCAAACCCAACCCTAATCCTAACTCTAAACCCTAACCCTTACCCTAAGCCCCCTAGTTGAAATTAACAGTTTTATTACAAAATTTGTGGGTTCTGTTTTTTTCTGAGGTCACCCTAATTTTCCGACTGATTTGCAAGTTTAGCCGTTTTTAGTTTATTAAAAGTAGGATTGAATTTTACTTGTAAAAACTCGCTGAAAATAAGTGACGATTTGTCATAATAGTGACATAATGGCGCTAATACTCTTGGGAACGGTATGAATCCAATTCTTCCTCCCGTTATGGGTAAATAGCAGAGCAGACTGGGCTCTTTAACCATGGCTAGGTAACCAGTCTAGGAGAAGGAAAACTCTGAATTCAAACCTGTTAAACTCCACTTGAGAAATTTGCCTTGTGTCGCATCCTGTTCGTGCGGAGCGGTAGGCAAATAAAAATATCTATTAATAATGGAGATTGAATGTATTTCTGTCTGTAACAAAAACTACGTCATAGCTCCATGTCACAGCTTACGTCACAATATTCTTATGCTATATATACCCAAAATTTGAATAAGCAATTTTAAAAATTGTTTTTTACTCTCATTCTTTTTTCTTTTATTTTTACAGTAACAAGAAATTAACTAAAAAGTTTACAAATAAATAAATACCTATGATTTTGTGTAAAATTGATGTGGAAAATATTCAAAATAATTGTTTGATTATTACATGCACGCAACATTTTATTTGAGAGTTTTCATTTCAAATTGTTTTTTGTTTTTGTTTTTTTACTCCTTTAATAAATATGAGGATTTGTCTTACTTATGATACAAACCCTCTGACATTGAATTTTTAACTCCCACCCTCTCAGGCAATGTCTTTCAAAAATGAATTTTTACGACGCCCGGAGGGTGTTTTCTGTTGCTAGTATATTGAAAGAAAAATAATCTTAAAAATGAATGAATATTTTACGGCATATCAACCATTTTTAAGCATTCTGGATATGACACTAAATTGTATCCAATGGTGAGGTTCCGATTCTGGAGTAGTGTAGATTACCCCTTCATTCCAATTACTCATAGTAATTCATAGCGCCATCGGAGGTTTTAATATTTGTATTCACGATGTAAAGTGTGATTGTATGATATATAGCAAATTAGAAAATGCCAAAACTGTGACTCGTTAACTAATTTTTAAAATAGTGAGTGCTGCATGTCATGGACTGCTAAACCACCAGAATTCTATCCTTAAGCATCACGGGTCGCCATCAACGGCTAACAGGTGGTCCCACTGGTAGGGATTTATACCTCTGCAATGTTGCAGTCTGTTATCCGACAGTCCCAGCCGACAGGGTAGGAGTTTGTTTCTTGTACACGCACGCGTATAAACAGCCAAAAAATTGATACTCATCTACTGAGGCCTTGTGTCAGATTAGTCTAATCCTATCAAATAATGATTTTTAATTGTGACGTAAGCTTTAGCAACCATCGTAATGTTGCTGCTTACTCCTCGCCTTGCTGATATGGCCTTGTGCCAAACTTAGTTCAAGTTAATAGGTAACTCCATGCGCGTAATAGTATCGTAAAAAAGAGGGAAGAAAATAAATTCTGACGAGAATTTAGTTCCGTGTGTGAAAATGTGACTCTGTGGTAATGCCTATCCACACGCACAACACACCCACACCCGCACACCTGCACACACACACACACACACACACACACACACACACACACACACACACACGCACACACACACACCCCGCACACACACAGAGAGAGACACACACACAGACACACACACAGACACACACACACACATACACACACATACACACACACACACACCTGCACACTCACACACACACACACACACACACACATACACACTCACAAAGACACGTGTGTGCGTGTTTGCACGCACAAATAAGGATACGTGTGTGTGTATTTGCGTACACATACTCATGTACACACAAACCCACAAACCAACCTACACACACCTACAAACCTAAACGGACTTACGAATACATGCGTGTGAATATTTGCATACACAGACACGCACACGCACAAAATACGAATACACGCGTGTGCATG
>CM042158.1:48317624-48342624 GCA_023376005.1 Doryteuthis pealeii
AGATATGCTGGCCACTGTTGGAGAAACGAGGACGAACTCATAAGTGATGTTCTTCAGTGAAAACCTGCACATGAGCACGCCAATGTGGATCTTCCACCAAGGATCTACATCGATTAGTGAAAATTCTGGATGCTGCGCACAGGACCTGCCCGGAGAGATGACTAACAGGAACGGATGTCGAGATATTCTCATAGATATCCATGCTGCCAGTGCGATCTGATGAGGATGAGGATTAATATATATATATATATATATATATATATATATATATATATATATATATATGTGTGTGTGTGTGTGTGTGTGTGTGTGTGTATGTGTGTGTGTGTATGTACGTGTGTGTACGTGTGTGTGTAGATAAAGAACGTCCGGAATATAAACATTTCCACCACTAAATCAACTGGTCTATTGGATATATATATATATATATATATAATATATATATATATATATATATAGAGAGAGAGAGAGAGAGAGAGGGGAGTAATACAATTTATATACTCGGACGACGGTACACCCACGCACACAAATGCCCATTTGCAGTCACATCTTCATTACATAACCTTTATGAATAATATATATATATATATATATATATATATATATATATATATATGACGTCAATTTGACCATCTTAACGCTATCTCCAAAATGGACTTTTACGATATCTTCTTCTTTACAACGATGCAATTCCCCAGGCCTGGGGGTTGACTCTAACAGGCTCTAAGGTTATCAATACATGGGGTCTGCCTAGATGCTGTGGTCAACCAGGCGACGGCACTTGGTTATGGCCAAACGGTGCATTTGGCACGTGAGGCTGGTCACGTGATCGGCAAGGCGCTTGTCTTCCGACCAATCGCGAGGTCCGACGGCGTAACTGGAACCAGAAGTGTGTGAACTATTTCGGATAATTCGGATCAGGTGCCCTGACGTCGCATCTGCTGCACCTATTCTCGCGTTACGAGACGAGATTTCCCCTGTGCGAGCGGAAATGAACAATATTCGCGCGCTGATGATAAAGCAGATGATAAAAAGGATGGAGCACTCTATGGTGGCATTTACATACATGCAGATGTTTGTATTTAACAGTTAAAATCCCCCTCCCATTCTGTAGGTGACGATGACCGAGCGGGATGAGTAATCGATTGGGTTTCTATCCCAGCTGTAGGTAGCTAAATGTCTATTATATATATATATATATATATATATATATATATATATATATATATATATATATATATATAATAAGTCGACGGGGTGGTCTAATGTCGGTATCAGCCTAACAGCGAGGGAGTCTATGTCTGAGATGGAGCGCGACATCTACATCAGCTCCTCACTTTAACGCACATATCCCTGTGCTACTCATACGCTGAGTTGGCCAGGGCTGGTATCGAACCAGGAACTTTGCGATTCCGAGGCAAGTGCGTCACCGACTAAGTTAAACCGGCCCAAATATAATATAATATAATATAATATAATATAATAAAGAATTGAATATATGAAAAGTGTTTGCATACAAAAGTGCTCAACACTAAATTAGCAGAGCAGGCTTCAAATCTCAAATAAAACATTATGGTACTAATTTACCGTTACTAAAGTTTCACGCGCATTAGGCAATCCTCATTATATGATTATGAAGGCGGTCAATATAACTGTAGGCTATGGATCGAAGAAAAATTATATATTCTATAAAATACGAATGAAAATTACCTGAGTAAAAGAAGTGGATTAGTTTCTATATGTAGATATTTAAACAAATTTCTCTTACGCCGCCTACCACCTGACTCTGATTGATCCCATATGTCATTCCAGCTCAATTTATTTAAATGTATTACATCTGGACATCGCGTACATTAAGACCTTAGTATGTTATGTTTTTTTTAAATATAAGTCTTGCGTAATAAGATTATATCACGTGAACACGCATAACGTTATACAAACCTGGATCAGTAGCTTTTCAATACGAAATAATAATATAATTGAGGGATTTGCAGCTTAGTGCTTAGTGCACATTTAATAAACTTTATTATTTCATATATATTTATTAGAAGCGGCTACCCGGCATTGCCTGGGTAGAGGGGGATAATAAAAATTTAGTCTCGTAGATCCATTGAATGTTTCTGTGATTTATATGTCAATCACGAACGCAACCAATGATTTTCCATTCTCTTACTATTCAAATCCTTATTTTCAAATATCTTCCCAGATATAAATCAAATCTGTATTATTTTATTACTAAAAGCAAGCTCTGATGATAGCGAGGGTGTGTATATGTTTACTTTGTCGTTAATTGTTTGATTTTTGTAGTTTCCTCCGGACATACATAGATGCACACAACTGCCCTTTATATATGTATAGTTTTACTAACCCCTCCGTACGAATAGAATATGGCACATCATCACATTCTCAAGCGGAGTTTAACACGTTTGAATTCAGAGTTTTCCTTCTCATTGACTAGTGCCTAACCAATGTTAACGAACCTCTCTACTATTTTCTCAGGGATAATTGCATGAAACTTTAGTACCTTACTTTCATCATCATTATCATGTCGCACAGATATCCATGACAATCTCTCTCCATCCGTCCTACCACTCATCATTCTCGGAGGTCCTCTATGCAGCATCCTGTAACCGCACAGAGCTGGTCAATGTACGTCTTTGCTAGTCGGCACAGACTGGCGTGTCCATGTGCTGGCTTCCGCAGGAGGACGTCACTAATGAGTTCGTCCTTGCTTCTCCACCAGTATCCTACGTGTCTTGTCCGTCTTACTCGGATGGTTTGGGTGATATGTGGCAGGTGGCCGTATAGCTGTTTTCTCGTGGGGTGTTGTTTCCACGTCTTGTTCAGAATCACACGCAGCATTCTTGTGCAGCTCCCATCTAGTTTATTCGCTAGTCGTTTCGTTAGGGTCCAGGTGGTGCTGCCGTACAGCAGTACTGACACGACAATGGCCTGGAAGAATTGTCTCTAACTTGTCTGCGAGTTTGGATTTCCATATGACTGATAATTTATTTATAGCGAACCATGTCTTACCTATGCGTGCATTAACATCGTTTTCTGTGAATGAGATATTACTGCCTAAGTACCTGAAATGTTCTACCGAGTTTAGGAGTTTGCCATCGATAGTTGAGATGTCTCTTTTGTTTTTAAAATACATTTACTTTAGTAGCGGTAAATTAGTACTTTATTTGATATTATATATATATATATATATATATAATATATATATATATATATGTATGTATATAATATCTGTTAAAACTCCACTTAAAATGACCTTGTGTCGCATTCTCCCCAAATTCTTGCTTTAATGTTGTGTGTCTGTATTAATTATTTCAACATTTGTACAAATGTGTAGATAATGGCGATATATATACATCCTCTCTCTCTCTCTTTGTCTATCTCTTACTCTCTCTCTTCTTTTCTCTCTCTCTCTCTATCTCTCTATCTATCTCTCTTTCTCTTTCTCTCTCTCTCTCTGTCTCTCTCTCTCTTCTCTCTCTCTCTCTCTGTATATATATATATATAATATATTTAAAAGAAAAGAGAGAGAGAGAGAGAGAGAGAGAGAGAGAGAGAGAGAGAGAGAGGGGGAGAGGGAGGGGGAGAAAGATAAAGATAAGCTGTGTTTCCTCCATATACGAGACACTATTATCTATTCCTATCTATCTCTGTTCATATATAATATATATATATATATATATATATATATATATATATATAACATTATCTATCAATTTCTATCTCTGAATGTTCAGTTGCCATCAATTACTCGCTTATAACCCCCCATTCGACCCGCTAAACTTACCAGCAAGATCGGCAATTGCATTGCCATTTAATAATCACCCCGACACAAACTGGATAGAAAGGGCTACCATGGAACATACTCATTAAATCGAGAAAGGGACGCAGTTATGACATCGGGTATTCATTACGCCGGTCCTACTGACGGGATTTAGTGTCAGTATCTTCATTAGAACGGCTGTAATAAATATTCTAGCACATATTCTGAGTCATTAATGTCCCCCGTGTTGTTAGCGAGAAGGGACTGACGAATTTGAAGGAATTCACGACAACGTAGCTAGAAAGTCTTGGAATCTGAATCTGAATGCTTATTTGGATTCTGAAGATGGCATCGGCTTCAATATCTTTATTATAATTGAGATCTGTAACCGAAATGTCTATCTGTAATTGAGACTATATTACTACTCAAGTCATAATTCCCTTAGTTATTTACGTTACATTCTCCATTATTTTATTTTGATTTAAACGTCAATTATAAACATTTTTTTTTTACATTATTAATACTGTTGACCATATCTTCATACAAAAACGAGTAATTGTATTTATGTATACAACAAAATTGCTGTTTACAGTGTGAACGGGAGGGCTAATATCTTGTCTATATTATCTATATATATCTTCTTATTATAATGGAGATTGTGTGTTTGTCTGTCTGTAACCGAAACTAAATCACTACTCAAGTCACAATTCCCTTAGTTATTGACATCACATTCACCATGAATTTATTTTTATTTAAAACTCAATTATTGATAAAATTGTTATACCTTATAAATACTGTTGAATCTACATACTAATAACATGCAAGTATATTTATATATTCAACAAAATAGCGGTTTACAGTGTGAACGAGAAGGCTAATTTGCATATTGATACCAAGAATTTGATTTTAATAAATATATGCTTAGTATTATTGATTTCTAAATGTTTGGTTTTTCTCTTAACGAATCTAAGCAAAAACACCGGGGATAAATCTTAAAAGAAATCTATAAACAAGATGAAAGAACTGTCATTTTATTAAATAATTCATAATCTAACTAAATAGATAAATTAGGAAAAATGAAAGATGGGAGTGATGGAAAATGATGGAAGAGTTAGATTTAAAGCTGTTCTATTTTTCGATTATACCACCTCAGTTTATTATTTTCTAAATAGTTTCTAATTTGATATGATATTTTATTACATCAAAACCTAAATACTATTTGCTAGTTAATATAATGGAGATTGTGTATTTGTCCATCCGTAACCGGAACTATATACCACTCAAGTCACAATTCCCTTAGTTATTTACGTTACATTCTCCATGATTTTATCTTATTTTAATCCTCAATTACTAACAAAAATTGTTTTACATTATTAATACAGCTGATCATATCTACCTACTATAATACATGCAACTGTATTTATATACACAACAAGATAGCGGTTTACAGTGTGAACGGTAAGGCTAATTTGCATATTGATATTAGAAATTTGATTTTGATAAATATGTGCTTAGTATTATTGATTTTTTAATTATTTTGTTTTATCTTAGTGAATTTGAGCAAAACTCTGGGGGATGAATCTTAAAAGAAATCCATTAACACAGAAGAAATAACTGCATCTTATTTTTACTTCCTATTTTAACTAAATAGTTCAATTAGGAAAATTTAGCAATGAAAGACGGGAGTGATGGAAGAATACGTTTCACTTGTTCTATTTTTCGATTATGCCCCTCTGTTTTAAAAACCTTTTTTATCTGCATTTATTTCATTAGCCTTTCTAATTTAACATATTTTTTATTACATTAAAACGTAAATACTTAACACCCGGCGGAGGGTGTATATATTTGCTAGTTAAGTAAAAGGAGGGTCTTGGGCAAAAACTGAGAAAGAAAAAAATGATGTTTAAAACCATTTTTAATATCGCATACTTCGGATCATATGACCTTTAGGCACCCTTTTTGATCTCGATTAAGAAGGACGTTTTTTCATTTACATTGCCAATATGCGGTTGTTTTAACAGACGATTTTTAGATTTAAAAAAATTATAAAAACTACCCCTAACCTAACCCTAGCCCTAACCCTAACCCCCGAACCTAACCCGAAACCCTAACCCCTAAAGCCTAACCCTAACCCTATCCCTAACAAAGCAACCGGATATTGACGGTGTAAATGAAAAACATGTCCTTCTTAATCGAGATCAAAAAGAGGTGTCTAGAGGTAAATATGGTCCAATCCGTCTAGTGTTATTTTATGCCGAAGCTTTACTCATTCTTATTGGATATTCAGTTTATTTTCAAACTCATTTTTAACACATTCTTAATAATCATTTTAAAATCTATCTAACGCATAGATGGAATCCTAACTGGTACTAACATTCCATGTCAAGGCAGACCTGTGAGTAATAAAGGGATACTCCACCGTCCCCAGAGCTTCAGAATTGGAACTTCACCACTAAATGCAGTTTAACATCATACACAGAACACTTAAGATTCATTCATTCATTGGCATTTCAGTCTCGGAAGACTATAATAAAGTTTTTATGTGCCCCTGAAGTTACAGCGCCTACTGTGACTGTGAAGTCCGATGTTTGAAAAACATTCTCGACCACAGATTTTTCATTTGAAGGCTGTCCCTGAAGATGTTGATGTTCCGATGCTTTGTTGTCGCTGCTTTCTTCTGGACCTCTTAGATTCATGGTGTTGTGTCAGGGTGACTTCTGACATGTACAGTCCTCTGTACATACCCAGAACACTTAAGATTAGGGTTAAACATTTTTACTTCTTTCTCTGTCCTAAAATGAAGGGGTACTCCACACTCCCCAGAGCTCCAAAATTGTAATCTCGCCACTATATGCATTTTAGCGTCATACCCTGAACCCTTTTTTAGGGTTATCAAACAAAGCAGAAAGCATTTTAACTGTTTTTTCTTCCCCTTTTTTTTTCAGAGTCAAGGTTAGGGTTGGAGTTGGGGTTGGCTTTGTTTACTTATACTTAAAGCTAGGACAGTGCTCTATATTGTACACGATACCGTATGACGTAATACTATGTTGTGCACATTTCTTCGCCTGGATTGATACGAAGTACCCTAATCGGCAAGGCAATTGCATTAATATCCATTATATATTATCGAGCCAGTGGATCATCTCTCAACGCGGTCTTAAATTCGCAAGAAGTTTACAAACCAGAGTCCATCTCATTTACTTTGGAGGTATTAAATTGAATTTCTGTTGCAGCTCGCAGGTGAAAAGGGAAGGGGAATGTTCGAAATTTAATCTCACTTAACCGTGTGACTTTGATTGAATATCGATCTCTAGTTCAATATCTACGTTGGGGGGGGGGGGGCTTCGCCCTCCCATCTCCCTCTCCCCGGGTGCAATCATTTCCAAACTCTATAAATTGGAAAGTTTCAATCGTCTCCGCTGCCCGTTCAATCAAACTAATTATTTTTACTGAACAATTCCAGTTCCAAAATCACAACTTCAACCCGCTAGAATAAAACCATCGGCCATATTTATTTAGTTGTCCCTTCCTCAAAACATCAACTAAGGAGTTGATGTAGGGGCATAATTCTGCGATTCAACAGTAAACTTACCACTCATTCATCATGTTGATGTTGAAAATAAATATGAAATTTATATAAATTTTTTTGCATAATACCAAATAACAAAGAAATAACAAAAATACATCAGTAGTCTAGTCTGGATAATGATCATTATATATATATATATATACTAGAAAAAGGTGAGCCGTTGGGTGCCCATTGAGCTCTGGGTAATAATTCTGATCAGTAAAAAAGTGAATTTGCAAAATTGAATTAAAAAATGAATACGACCGGAGAATGAAAAAAAAAAAAAAAAAAAAAAACAAAAAACAAAAAAAAAAAACAACATTAAAATAATTTTGTAAGATTTCTATGAAAAGAAACGTTTGACCTAATTTGAATTTAAATCGACTTAATTCATGGAAGTTCAATCTCCCTCTCACAACTCTCTATCTCTCTATATATATATATATAAGGGGGAAGTGAGATGCCGAATGTGAAGTAAGGGATGGGACAATTTTTAACTTAATTGCAAATTACGACTAATTAGAACCAATAGGTTTTTTTCAAACATAGCTCACTCCCAGAAGTAAGGAATATTTTAGCATGTATGTTGTTTTATAAAACTAAATAGGAAAAAGCCTTTAGGATATAATTATTGATTCACACAGCTTCGGTATAAATATATATAATATATATATATATATATATATATATATATATTATACCGAAGCTGTGTGAATTTTTTTTGGATGTGTGTTTATTTAGAAACGTTGCTGAATAAAGTAAATATTAAATTTTACTTGAAAGCACTTACAACGCATGTATCGCATAAAATTCGATACTTTTTTCTTATAGAAAATGAACTTGACAAGTGTAATCCCAGTAAAGGATGGCTCGATGTGTAGAATACCGTACAGACTGTTTCGACTTTATTAAGTCACATCAGCGGTATATACTAACGATTTCCCTCCGACAGAAATCGAAACCGGGACTTCAGCAGACACAGTGAAACACTAGTGAAACACTTTTATCGCCTCGGCCACAGTACACAGCTGACCATCCTAGCGAAATTAAGCTTGTCAAGCTCCTTCCCCATGTCTCATAATGTCTTCGTTTACCATGTCGAGTATTCCCCTTGTGGCACACCTCGGTGATAATGTGTGATTGCTTAGCAAGTGCCCATTCCTACAAAAGATATTGATATATTTGTATTATTCGGACTATTGTCCTCATCTTCATTGTTATCTGTACAACGTTTTGTCCGATGTGCCCTTCGGCCTTCTTCAGGTATTTCTTTCGGACTCGGGAACTATCTCGGACTCCGGAACCTTCTTTTCGAACTCGGAAGTTCGGGAACCTTCTTGTCGTAATCGGGAGCCATTGTTACAGATAACAATGAAGACTAGGACAACAGTCCGAATAATACAAATAATACTAATCATCAAGCCTCATCTAAAAAAATCCGAGAAATAGGTTGATTCATGCCCTTTGCCAAGATATTAGAACTAACTTCACACAAACTTTTTCCCAGACTGAATTTGAAGTTGGACTAGTCGGTTTCATTTTCCATTAAATCAGCCGTTAGGTCCCCAATATCCTCAAAGTTAAAAAAAAAAAGAAGAAAAAAAAAAAAAGAAGTCCTTCGCGTTAAAGTTCTTTCTAAGCAATTATCATCGTGATATAATTAATAAAAAAAAGACAGCAAAAAAAGAAAAAAAAGCTGACGCCATACACATTGTACTGACATAAGTATATCTACCCCTAAGGTAAAAAAAAAGAAAACTCCCTCTCTTTTGGTTGTAAAGAAAAGACGCTTAAATACCAAAAATATGAAGTAATGAGCTGTGAAAAAAGGGTTCACGTATTGAAAAGTCAAGGCGTTTTTAGTTTTCAAAAGCAAGAAATAATTTAATAGAAAACCGACAACCTTGGGGCCATGACGCATTCAGTTCAGATTAAATCGGAGATCCTTTTTCTCTCTCTCCCTATTTGCAACAGCTGCTACTAGTGACTACATATATTAAAGCATTTTTGTAAGGGTACGTAATGTCAACCCTGTGTGGTTGTGTGAATATGCATATAATTGAAGGCGTATGTGTGTGTGCGTATGAGTGTGTATACCATAACTATGGGACAGGAAGTTGATGTGTTTATATCAAACTGTTCTGTGCGTGTTGTTTTGTTTGTTTGTTTTTGTTTTGTGGATCATGTGTGTGTCGGTTTTGGTTTCTAGTTGTGTAAGTGCATGCGAGCGTGCGTGCGGGCTCTGTGAGTTAGTTTGTGTATTTGTGTACACGCCTGTATTGGCTTTGAAGTTTTCATTTCTCTCAAACGCACACACACACACACACACACACACACACACACACACACGAATAATAATATTAGTTTTAGTATTAGAGGAAAAAAGTTAAGGGTCTACCATGGTATCAATCCAAATGATTTCATCAAGCGGCAATTGGATCTATATATATATATATATATATACGACTTTACTTCAGGGCCGGTTTATCTTGGTAGAGTGTCCGCCTGGAAACCCAACGCTCGCCAACTCAGCGTACGAGTAGCACAGGGATCTGTGCGTTTAACTGAGGGGCTGATGATTGGTGTGGCGCTCCACCTCAGACACTGAAAACAATCTCCTTGGTCTAGCGCTAGGGAAAATGGGATAGATTCCCTCGTTGTGTGGCTGATACCGACTTTAGGCCAACCTGCTTATTTTATACATATATACGGTATTAAAGTGCTTCTAAGCCCCCCCCCCCTCATTTTACATTTTGTAAAATAACTCGCAGGTCTCATATTCAAACTTGTTATAGGCATACAAATATAAGACTTTTGATAATATATATATATGTTGTATTAGATGGCATATAGCACGCACACATACGGGGGGGGGGGCACACACGGGGGTACACACACATACACACACGCATACGCAATACATATATAATACATTGCATGGTGTAAAAGTCATAGGAAATGGATTCGTCGCCCCGAGTTCAAATCCTGGATGTGGTAATTGCATTTCACTTAGCGCTAATACCCTTGGGAAAGGTATGAATCCTACTCACCCTCCAGCTATGGGTAAATAGTAGGGCAGACTGGGCTCTTTAACCTTGGTTAGGCAACCGGTCTAGGAGAAGGATAACTCTGTTGAACTCTTAAGAAATTGACCTATATATATATATATATATATATATATATATATATACATGTGCATTCGTGTGTGTAAGTCATAGCCTTTTTATAAACACACACACACACACACACACACACACACACACACACACACACATATATATAGTGCATGTGCGAGCGTGCGTGTTTTCTGTTGTGTATTTTTGGGTGGATGGGTGTTACTGGTCGTGTGACTTTCAGCTTGATCTCTAATTGTGTGTATGCGTATGTATGTATGTGTATACTTATACGTGTACAGGTGTGTGTAATTATGCGTATGTGTTTGCTTACTTTGATCATACGTGGGAAATACACACGCACACCCACGCGGACACAAACACGTATATATATACATATAGTGTATACATATAGTGCATGTGCGTATGTGTATGTATCTGTATGTGTGTGATTTACGTGAACATGTGTGTGTGTGTGCGCGCCCGCGTGTGTGTAGTTATATGTAGGTGTTTGCTGACTTTGATCATCCGTGGGAAAAATCAATTTGGTGGATGGAATTCAAGTTCTAGTGGGGGTCGTTGGTACTGGTATATCTTGCTTAGTATAGTCAAATCATTGACTTAAAATGATTTGAGAGAGAGAGAGAGAGAGAGAGAGAGAGAGAGAGAGAGAGAGAGAGAGAGAGAGAGGAGGAGGCTAAGAAGAGAGTCAGAAGGATAAAACGATATATATATATATATATATAGATAGATAGATAGATAGAGAGACAGAGCGAGAGAGAGAGAGAGAGAGAGAGAGACAGAGACAGAGACAGAGACAGAGAGAGACAGACAGACAGACAGACAGACCGAAAGAGAGAGAGAGAGACAGACAGACAGACAGACAGAATGAGAGAGAGGGAGAGAGGGGGAGGAAGCTAAGAAGAGAGTCAGAAGGATAAAACGAGATAGATAGATAGATAGATAGAGAGAAACAGAGACAGAGAGAGACAGACAGACAGACAGAGAGACAGACAGACCGAAGAGACAGACAGACAGACAGACCAAATGAGAGAGAGAGAGAGAGAGAGAGAGAGAGAGAGAGAGAGAGGGGGGGACAGACAGACCGAAAGAGAGAGAGAGAGAGACAGAGAGACAGAGAGTTAGACAGACAGACAGACAACAGACAGACGAGAGAGAGAGAGAGAGAGAGAGAGAGAGAGAGAGAGAGAGAGAGAGAGAGAGAGAGAGAGAGAGAGAGAGAGACAGAGAAGAGAGAGAAGAGAGAGAGAGAAGAGAGAGACAGACAGACCAGAGAGAGAAGAGACAGACAGACAGAGAGAGAGAGAGAGAGAGAGAGAGAGAGAGAGAGAGAGAGAGAGAGAGAGAGAGAGAGAGAGAGAGAGAGAGAGAGAGAGAGAGAGTCTCTGAACAAATATCTAAGCAAACACCAATGAAATTCATAAACCCAGAAACATTTGAAAAGCAACGACTACAGTCATTCAATTTACCCTGGCCCCTGGGGGGCAGAGATTAATATGAAGAATCAGTCTATCTCCCTAATCCATTGCCTAATCTTCGGAGCGGACTCGGAAAAAAAGGGAGGGGAGCCTGAAGCTCCTGACGAAATACAAATTACGACTCCCCATACAAATCTATCAATATCAGTGTTATATTTACTGTTTAATTATTTTTCTTTTATATCCCACCCTTAATCTCTGCAGGACACTTTACGATGAACAGGTACTACACGTTCCTGTTCATCGTAAAGTATCTACCCAACGATCTTCTTAATGTAATGGAGATTCGGTGTCTGTAACCGACACTGCAGCACTGCTTACGTCACAATACCCCCAGGCAATGCGTAAGTTTATCACTGAGTATCTAATTCATAGTCAAAATATATAGTCATTAATATATAGAATAGATCTTATTTATTAACGATGTCTTTATGAAATCTGAATTAGATTTGCCTCAAAACAGCCCATGTTGTTAGTGCGTTTAAATAAGAAAAATACCACTGTGTTGTATAAAGTAGGTCGTCGGAGTGGCCTAAAGTCGGTATCAGCCAATCAGTGAGGGAGTCTATCCCCTTTTCACTAGTGCTAGATCAAGGAAATTGTTTTTACGTCTGGGGTGGGGTGCCACAGCTACCATCATCTCCTTACTTTACTGCACAGATCCCTGTGCTATTCATACGCTGAGTTGGCGAGGGCGGGTATCGAACTAGGAACCTTGTGGTTTTCTAGCCGAACGCTCCACCGACTGAGCTAACCCGGCCCTAGAATGTAATGAATTATATATTTTAATGTTTATTTTTTGTAAGTATAATATATTTTTCATTGCGTTATAAATTTGGAAACTTGAAGGTTTTTAGTGAACTTATTAAGATAAGCGTATCTGAAGCTCGCTCGTACTTCAAATTTTAGCTCTCAACACAAAAGTCACAAAAAAGTCACCTGAATTACAGGTAGTAACTCGGAAAACTCGTAAGTTAGGACCCTCGTAACTCAAGGCACCACTGTATTTATGTAGGTACTCCTGGCTTTTTTAAAATGTCACCTAGACTTTCATCAGAATAATTCGGCTTGTGATTTTTTTCACTCGAGTTATTTGGCGTGTCTGAATGAGGCTACATAATCTTCCAAATTATTTTTATGAATTTAGTGCTTACGTATAATGGTTCTCATCGTATGAGTAGCACAGGGATCTGTTCGGTAAAGTAAGGAGCTGATGGTAGGTGTGGCTCTCCACCTCAGATGCTAAAATAATCTCCTTGGTCTAGCGCTAGTGAAAAGAGGATAGACTCCCTTGCTGTCTGGCTGATACCGACATTAGGCCGCCCCTACGAATTTTTTTTATAATGGTTCTACGCTGTACAGAAAGAAATATAAGGTAAGTTTAACTTAATATGCCACAAGTTTTGGAGTCCCCAAGGAGGATAGACTACATTGCATTATTAGTTAAATCACATATAATCCCTACTTGATAAGTGTATAGAAACGAGTCCTGGCCACTGAGCAGTCCATGGCATGGAACTCTCCACTTTGACCCTTACTTAGTCTAGAGGGGCGGTTGGAGAGGCCCCCTACGATCAATCAGCTGGTCACACCATGCCCTAGCACCTATATGACTCTCAACCCTATTTCCTACTGTTTCTACCATATATATGCTAGAAGACGGTGGCTGAGGGTCTTAGTGTCTTGGGAATTGTTATGACCTGTTTATAATAATAATAATAACTCAACACGGCGATAAAATGTAGAGAACAGATTATATTCAACAATATATCAACGTACAATGAAAAGGGTTTGTTACAGCGTACACGAAAAACATATATCTGCTACTTCTTACTTGATAAGCTTTGCTCTGTTAATATATACCCTTTGGTAAGTCTATGTTCGTGTCATAGGTGAGTCACCTATAACAGGAATGATGTTAAACTCTGATGGTGAGGTTCCAATTTTGGAGTTCTGGGGAATGTAGAGTACCCTTCATCACCATTACTCCAGATCCAAACTAACCGGAGTGGTAGTACCTTTAAGAGTCCATTTATGAGTTAAATAGAGAAAATGAGTTAAAAAAATGTGTAAATAAATAAAAAAATGTTTTCGGCAAAAAATAACCCACAATGGGTTGACATGTCGTAAAATCTAACCGACCAACCAACCAACCAAATATGGATTAAGCAAATGAATCGTCAACTAAGACCCTGATATAGCACCATGGAGCTACACCTGCAAGTCGGCTGATTTGCATTTGTATACATTTATTTTAAGCTAATATTTCAGGGCACCTGATGTGACAATCTCAGAACACTACCGAAATATATATATATATATATATATATATATATATATATATATATATATATATATATATATATGCGACAGTGCTATATTGGGTATTGAGGCATTTGAGATTGGTTCCCACGCTATAACTGACTGATGTCTAAAACGTGGTCCTGCGTTTGTATCTACCCGTTACCCGATAGCTCAGCGTCGGTCCCAGGTTCCTTTGCCTACCCGGCTACATGACACCCCTACTGTCACACCGATCCGCTAACGATCCTGTCCTACTAAATTTAGAAATGTTTGTATGAGTTTCTCTAAATAACAAGCCCGAACTCGTTATAGTTCCTTTGTCGGAATTTGTTTGAACGTTTCCAAATAATAATAATAATAATAATCTTACTATAATGGAAATTCGGTGTCTGTTTGTCTTTAACCGAAACTACATCATTGCTTATGTCACAAGACCCTCGGGAATTGTATAAGAGTATTTAATTGATAGTCAATATCATTAATACATAGAATGAATCTTATTTTCATGAAAATCTGAGTTTGATTTGCCTGTAAATAGCCAATGTTATTTGTATTTACCACGTACCCACGTGTACGGGTTAGGCACAAGGCCCTATTAATGTGGGACCACCCACGAACCGAAGCTCATGGTGGCGGGTGCAAAAAATGCGTGGATCCCGTCGGCATTCCCCTTGAGGGGCGCCTCAAGCACTGGGCAATAAACCCAGCCCTACCCCTTTAAATAGAGGGGGCAGGTGTTGCCGGGGGGGGGGCTGCGATCACGCCGTTAATTTCATTAATAGACACAGGCCCAGAAGAGCCCGTGTTATGGTATTTGCCTCTCATCCCACTTATGAGGGCATGCCACAAGGACATTTTTATGTGGGCCACCCACAAGCCGAAGCTCATGGGTGTAATCTCAAAAAATGCGTCGATCCCGTCAGCATTCCCCCTCTGTCCCGGTTGATCACCGAATGAAAATGAAGGAAAGCAAAAAGATAGACAAATACTTGGACCTTGCCAGAGAACCGAAGAAGCTGTGGAACATAAAGGTGAAGGTCGTACCAATTGTAATTGGTGCCCTTGCAACGATCCCCAAAGCACTGGAAAAGAATTTGGGTGAACTAGAAATCAGGAGACTTGCTGTCACTCAGCCTCCAGTGAACCACCAGCTACGGCAGGTGTGATAAACATAATAATAATAATAATAATAATAATCTTATTATAATGGAGATTGTGTGTTTTTCTGTCTGTAACCGAAACTATTACTACTCAAGTTACAATTCCCTTAATTATTTACGTCAAATTCTCTATGATTTCATTTTTTTAAACCTTCAGTTATTAATAAAATTGTTTTACATTATTAATACTGTTGACCATATCTACGTACTAATAACATGCAATTGTATTTATATATACAACAAAATAGCGGTTTACAGTTTGAATGAGAAGGCTAATTTGCATATTGATATTTAAAATTTTATTTTAATAAATATGTGCTTGGTATTATTGATTTCTAATTGTTTGATTTTATCTTAAGAAATATAAACAAAAATCTCATGGATAAATCTTAAAATAAATTTATTTACAAGAAGAAATAACTGTAATATAATCCTTTACTTCCTATTTTAACTAAATAGTTAAATTAGGGAAATTTACCAATGAAACAGGGGAGTAATGGAAAATGATGGAATAGTTAGTTTCAAAGTTGTTCTATTTTTCGATTATACCCCCTCTGTTGCAGATCTTTTTATCTGCATTCTTAGTCAGTTTCGTTATCATTTCTAATTTAATATGATATTTTATTATATCAAAACTTAAATACTTGCACCCGGAGGGTGCATATATTTGCTAGTAATAATAATGGGAGTTTGAGATAAAAAAAAGTATCACTTTACCTCAGACAGAAGACCAAACATAGTATTGATTAAGAAAAAAGAAAAAAGAAGAAAAAAAGAAAGAAGAAAAAGTGATCTTGTCAACTAATAGACTTTGCAATTCTAACAGATCACAGGGTGAAGATGAAGGAAAAACGAAAGGATAGGTAAATATCTAGATTTTATCTGAGAATTGAAAAAAAAAACTGTGGGATATGAGGGTGTAAGTGATACTAATTGTTGTTGGTGTACTCGGTATATTCCCAAAAAGCTTGGAAAAAAGACTGGAGGAACTGGCAATCAGAGGAAGAATTGAGACCATCCAGACAACTGCACTGGTGAAATCGACCAGAATACTCACAAGAGTCCTAGAGACCTGAGAGACTTGTTGTCACTCCGACTCCAGTGAAAGACTATCAGCTAACGCTGGTGTAAAAACTCATATAATATATAATAATAATTCTCAGTCAAAAGACCGAATCTTGTTAGTTTACAGTCTACTTGTCGTCCCAGCAGACAAGTGAAATCAAAAGAAAGCGAACAATGAATCAGTAGACATAGCCAGAAAGGAGAAAAAAAAAAAAAAAAAAAAAAAGAAAGTTTTGAAACCATGGTAACGATGATATCAGTAATAGTCCGGTACCTTGACACAATCCCAAGAGCCTGGGAACTGGAGATCCGTAGACAAAATTAAATTTCAGAATAAAAAAATTAAAAGTTATATCCAGACGAAAGTGTTACATAATTCGTGAGTAGAAAATTACAATTAACCGTTGAAAAAAGTTATTGACGGCAGTTCACCTTTCGCTGACCTGGGCGCCTACTTCTAATTGGCTGGAGGAAAGGCGTATGAAAAGGAACTGGTTAAGTTAGTTAAATTTGGGCTAGAAAAGAGCAGACGAAAGGGTCCTTTGCTCCTAAGATGCTAGCTTCTGGCCGCACGGTTGAAAAACCTTTTCGGTTACGGGTTTTTAAATATAAAAAATCATCCCAGTCTTGCTTAATAATTAAAAAATAAGAAGAAAATAAGCACAGACACCTAGCCCAGCAGACCAAATCAGCCCAGAAGAAGATGGCCGCCAACGAAGCAGACCCAGTAAAAACACATCTCATCATCTCCTATCTTGAGTTTAATTAAGTTTAGTTAATCCTGTAATTGAGTTTATTTAAGATTTTAGTTCAAATATTTTTTCATCATACTTGTTAGAATCTGTGTCACCAATTTAAGGGTTCAGTTGTTCTACTGTTGTTCACATAATCCAATTGATGATCCAAGTCTGTAGTTTTCATTGTAATATATAATTCAGACGTGTGTGGTTATCCTCTGGTGTTAATCCAAAGAAAAGTCTTCCTGGCAGAAAGTTTAACCAGTAATTGATTTGAGCACAGTACAAACAATCTTAAATGCTTTCTGTCCCCTCATCTCATTGGCCAATTTCCACCGAAAATGACTGCTACTGTTGGAAAAGTTCACGAATATTTTGTTTATATCTTATACTAAAGATAATCCAACAACACTCATTATCATTTGTAAAAATTTATAATTTGTATTATTTGGATTTTTCGGACCGTTACCCTCATTTTTATTTTTATATACACAATGTTTCAGCTGATATGCTCTCCGGCCTTCCTCAGGTGCTTTTTGTCAAAACCGGCAACCTTCTTGTCAAACTCGGGAGCCTTCATATCTTAATCAGGAGCCTTAAGGGGATATAAGGTGTGCTCCAATTCCCCACCTGGATTTATAGACTAGCCGTAGTCACGGGGATTATTCCTTCGCCAATTACTAGCCATACTGCGTGGCTGATACACTTCTTAAACAGTTCTACTAGCACTCATTGGATTAAATAAAGGGTTCGGTTCGGAGTTCCGTGAAGGCTCCCGATTAAGACATAAAGGTTCTCGAGTTCGACTAGAAGGTACTCGAGTTCGACACGAAACACCTGAAGAAGGCCGGATGGTGCATCGGCCGAAACATTGTGTATATAACAATAAAGGTAAGGACAATAGTCCAAAAACTCTAAATGATACACTTCGTTTTGATAAGAAATTCTTATTAAATTTAATTTGAATTTAATTTTTTTTCATCACGTCTATTATCATTTTGATAGAAAATTATTATCTATATACAATATTGGTGTTCCTATAAAATACGACCGTTATCATCTTGCAACACCCTCTGGTTAAAAATGATACCGCCCAAATCATCCAAGATAGAATGCAAAAATGTAGATCCTGATTATCTGATGCTGCTTATCTGACGAATTCTTATTTCTTATGAATGCCGTCACATCAGCTAAATAATGGACCATTCCGTTTTTATAATAAAGAAAGAAAAGGAAGAAAAAGAACATGCTACACAGAAACATATAATAAGAAAGAAAGAGAGTATGGGAAAGATAGAGGGGTGAGCATGTGGAAGCGATAACGCGAATCTATTTCAATCATAACGAATTATGATGAAAATATGAAAAGAAGGAAAAAAGAGTGAGAATTAAATCAAGATTATTATAAAGTAACTTGTCGGGGTGGCCTAAAGTCGGTATCAGCCAAATAGCGAGAGAGTCTATCCACTTTTTACTAGCGCTAGACCATGGAGATACCTACCATCAGCTCCTTACTTTACCGCACATATTCCTGTGCTACTCATACGCTGAGTTGGCGATGGCTGGTATCAAACACGGAACCTTGTGGTTCCTAGTCGAACGTTCTACCGACTGAGCTAAACCGGCACATGGAACTATTTAGTAATAGTTTTTAAGTAAACATATCAAACGTTGTAATAATTAAATTAGTGGTAGTCCTGATAGAAAATCCTTATCCTATTAAAATGGAGATCGTGTTATTATTATTAATACAGTTTGCCATATCTACATACTAGATATTTACCTCGTACCCCACTTGTACGGGTTAGGCACAAGGCCCTATTAACGTGGGACCACCCACAAACCGAAACTCATGGGTGGCGGGTGAAAAATTGGGCGCGTCTCAGGCGCTGGGCAATAAACCCAGTCCTGCCCCTTTAAATCGAATGGGCAGGTGTTGCCTGGCGGTGGGGATGGCCCCCTGGGATCGACGCCGTTAATTATAGCAATCCCCACCTGTTGGGCGGGGCTACATACTAATAACATGCAATTATATTTATATATACAACAAAACAACGGTTTACAGTGTGAACGCGAAGGCAAATTTGCATATTGACATTAAAAATCTGATTTTGATAAATATGTGCTTAGTATTATTGATTTCTGATTGTTCAGTTTTATCTTAATGAATATGAGCAAAAATCGCAGAGATAAATCTTAAAAGAAATCCATTAACATGAAGAAATAACTGTAATTTTATTCTTTACTTCCTATTTTAACTGAATAGTTAAATTAGGAAAATTTAGCAATGAAGACGGGAGTGATTGAAGAGTAAGTTTCAGAAGTTCTATTTTTTTTTCTGTTTCAAAACTTTTTATCTGCATTCTTATTTAGTTTCATTAGCCTTTCTAATTTTGATATACTATTTGATTACATTAAAACTTAAATACTTCCACCCGGACGGACGGTGCATATATTTGCTAGTTAAGTTTAATTAACTTTTGAATTTAGATATTCTTTTTGATAATACACTATTACACCAAGGGAGAAGAAAGACCCAAAATAATATGTTGTGGTAAAATTACCAAAGTCTGAATAAGGAAAAGGAAAAAAAAGAGATACTGTAGGGTGTTTTCCTCACTTATGAAACAAAACAGCTTGCGGGCCACGGTCGATATAATTGTTTACACAAGAAAAGAAAAACACAGACGAAACAAAGCTGTTAGTGTGAACGAAATAAGTTACCCCAGGTTTTATTTTAGGGTATGTTATGGTTAAAATTCCGCAAACACCCTGTTGGCACGGCTTAGAATACGCCGATTGCATCCTCAGTCGAGGAGTAAGGACCTCATCCCCAAAAAGGGTATCTTGGGTATGGAGCTAAACTGTATCTGGTGGTGAGACTCCTGTTCCGGAGCTCTATGGAGTGTGGTGTATTTCTTTATTTCTATTCTTCCTGGAGTGGTAGTATATGTTAGGATCCAATCTACGAGTTAAATAGATACAAAAAAAGAGTTTTGAAGATGTGCTTAAAAGTAGTTTTAAAACAGATTTGAGTCCAAAACAAAAATGAATTGAACAAAAATATCTTCAGCATAAAATATGTCACTGTCTGTCTGTCTGTCTGTCTGTCTCTGTCTCTGTCTCTGTCTGTCTGTCTGTCACCCTCTCACTCTCTCTTATATATATATATATATATATATATATATATATATATATATATATATCAATCTCAATTTGTTCATATCTATCTATCTATCTATCTATCTATCTATCTATCTGAGTCTGTTCGTATCTATCTACCTGTCATAGTTTGTTCAGATATATCTATCTATCTCATTCTTCTCCCCCCCCTCTCTCTCTACCCTCTCTCTCTCTCTCTCTCTCTCTCTCTCTCTATATATATATATATATATATATATATATATATATATATATATCTTTGTCAATTCATATCTATCTATCTCTATCTATCTCAGTCTGTTCATTTCCATCTATCTATCTGTCTATCTATCTATCTCATTCTTTCTTTCTTTCTTTCTTTCTTTCTTTCTGTCTGTCTGTCTCTCAATATATATATATATATATATAATATATATATATATATATATATATATATATATCAGTCTGTTAATATGTATCTATTTTCGTCTGTTCATATCTATCTATTTATTTATCTGTCTTAGTCTCTTTCATATCCATCTATCTCTCATTCTGTTCGTATCAATCTTCCTGTCATAGTCTGTTCATATCTATCGATCTATCACAGTCTGATCACATCTATCAATCTTTTATCAATCAATCAATCAATCAATCAATTTATGTGGGTATGTTTGTATGTATGTATGTATTAGGAATACCCCAAAATTGGCTGCTACAGTTTTTTAAAAACGAATTAGAATTAATTAAATCAATTATTTAAGGTCAAACTTTTGTCTAAATAGATACGTAGTAACATAATGACCACAATAAAAAAGCAAAATAATATTACACATGTAATTCATTTTTAATACATTTAAAACGATTTTTTGTCAAATCTAATTGTGTTCGACCATAATAGCGTGTTTACAGAATTAATTAGCGATTTTTAAAAAAATACCAAAAATCAGGAAATTATCCGATTTTAATGAAATTTTCAGTATATATTTATCAATTAATGAATTTTATAATGCACCAGTTATTTTATTTCAAAACTTAAATTGAGTATTTTTCCTATGAAAAATTAATATATAAAATTCATTTAAAATATGAATATTCTGATGTTAAGTTTAAAATGTTATATTTTGAGATTTTAGAAATAAATATCTATCTAATGCAAAAACTAAGTGATCTGAAAAAATCAGAAAGTTTTGAAATAAAATAAATAATGCATTATAAAATTCGTTCATTGATAAATCAACACTGAAAATTTCATTAAAATCCGATAATTCCCTGATTTTTGGTAAATTATTTTCTGTAGTGGGGGCTAAATTCATTTTGTCAAAAACGGATTTTAGGTCAATTTTGGGTATACCTACCTAGTATCTATCTATCTATCTATCTATCTATCTATCTATTTTGCTTCCCATTCTGCTTTCCCTAAATCTTCCCCCCTTAACTCACCAATCCACTATCCGTCAAGCCCCTAATTCCGATCATTTGTGATCCGGCTCCCCCCGGCTTTATAACAGACACGTGTCGTTTTACGAAGGAATTTTGCCTAAACAAACCACGCTGTCTGACGACCCACTCGCTTTGCAGGGCAGGTAGAGTGGCACGGGTTGGCCGGGCGTGAATCGGGTGGAAAGCAGACGGTTGCACGTGCAAAACTCGTTTGCCGTCAAGGCACGAATCCACCCGGACAATCCCCCGTCCCACCCTCTTTCCCCATTGACAAGGTCAGGTAAACACAGCCCGCCGTTTCTTACCGTGGGAACGTGACCTCTTAATATACACAAGCATGGAACAGGCATTTACCGTGGCTCAGCTGATAAGGACGTAGACTGCTGTTTTGGCCTGGTTTGGGTCTTATTTCTCTAACCGGCATATCAACACCTTTATGGGTTATTTATTTAGGGGCCGGTTTAGCACAGTCGGTAGAACAGTTGACAAGGTTCCAAGTTCGATACCGGTCCCCGCCAACTCAGTGTATGAGTAGCACAATTTGGGTAATCTGATCTGTACGGTAAGGTGGGGAGCTGACGGTAGGTGTTGCGCTCTACCTCAGATAAAAATAATCTCCCTGGTCTAGCGATTGCGAAAAGGGGATAGACTCCCTCGCTGTCCTGCTGATATCGACAATAAGCCACTTCGCAAACTTAATGCCGAAAATTATATTCACAAACTATATTTTCTAGGTTCCATTCCATTTTTTTGATAAATTTGTTATTCGATTTGTCGATGGCCGTTTTAGTTTAGTCGGTAGAGCCCCCAGCTCGGGACCCAATGATTCAGGGTTCTATACCGGCTCGCGCCAACACAGCGCATGAATAGCACAGCTTGCATCTGTGTGGGAAGTGGAGAGCTTATGGTAAATGTGGAACTTCACCCCAACCGCAACAACAATGTTCCTGGTCAAGCACTAGTGAAAAGAGGATAGACTCCCTCGTTGTTTGGCTGATATCCTCAATAAGTCACTCCACCGACTTTACTTTAATTTATATTATTTAAAGTAAAGTTGTCGGAGTGGCCCATTGTGATATTAGTCGAACAGCGAGGGAGTCTATCTCCTTTTCGCTAGCGCTAGAGCAGGGAGATTGTTATGCTATGGTGAACACCTCATCTACCGTCAGCTCCTATTCTTTAGCGCATAGTTCAGATTACCTAAGCTACGCTACACATGCGCTGAGTTGGCGAGGACCAGTTACAAACCCTGAAAAATTCTACCGACTAGCTAAACCGACCATTAATATATATAAAGGAAGTTGTATGTATGTATGTATGTATGCCTGTAGAATGGAGGAGACTATGAAAATAAAAACGACAAAGTAAATACATATACATATTCACCATCACCAGAGTTTGCTTTTTGTGTAAAAATAATGAAGATATTATGTAAATCTGGGAAATTAAAAGATTAGGATTTGAATATTAAGAGAAGGGAAAAGTTATTGGTGGCGTTTGTGATTAAAACGTAAACAAATCAATTATAGAATACAAAAACAATCAATGGATCTGCAAGACTAAGGTTTTTATCACCCCTCTACACAGGCAACGCCGGGTAGTCACTTCTAGTTATATATAAAGTATTCCTATCTAATATAAAATAATTTGCATACAATTGTATGGTTTCAATTATTTATACAATACACATTTATATAATATCAAGTATTCATATCTAATATAAAATATTTGCACATTGTTATACAATCTCAACATGGTCGATTGGTTTTTACGGCATGTCCAATCATCTAGGGTTATTTTATGCTGAATGGTTAGGGAATCGTTTTCATTGTATGATTATATTTACATTTGTTGAGTACTTGTTTAAGAATAGGTTTTTGCACATAGTGATATGATAACAAGTATTCCTATCAAACACAAATAATTTGCACGCAATTGTATGATTTCAAGTATTCCTATGTAATACTTAAAATTAGTACATAATCTTATGGTTTCAAGTAACTATTTCTATTTAATAATGATAATTCGTTTGCTAAGAGTTATATGATTTAAAGTAACTAAAAATCCTTAGTAAACAATTATAGGTTCACGTAACTATTCCAAAATACAAATAATTAACAGCTACATGGTTTCAAGTATTCTGATCTAATACAAATAATTTGGACACAGTTGTATGGTTTCAAATATTCCTATCTAATATGGATAATTTGCACACAATATTATGGTTTCAACTACTATTTCTATTTGATAATACTCATTTGTTTGTACACAGCTACATAGTATCAAGTATTCCTATCTAATACAAGTAATTTGCACACAATTGTAGAGTTTCAAGTTTCAAGTATTTATATAATACCTAGTTATATGATATCAAGCGTTCATATCTAATACAAATAATTTGCACACACTTGTATAGTTTCAAGTATTTATAAAATACACAATACATATAAAGTATTCCAACCTAATACAAATAATTTGCACATCGTTATATAATTTCAGTTCTATTTCTATTAAATACTAATAATGATATAGTTTCTAGTAATTATTTCTACCAGTACAAAAAAACACCCTCCGGGCGATGTAAAGATAGATTTTTGAAACATATTGCCTGAGGGGTGGGAGTAAAAAATTCAATGTCTGCGAGTATGTACCCTAAGTAAGTAAAATCATCAAATTCATAAAGGATTAAAAAATAAAACAATTTGAAATGTAAACTTTAAATATGTATTAAAATTAAAAAAAACTACATATTGATATATAATACCAGTCATGTATTTATTAAAACTTGTTTTAAAAAACAATGAGGACTGTCTAATGTTGCATGTTCAAATTTTGAGTTATGACGATTTTGGGTAAACAGTGACGTAAGCAGTGGGGTAATTTTTGGCACAGACAAAAACCGGAAGCGAATCTCCATTATTAATAGATGATTTAATAATAGTCATTAAGAGTTATATGATTTTAAGTAACTAATAATCAATTATAAAGAAAACAATTATAACTTGAAGAAACTATTCTTAATACAAATAATTTACAGTTATATGGTCTCAACTATTCCTATCTAATACTAACAATTTTCACACATATTTATTTGACCCCACAAGAAAGTTTAGATATGGCAACCAACATTTGGTGTCTCCTAAGAAGCCAGAAAAACCCTGAGTATTGCACAGTTATATGGTTTCAAGT
>CM042158.1:48347624-48360124 GCA_023376005.1 Doryteuthis pealeii
ACCTCGAGTAGATTACTTTTATCCATTTTATAAATAAATTTTGCTCTACATTGTATTGAGCACTTTGTATTTGTTTTTCTCAGTCTTAACCACTGGATACTATGCGCTTCCAACGATCGTACTCGTACCCCCGGTAAGCTACTACTCATACATTAAAACAATATATATATATATATATATATATATATATATATTATGAAATGGGTACAAGAGATAACCTACTCGAGTTTCACCATAAGGATATTCAGGGTTAAATCCACTGAATTAATCGAGATACCGATTAATTGCAGTCGATTACACGTGTGTGTTCATTGCATTCGAACACAATGCAATGAACACACACGTGTAATCAACTATTATCGGTATCTCGTCAGTGGATTTAACCTTGAAGATCCTTATGGTGAAACTCGAGTAGGTTATCTCTTGCACCCATTTTATAATAAATTTGTCTACTTACGTATTGAGCACTTTGTTTTGTTATATCGCTGACTTACCCCCTGAATTCTGCACTACCTAACTATCTGACCATATTCATCGGTAAGTCACCTTTTCCATTATATATATATATATATATATATATATATATATATATATATGTTAAAAATAAATAAATAAAATATATATATATATATATATTTCTACATGGTTTTGTAGAAATTTACTTGAGTCGACTAGTTTTTTTTTGCTTTTATTGCCCCCTCTCCTTTCTTTTTTATTTTCTTGACGGACGAGCCTCCACAAATATATTGGTAGGTAATCGTGTACGAGTCGAATTTTAAATAGCAACTTCTTTTCGGGCCAACATTTTAGAATAGGCTTTTTAGGCAGTTAAAGGTCTCGTTAAATTTAAAGGAAGACATGCACACAGTTAAACAACCTTTCCTGATTTGCCAATTGATAAAACACTTAACCAAGTCTCACCTAAAATTGCTCAGTCGGCGAGGCTTAGAATATTACTTGATAGATTAGCTGACCCCCCCAAAAAGAAAACAGGGCCTGTTCTAGTTATGACCCTAAACTGCATCACTCTGTGAGGCTCTAGCTCTTTGGAGTCGTCATTGTCATTACTTCTTTTCGAGCGAAAACTTTAGAATAGGCTTTTATATATTTACCAACTCCTCCGTACGAGCAGGATGTGACACAAGGTCAATTTCTTAAGCTGGGTCTAACAGATTTGAAATCAGAGTTTTCCTTCTCTTAGGCTGGTTACCTAGCCATGGTTAAAAATCCCAGTCTACCCTACAATTTAATCCTAGTTGGAGGAATAGTTTGATGCATACCTTTCCCATAGGTATTAGAGCTATGTGAAATGCAAACACTCTCGTCCAGGATTTGAACTTTGGTCGACGAGTCCATTTCTAGCGGCTCTAACCATTATACCACCCGCTTCCATAATCGAATAGATTTTTAGGCAGTTAAAGGTGTCGTTAAAATTTAAACAGTTTTATGTGGGTACAAAATTTAAGAATTGTGATCATAGATTCATTTTCTTTGTTTTCACCTGAATCTCACCAGATGATAGTTTGGTTTGTTTTGTTTTACGGCATATCAACCTCAGTGGGTCATTTAATGCCGATAAAGTTTTGAAATAAATCAATTCTTAATGGATAATACAATTTAAAAAAAAAATACATTTTTTTATTTAACCCATAGATGGGACCCTAACAGGTACTACCACTCCGGGTCAGAGTGGACCAGGGAGCAATGGTGATGAAGGGGTGCTCCACATTCCCCAAACCTCCAAAACTGGAACCTCACCATCAGATAGAGTTTAACGTCATTCCCAGGACATGTAGACCCGCAGCCACCGTCTTCTAGCACCCATATGATAAAAAGGGGATTGGGGCTTGCCATAAGGGCAATAGGGTTTGGAAAATCATATAGGTGCTAGGGCTTGACGTGACCAGCCGATTGATCGGAGCGGGCCTCTCCGACCGCCCGTCTAGCCCAAGATAGGGCCTAAGTGGAGTATTGCATGCCATGAACTGCTCATCCACCTGGGCTCTATCCTTAAGCATCACGGGTCGCCAACCACGGCCAACAGGTGGCCCCATTGGGGGAGTCTTACTCCTCAGCAGAGGTGCAGTCAGTGCATTCTAATGCCCCAGCCGACAGGGCGGCTCCCCAGATGATTATCACAGGAAGAAGAACTACGATAGAAAACGCAAGAAATTCTCAGTAAGGGGGTTATTGCATTTACCTGATCCTGGGTAATCACAGTAATCTTTTTTACCCCCCCTACCAAAACTGGCTTTCTAAATATCTTTCTGTTCTCACGGTTGGTTCTTGCCAATCAGAAACAAGTGCAAGATCAGTTTAAGTCCTGTCAATAAAATATTTTTTTTTCATGATTCAGAATTTCCATTGTTTTTTTTTATTTCTACACTACCGTACATAATTCATAGGCACAGCAGGTACTGTAAGCAACCTGAGTGTTTTGTTTATCAAAATGGCTTTTGGCATTAAATGACCCGAAAAAAGGGGTTGATATGTCATAAAATAAAACAAGGAACACTCCCTATCCCCCTCTCCCTCTCTTGTATCTCAACAAGGTCATATATCTCTATCTATTTGTCTCAGTTCACATCTATCTATTTATCTATCTATCTATCTCAAAGTTTATATCCATTAATCAGCCTATCTATCTATCTATCTATTTATTTATCTATCTACCCTTAATATAATAAGTTCACTTATACATACATTCAACCATACATACATCAAATTTTATCAATGTCAAAAAGAGGTTCGATATGCAGTAAAACAGATCAAACCACTCTCTCTCTTTCTCTCTCACTTACTCTCTCTATCTCACCAAGATCATATCTATCTATCTATCACTGTTTTTATCTATCTATCTATCTATCTATCTATCACTGTTTTTATCTATCTATCTATCCATCTATCTATCTATCTATCACTGTTTTTATCTATCTATCTATATATCTATCTATCTATCTATCACTGTTTTTATCTATGTATCTATCTATCTATCTATCTATCTATCTGAGTTTACTCAAGTCTATCTATCTATTTATCTATCTATCCTTAATATAATACCTTCACCTCTACTTACATCCAACGATATACTTATCTGCCCCTCGTGGCCTGTGTGCTTCGGCCTCTGGACAGGCTAAGTAAGGTTAACTGTGTTGATCCCAGGGAGCTATAACCCAGGCAGTACCTGCTCCCTTTATTTAAAGAGGCCGGGCTGGATTTATTGCCCAGTGCATGAGGCGCCCCCTTGAGGGGGAATGCCGACGGGATCAACGTATTTTTGCACCCACCACCCATGAGCTTCGATTTGTGGGTGGGCCCACATATAAATGTCCTTGTATCAAGTCTGCATAAGTGAGATACATGGCAAATACCTACTTACATACCCAAATTTTATCTCTGCCAATATACAAAGCCTTTGAACATATACGGAGCACCTGACACACACACACACACACACACACACACACACATATATATATATATATATCCCCAATCCCCCCCACACACACCCAAACTTCCATCTCCTCTCTTAATATAAAACATGAAAATTTCTTTTCATGACATCTCCCCTTTACCTCTTACCAATATACACACACACCTCTCCTACCTCTTACCAATACACACACACACACACATACACACACACGCACACACACACACACAACCTTGAGTTTTCACTTCCGCTGTCGTTTATCGCTACAGAAAAAAAATATACACACACACACACTACCACATACCTAAAAAATGCACAATGTTTCCTTCAATACACACACTAACAGCGCTACATACTCACACCTTAAAATAGAATATTTGATGTCATATTTCAAAACCGTCTCCTTTTTTCAAACTTCAGAAAAATTTTTAAACAGACTGAATAAGAAGGATTACCACTCACTTTTTTCATCATTCTGTGATATATAATTTCTTATCTTATGCCCTGAAGATGATCTATTTAATAGATCGAAACACTGCAGCGTCGGCCAATAAACTCACCACTTAACCCATTTAAACCTGTGTTTTTTCATTTTCTTGATATATTACACACACACACACACACACACACACACACACACACACACACATATATATATATATATATATATATATATATATATATATATATTTACAAACCCTTCCGCACGAGCAAGGTCAATTTCTTAAGCGGAGCTTAATAGGTTTGAATTCGGAATCTTCCTTCTCCTAGACTGGTTACCCATCCAATTATATATCGGTGTATCTTTACGAAGGGTACTGCCTGGCCGTTTATTGTTTACAAGGCAACAATAAATGACCAGCCAGACGCAGACACATTTTCACTCTCACAAATATTTACGATCAATCGATAAACTTTTTTTCTAAATGAATCTATATTCATCTTTCAAAAACTGATTTGGCTATTTTGAGCGTCATTGTTATTATTATTATTATTATTATTATCATTATTATTAGTATTATTATTTGAATTTTCTAATTAGAATTGACAGTTCGTAATATCGATCAGATATTTATTCCTCTGGCTTCAGAACATCAGGGAAAATGCCATAAAAATTTGGGGGGTGGGATTTTCCTTTTGAAATGGTTCGTTCTGTAGAGGCTGCGATGATGACGACGACAGGTTGCCGGTATCTTCAAAACAGCGTCAAGTTGGATTTACATGTAAGGGATAAGGAAAAAACCTCTTGTCAAATTGGACTGAATCATATACATTCTATTCATTATCTATCTATCTATCTATCTATCTATCTATCTATCTATCTATCTCAGGTCGTTTCCATCTCTCTATCAACCTATCTATCCATCTATCAATCAATATATCAATCTATCTATCTAAGTCTTTCATATCTATCTATCTATCTATCTCAGTCTGTACGTTTTTATCCATCTTTCTTTCTTCCTTTCTCTCTATCACTGTTTCTATCTATCTATCTCAGTCTCTTATTTATCTTTCTTTCTTTCTTTCTTTCTTTCTTTTTCTTTCTTCCTTTCAATCTATCACTGTATCTATCTATCTATCTATCTATCTATCCCAGTCTGTTAGTTTTTATCTGTCGGTAGAGCGTTCAGCTAGGAACCACAAGGTTACATGTTTGATATCGGCCCTCGCCAACTCAGAGGATGAGTAGCACAGGGTTCTATGCGGTAAAGTGAGGAGCTGATGGTAGGTGTGGCGCTCCACCTCAGACACTAAAAAACAATTTCCTTGGTCTAGCGCTAGTGAAAAGGTGGTAGACTCCATCGTTGTCTGGCTGATACCGAGATTAGGCCACACCGACGACTTTACTTACTTACTTTACTATATATATATATATATATATATATATATATATATATATATATATATATATATATATATATAAATTGCCTTACTCTCTCTCTGTCTCAGTCTGTCTGTCTGTCTATATATATATATATATATATATTATATATATATATATATATAGCAACAGAAAGCAAGAGCAACGGAGCACCAGCACAATTTCTAAATTTCGCCAGTAGCGAAACCCGACTGACTTTTCATCAGCCCAATTCATTAACCTCCCGACATTAACAGCTGCCATTGAGGAGCGGTGTTTTTTTAACTATTAAATACATATATTTGTTCATATATTTTACGATCATCAGAGAGATCAAATCTGTAAACAACAGACGATCATTACTTTATGCTGGCGGTGCAAAGTTAAATAAAGTCGCTCCTAGAGAGCTCTACCGGGTTTTGGGAGCATATACATACAGCCGTTTCGTCTAAAAACGATAAGGTATTGGCTCAAATATCGGTGCCTGAAGTCTCATCAAAGACGAATTCGAATGAAACAAGTGTTTTTAAAACTAAACGTGAATGTCTTGATTCCTAGTCGTCGGGGCGGCCTAATATCAGTATCAGCCATGCAGCGAGGGAGTCTATCCCCTTTTCACTAGCGCTAGACCATGTCCTACTTCCGAACTTCCGCCCAATTCTTATTTCTTATGAGTGTCGTCATCTCCGCTAAATAGCGGATCATTCCTTTTTTATTATGAAGAAAGAAAGGAAAGAAAAAGGACATGCTACACAGAAAAAATATAATAAGAAAGAAAGAAAGAAAGAAAGAGCGTAGTGAAAAGGTAGGCAGAGGGGGTGAGCAAACATGATGAAAAGATGTAAAGAAGGAAAAAAAAAGAGTGAGGGATAAATTCGTAAACATTTTATATAGTGAACTATTTTGCAATAGTTCTTTAGTAATTAAGTAAAGTCGTCGGGGTAGCCTAAAGTCGGTATCAGCCAGACAGCAAGATAGTCTATCCCCTTTTCACTAGCGCTAGACCAAGGAGATTGTTTTTTTGCGTCTGGGGTGAAACGCCATACCTACCATCAGCTCCTTACTTTACCGCACAGATCCCTGTGCTACTCATACGCTGAGTTGGCGAGGGCGAGTATCGAACTAGGAACCATGTGGTTTCTAGCCGAACGCTCTACCGACTGAGCTAACCCGGACCTACAAAATACTCAACAATAAAACAACCTTGAGTCATATTTTGGCTTTGTGGGAAGCGAACTAAATAACGTAAATGACATCAAAACGCACATAATACATATGCGACACATGCATATATATATATATATATATATATATATATATTATAGAAAAAGAAAAAATGACACGTCAGAAAAAGGAAAAAAGACCGAACGAGTCACAATACAAAATTGACGTAGTCGGGAAAATACAAATAAAACAGGGTGAGTCGCAATGCAATAAATATCTTTAGAATGCTCAATAGGTTCATATAACCGGTTAGAGGACTGAATAAGTAAGCAAATTTACCGAAAAGACATAACACAGGCATATATATATATATATATATATATATTATATATTATATATATATATTATATATATATATATATATATTGTTCGTAAATACAGATATTGACAGATACCAAGCACCGCTGACTTTGCGTCTACACTACCCAAACATATATATATATATATTATATAATATTATATATATATATATATAGAGAGAGAGAGAGAGAGAGAGAGAGAGAGAGAAAAAAATAATAGCAGTAAAGCGTGACTAACAGCAACATTTCTTCACCATTGTTATTTAATATTTTTATTAAAACGCCTACAAGTTAACTAACAAACTATCATATACAGCTATTTTTTATCATCTTAATATATACTAGCAAATATATGCACTCCCAGGGTACAGTATGTAAGTTTTAATGTAATAAAATATTATATTAAAATAGAAAGGTTAATGAAACTAAATATGGATGCAGATAAAATGATCTGAAACAGAGGGGGTATAATCGAAAGATAGAACAACTGAAACTTACACTTCCGTCAATCCCGACTTTCATTGCTAAATTTTGCTATTCTAACTATTTATTTAAAATAGGATGTAACGAATAAAATTACAATTATTTCTTCTTGTTAATGGATTTCTTTTAAGATTTATCCCCGAGATTTTTGCTCATATTCATTAAGATAAAACCAAATAATTTGAAATTCAATAATACCAAGTACATATTTACTAAAAACAAATTTTTGATATCAATATGAAAATTAGACTTCCTGTTCACACTGTAAACCGCTATTTTGTTGTATATATAAATACAAATACTTTTGTAACTATGTAAATATGGTCAACACTGTTAGTAATGTAAAATAATTTTATCAATAATTCAGGTTTAAATAAAAATAAAATGGTATTTATGAACTTTTGTTTAGTAAATTAGGTTGTCCCAGAAAAAAACAGAACCCACAAATTTTGTAAGAAAACTCTTAATTTTAACTAGGGGGGGGGGTACGGTTAGGATATGGTTTGGGTTTTAGGGTTAGGATAAGGGTTAGGGTTTAGGGTTTAGGGTTAGTTTAATGGGAAAATGAATAAATAATTTGGGTTCTTTTTTTCTGGGTCACTCTGTACAAGGTCACACAGAAAAAACAGAACCAGAACCCTAACCCCAATCCCAACCCTAACCCTAAACCCTAACCCTAACCCTAAACCCCTAGTTAAAATTAAGAGTTTTATTACAAAATTTGTGGGTTCTATTTTTTCTGGGACACCCTAATTTACTAAACAAAAGTTCATAATTACCAATAAAATTATGCAGAATGTGACGTAAATAACTGAGCGCATTGTGACTTGAGTAGTAATATAGTTTCGGTTATAGACAGACAAAGACACAATCTCCATTATAATAAGATATATATATATATATATTCACCAACCCCTCGGCACGAGCAGGATGTGACACCAGGTCAATTTCTTAAGCGGTTTGAATTCAGAGTTTTCATTCTCCTAGACTGGTTACCTAGTTATAGTTAAAGAACCCAGTCTGCCATGCTATTTACCCATAGCTGGAGGGAGAGCTGGATTCATACCATTCCCAAGGGTATTAACGCCATGTGAAATGCAAACGTTTCGTCCAGGAATTGAAATCGGGTCGACGAGTCCATTTTCACGACTCTAACCATTAGACCACGCGCCTCCATAATATATATATGTATATAAAAGTCATCCACAGACACGTGTTTCGGCATATCATGCCTCTTCAGTGTGGCTAGACACAACTATCCTCAGACTGCATGGTGACAGCTGCTGATGCGGGACTGGTGTTTTTAAACTATTAAATACATAGGGATGTATGTATCATTCGGTCACTGAGAGATCAAATTTCCGGAGAATGATCATTGCTTATTTGCTTAGTAGTGAGAGTTAATTTAAATTACCTATATATTATATATATATATATATATATCCGTAGATTCGTTATTAATGAATAGCGAATTCGATCAGAGCGTAATGTCCTATCCTTGTGGCGTATCCTACCCAAGACCCTCGAGTCAGGTAAATACCTACCTCTCAAGATACCCCATACTTGCAACCATGTGTCATATCTTACCCCTTGCGAACAGTTTTGCTAAATACTTCTACTGAATAGTGAGTTCAATCTTTGCTGATACCGCAAACTTGTAACCTTCTGTCCATGTCCGGTTTTGGTAAATACCTACTTCGCTGGATGCCCCATATTTGCGACCCTGTGTCACATGCTAACCGAGGTAAACGGGTCCGATAAATCCTACGATATTGAGTTCAATCCTCGCTGGATGCCCCATATTTGCGACTGTGTCACATCCTACCCTTGGTAATCAGGTCGAGTAAATGCCTACCAGCCACGCTGAATGTCCCATATTTGCTACCATATGTCACATCCTACCCGTGGCGAAAGGGTCTGATAAATACTACGACTGAATATTGAGTTCAATCCTCGCTGGATGCCCCATGCTTGCGACTATGCGTCACATCCTACTCGTGGAGATCGGGTCGGGTAGATACCTACTATAAAGGGTACTCGGGCTAAAGTTGACGATATCTTGCCTCCATTTTTCAGAAACAGCTTGTTGTATTAGTGAATAATCACCGGCATTGAAGACCATAAAGATTAAAGGGTCAAAGGTTATCTGACATGGAGGGCTGGAAACCATCTGAATATTGAATTAGAGTTACCCGTCTTCATGATGATACTCGCCGGGTATCCGCATGTCAACCTCATGACTGCCGCTACCCAATGCTCTGTGGACACTGAAAAGGCGTTAGGATGTGACAGGGACAGCTGCAATGGAGACTACGAAGTTATGGCCAGCAGGAAGGGACACAGTAGGCGTTCTGATTGCGTCCTCATGCCGGAATTCATCCGACAACTGCAGGATAAGCTGATGGAAAATCTGAACAAGGGAATGTATATACAGTCCTGGTCACAATCATTATTGCTATCTATGAAATTTCAATACATAATGTCATACAGTCCTGGTCACAATCATTATTGCTATCTATGAAATTTCAATACATAATGTCGAATTTATATACAGTCCTGGTCACAATCATTATTGCTATCTATGAAATTTCAATACATAATGTCGAATTTTACTGACTCCGTTAAAAATCACGCCCCAACAAAAATCTAAAACAAAAAAAGGCAAAACAAACGAATCTAGTGAAACAGACAATTTATCCTGTGTAAAATATGCAATTTGCCCTGTGGGAAATATATAATTTGCCCCGTGTTAAATGCATAATTTGCCCCATGTAGAAGATATAATTTACCCTTTGTGAAATATACAACTTGCTCTATGTGAAATATACATTTTCCCTGAGGGAAATATGCAATGTTGTTAATGTGAAATATACAAATTAACATAGGTGAAATATGTAATTTTCCCCGTGTGAAATATACAACTTTCTTTATGTGAAATATACCAATTACCCTCTGTGAGAAATGCAATTTGCCCAATGTGAAATATGCAATTTACTCTGTGTGAAATATACAAATTACCCTACGTGAAATATATAATTTTCTCTATGTGAAATTTACAACTAGCTTTTTGCGTAATATACAATTTATTCTGTTGTGTGAATATTACAATTTATTTCTGTGTGAATATACAATTTATTCTGTGTGTAATATACAATTTATTCTGTATGTAATATACAATTTATTCTGTAGGAAATATACAATTCATTCTGTGTGTAATATAAAATTTATTCTGTGTGAAATATACAATTGATCCAATGGGAAATATACAATTTACGCTCTGTGAAATTTACAATTTACCCATTGTTATATAAACGAGTTGTCAAGTGTGAAATATACAATTTTACTCCCAATTTTCCTTGTGTAAAATATACAATTTGCTCCAAGAGAAATATACAATTCACCCTGTGTGAAATATAAGACTTACTCTAAGTGAAATTTCCAACTGACTCTGTGTGTAATATACAATTTACCGATAGTTAGTTAATTTGGTGATTAGAATCAATCTATCAGTCTCGATGCTTGTAAAATCAGCTGCTTAAGACCAATGTGAACGACCCGGTGACATGCATACAATGAAATTTAAAAAGAAACTGCCCGTCAAAGAAAATCAGAATCGGGGGAAAGAGTTAATGGTGACAAAGCAGGAAATGAGTTTTATGTGATGAATTGTTTTCAAGTTTTGCATCTTGTTCTTTGCTTGTTTATATAAGGGGGCAATATCCTGCAGCCAGATGACCAGTGTGGTCAGTCTTTGTCTTTAGAGAAAAGAAGAGAAATCAGCTTGGATAGAAGAAGAAGAAGAAGAAGAAGAAAAAGAAGAAGAAGACAATAATTAAATAAGAAAAAGTTGAATTAGAAGAAGAAGAAGACAATAATAATAATAATAATAATAATAATAATAATAAGAAGAAGAAGAAGAAGAAGAAGAAGACACTAATTAAATAAGAAAAAGTTGAATTAGAAGAAGAAGAAGACAATAATAGAAGAAGAAGAAGAAGAAAGACAAGAAGAAGAAGAAGAGAAGAAGAAGAAGAAGAAGAAGAAGAAGAACAATAATTTAATAAAAAAGTTGAATTAGAATAATAATAATAATAATAATAATAATAATAAGAAGAAGAATAAGAATAAGAATAATAAATTGAATATGAAAGGTTGAAGAGTGGTGTTCGCGGTATGATTTCCTAAGAAGAAGAAATCTTTTTTTTTTAGTTCCCTTATATTCCACTAACTAGTGTCGAGTCGAGGGGGGATTGATAAACAACATCATCAAAGTTAATCAGCGATGATCCTGTTCAGTATTTCAATGGGTGACCACTTAGTAAAAGGAGGTAATTAATCTGAGGCCTGTGTGCCAGACTAAATTAATCTTCGTAAATAATAAACAAGTTTTAGACTAAATAGAATCAAATAACCAGCGGCAATTGAAATTCAATTGTCCTCAAAGTTACGAGATTTGTTTTGATAAATAAGGTCTCCAATTTGAACTTGAATCATAATTTTGTGAGGTCTGCGTTCGCGCTGAACGTTATTTGTTTTTAATTCTTCAAATTCTCCATTAAATTTCTAACTGTGGAATGCTAATTCGAAACCTTTATTTATTCTTCGATACAGCAATGAATTGCCGTTATAAAGGGAATCCAACAGATTTACGGATCGTCTACGATGTAGACGATCATAGCATAGTAGTAGTAGCAGTAATAATAATAATAATATAATATAATAATAATAATAATAATACACTGCACTGCTGCAATCTGCCAGAATACTCAAAAGAGTTCTGGAGACCTGAGGAGACTTGCTGTCACTCAGACTCCAGTGAAAGACCATCAGCTAATGATGATGTGAAAACTCAATAATAATAATAATAATAATAATAATAATAATAATAATAATAATAATAATAATAATAATTTGTTTGCATGGTTTCATGAATTCCAATCCAATCCTAACGGTTTTCAAACAGATCTTTTTAACACAGAAATCCCAAAATGGGTAATCTCAAAAGTAAGTTCTCTGAAATATTTAGAAATCACAGAAACGTTTATCGTTTTTTAACAACGTTTTAAAGTTTCAACATGTATCTATTTTACTACATAATCACCATTTCGGTCGATGCAGTTTTGTAGGCGTTGTGGTAGTTTTTGTATGCTCATGACATACCAGCTCGTCGCCATGTCGTTGACGAACCGTTGTACCACGT
>CM042158.1:48367624-48372624 GCA_023376005.1 Doryteuthis pealeii
CTTTGATTACGGACACGCCGTAATGGGCCGGACATCCTTGAAAAAGTGGCTCACGACAGAAGTATTATATATTGATGCGTACACTCCTTTTTTTAGACGGTTAGTGTGTTCATATTTTCTCTTATTGGCTGTTGTGTCATGTATCAAGGGAATGGTCAAACACCTGTGCCATGGTGGGAAATCTAGTTCAGTTTGTGGGACACGATGGGAAGGCTGGTTTTCTTTGCGTGGTATACTAGAGAGGACGTTTTAGTTTAGTATTGTATCAATTACGCTGGTGTTTTGCGTTATTATTATTCCTAGCAGTTTTATTTTTATTAAGTTTTAATATAATAAAATATCATATTAATTTAGAAAGGCTAATCAAACTGAATAAGAATAGAGATAAAAAGATTTGAAACAGAGGGGGTATGATTGAAAAATAGAACATCTTTGAAACTAACTCTTCCATCATTTTCCGTTACTCCCGTCTTTCATTGGTAAATTTTCCTAATTTAACTATTTAGTTAAAATGGGAAGTAAAGAATAATATTACAGTTATTTCTTCTTGTTAATGGATTTCTTTTAAGATTTATCCCAGAGATTTTTGCTCATATTCAATAAGATAAAACCAAACAATTAGAAATCAATAATACTAAGCATATATTTATTGAAATCAAATTTTTAAGATCAATATGCAAATTAGCCTTCCCGTTCACACTGTAAATCGCTATTTTGTTGTATATATAAATACAATTGAATGTTATTAGTATGTAGATATGGTCTCCAGTATTAATAATGTAAAACAATTTTATTAATAACTGAGGTTTAAATAAAAATAAAATCATGGAGAATGTGATGTAAATAACAAAAGGAATTGTGACTTGTTTAGTAATATAGTTTCGGTTACAGACAGACAAACCCACAATCTCCATTATAATAAGATTATTATTATTATTATTATTCACTCATTTTGAGTTTTCACATCAGCGTCAGCTGATGGTCTTTCACTGGAGTCTGAGTGACAGCAAGTCTCCTCAGGTCTCCAGGACTCTTCTGAGTATTCTGGCAGATTGCAGCAGTGCAGTATTCTGGATGGTCTCAATCTTTCCTCTGATTTTCAGATTTTTCAATCCCTTTTCCAATCCTTTTGGGACCGTTCCAAGTGCACCAACTACAATTGGTATCACTTTCACTTTCATATTCCATAACTTTTTCAGTTCTCTGGCAAGGTCCAGGTATTTGTCCATTTTTTCATTTTTTTCTTTAGCTTCACCCTGTGATCTGCTGGAGCTGCAAAATCCACCAGTTGACAAGTTCTTTCTTTTTTGTCACTCAACACTAGGTCTGGTCTTCCTGCTGGGAAAAGGTGGTCCATTATTATTATTATTATTATTATTATTAGCTAGAAACAGATTTTGAATACAGGTGTTATTGAATTCAAAATCTGAGACGTTAGGTAATTGACGCGAGACAATGTTGGCGTAAACTTCTTTCCGGTTACGAAATAGGTGGGAACAGAAGGTTCAGTTGGCCTGACTAAAGAAAAAAGAAGATAATATTGGCTAATTACGTAGTCAAGGAGAAGGAAAACTCTGAATCCAAACCGGTTAAACTCCGCTTAAGAAATTGACCTTGCGTCCTTGTGTGACCTTGTGTCGCATTCTGCTCGTGCGGAGGTGTTGGTATATATATATATATATATATTTATTTAATTTGTTGAGTTTTAAAAAAAATGCTTATTATAGACAGCTACCCAGGTTGTCTTGCTAGGTCGCAATCATCAGGTCGTCAAATTAGATCTTATGGTGTTTATTTGAAGATCCTTTCTTGATGTTATATTCTGGACTGCAAATAACGTCGGTTGTTTTTGTGGACGCTATTACGCTTCGGATTTTTAAATGTTCAATTTTTTCAAAAATTGCATTTTTTTAATAAAAATGCTAAAGAAGTTATTTCCCTTTAGTCATTAAATATAGACAATTTTTTCTTTTGAAAAATTAAAAAAAAATTAATTCCATATGTTAAAAGATGTATGCATTTTCAAAAAAACAATTTTTATATATATGGTAAAATTTTAAACATTTTTCAATATGATTTAAAGGTGGATGGTGATGTTCATTTGTCGAAAATCCATTCTTTTATTGAATTATACGTCCAATATCATATTTGATAATGTCAGTATGAGTTTAGATTTTAAAAGTTTTTCTTAGATGGTAAAGTCCTGTGAATTAATTTCATTTAACGAAAATCCATTCTTTGTTGAATTATATATCAGTATTATATTAGAAGATTTCAATGTAAATTCAGATTTTTTTGTAAAAAATTGTAGATTTGTTTATCAGGGTGGATGTTGAGTTTCTCTTATCCACGCATTTAGGAAGATTTTTTTCTTATGTGGACTGCTTTAATCAACAAATTAAATATATATATATATATATATATATATATATATATATATATATATTCATTCAGTACGCTTATACAAACATCTTTGAATGATTTTAAAAATTTGTCGTATCATTTTCTTTCACTCTTCGATTTATTCATCTATTTCACGAAAAAACATCTGAGATAAATCGTTGTAGATTTCTATTTGTATTTAACAATTTCCGATTCTCTTCATGCCAGCATTGGTAACGTTGTTGACGCTCTATAATTTCGCACCCCAGCTTTTGGAGGGATTTTCGGCCATTGTATTCATTTTCATTTACTTGTTTTCACAACCACCTTAAACCAGAAATCACCCACAATTGGACCAAAGGAATTTCACGCTAGTTGATAGTGAATATTATCTATCATCTTCTGCCCGGAAATAACAAACTAGATAAATCGTTGTAGATTTCTATTTGTATTTATCATATTCCGACTCAGTCTTCAGACGAAATGTGCGTTGCTTTTATGTGGATTCAGTCTCTTTGTCTTGTCAGAATCGGCAAAGATTCATTAATCCTAATTTGGCTCATTCGAACCAGCAAGCCTCATGTATTGTTACATTCTCTTAGATTGAGAAAGAAACGAAGGCCAACAGAGCTGATATTTTAGTGAAAGACATGAAAAGATCTTATCTATTGATCGACATTTATGTTTCCATCGAACGAAATAGCTCACCGTGTCTTTATCTGTTTACCTGTCTGTCCGGTTGGGTTTTATGGCATGCCAACCCTTGTTGGGTTATTTTATACCGATAATCTCAATTTTTAAACACATTTATTTAAGCTCATTCTATTTAAACCATAGATAGGACACTCACAGGTACAACCCCTCCGAGTCAAAGTGGACCTGGGAGTAATGGCGATTGAGGGGTACTCCACACTCCACAGAGCTCCGAAATCACCCATCAAGCATGAATAGAACAAAACATCGTTGGAATAAGATAAACCAGCAAGGGTTGAAATGACGTAAAATCCAACCAACCAACATCTTCTAGTTTATAGTTAATGGAGGTGACTATGTTGAAAAAATAGTACTTTCTAGCAGAAAACTTGCTCTAAAAATATTTTCCTGACCTTCCACCTTGCCTGATTAACACAAGGTCTTTTTTATTTGGGGACTTTTATGAGGCATCCAGTGAGGATCGAACTCACTATTCAGTAATAATGGAGCTGCGAAACAAGCTTGCTAACCATTGTACCACGACGAGACGCCTATTGATCCTAACAGATACTACCAAGAACAGAGTGTACGTGGAACTAATAGAAATGAAGGGTTACGTTACACCCCTCAGATCTACATCGCCCCGTCTGCTGGGACAGAAGAAAATACCGACTGCACCTCTGCAGAGGGGTAAGATAGTATCAGAATTGGGTCGTGAAAATCATATAGGTACTAGGGCTTGACTTGACCAACCGACATGACCAACCTTCTAGTCTAAGAAAGGACCAGTGGAGTGTTGCACGTCATAGACGGTAGGTCAACAGGATTCCGTCCTTAAGCAAGACGGGTCGCCACTCACAGGCAACATTACTCTTTTATGGAGGTGCAGTCGGCGTATTCTCCAGCCTCAGCCGACAGGTCGGCGTGGTGAAATAATTAGCAAGCTAGATTAGCAGACCATTGTTAATGAGTTCGGTTCTCACTGGGTTCCCCATGTTTTGTGCCACCGTTAAATTATGCTTAGTAAATAACTACAACTCCTCTGCCAAAGGCAGGATGCCGCACAAGTTCATTTTTAAGTGGAGTAAGCTGGTTTTAATTAGGAGTTTTCCTTCTATTCTGGTTGTCTCGTCTTTGTTCTTCCAAAGCAGGAATAGACGCCAGTGTATACATACACAGACAGACAGAACGACACAGACATACACACACGCGCATACAACACACACACACACACACACACATATATATATATATATGTGTGTATGTGTGTGTATGTGGTGGGTGTGTATGTGGTGTGTCTGTGTGTGTGCGTATGTGTGTCTGTGCGTGTGTCTGTATGTGTGTGCGCGTGTCTTATGTGTTGTGCGTTTGCGCGCGCGCGCGCGTGTGTGTGTGTGTCTCTGTGTGTGTGAGTGTGTAATACCTTTAGGAAAGCCATGCATCAAACTATGCAAAGTAAATAAATATATATAAAGTAAATAAAGTCATAGGGTGGCCTAAAGTCGCTATCAGCGAGGGAGTCTATCCCCTTTACACTAGTATATCAAAGAGATTGTTTGTGCGTCTGAGGTGAAGCAACACACCTACCTACAGCTCCTTACGTTAACGCACAGATCCCTATGCTACTCATAGGCTTACTTGGCGATATCGAACCTGGAACACATATATATTATATATATATATATATATATATATATATATATATATATATATTTTATTTTAGGTATATGTATCTGTTTGTGGGAGGTATATATATCAGGTTTGGCATTAGTATGAAGCATTAGATAAATAAATATCCAGAAACTCGGTTGTTTTGGAGTATTTCTTTAATGCTTCATACTAATGCCCAAACCTGATATATGTACCTTTCACAAACGGATACATATACCTAAATAAGCACAAATATATATACCTACGAGAAGCAT
>CM042158.1:48377624-48382624 GCA_023376005.1 Doryteuthis pealeii
TGATGGTTGGTGTGGTGCTTCACCTTAGACGCTAAAAAAAACTCTAGCGCAAGGGAAAAGGAGTTAGACTCCCTCGCCAATAGGCTAATACCGACTTTAGGCCACCCTCGACGACTTACTTTACTTTATATACGTACACACAACCTACACAGACACTATATATATATATATATATATAATATATATATATATATATATATATATATATATATTATCGATGAGTCCTGATTAAAAAGAAGGTCTTATGATGATTTTTATAAATCGAAATATTGTTCAATATTAGCTATGAATATGATATAAAATATTTTCATTTTAACAGCATTGTGTGTTTACATATTCTTTTATCTATCTATCTATCTATCTATCTATCTATCTATCTATCTAAAAAAAAAGACCTTTTGTTGATTCAACCACTCTGAAAAGAAACATTATTGTCTACAATTTAAAATATTAAATGCAAAAGAAATTATATGTTATTATCATTAAAATTTTATTTTTTAATTATCTTCACAAATATAAATCAAACCTTCATTATTTTTTCCTCAAAAACCAAGCCCTGTTGATATTTAATGTGTATGTATATTTACTTTGTCATTAATTGCTTTATTTTCATAGTTCGATCCTGACATATACATACGCACAACTGCCCGTTATATATGTATAGATAGATTAGTATATATTATATAATGGCCAGCTTGACAGTCGAGGTTTCGAGTCACACACGGAGCAGTCTCCCATGTCTATAACCTTGCTTATGAGACCTAATAGGTCGAAATATACATTCAGGGATTGACATTTTTTATAGGGCCGGGTTAGCTCAGTCGGTAGAGCGTTCGACTAGAAACCAACATGTTCCTAGTTCGATACCGGTCCTCGCCAACTCAGCGTTATGAGTAGCACAGGGATCTGTGCGGTAAAGTGTAGAGCTGATGGTAGGTTCGGTGCTCCACCTCAGACGCCAAAAACAATCTCCTTGGTCTAGCGCTAGTGAAAAGGGGATATACTCCCTCGCTGATTGGCTGATACCGACATTAGGCCGCCCCGACGTCTTTACTTACTTATTCTAGTCCAAAAGTGAACGTAGTAGTACGAGCTCGATTATTACAATATCAAAGTCTAGCACGTTAACCACTACACCAGGGAGAGTCCTCATTCTGTTAAGAGTCATATAATGCCCAATCCATCCTTGTAGAAGAACAGTAGTGATACTAGCTGGAATGTATATGGGTGTTCATACCTTTTCCAAGGGGGATTAGTCTAAATTAATTAGTAGTTGCACGACTGGGGTTTGACCTCGCTTATTGCAATATCGCAGTCCAGTACGTTAGCCTCTCCCATTTTGTTTAGAGTCATATTTTTTAAATAAATAAGAAGTAGAGAAAACAGATGTCTTTTCTTATTTATTTAACTGCAGACTTTTGTAGTGACACGAGTTTTTCCCTGCAGATAAACAATTCGTCGATCTTTCATTGGTCATAATCGATCTAAGATATAGAGGAACTAAATCGAAACGGTGTTGGCTAATGTCTCAGACTTCAACAACATTTTCGCCCTGAAGCAAATTATGAGGCGACAACAGAAATTCTTTTTCTTTTTTTTTTATTATTGGGGAACAAAGAATAAACAAAATTTTGGCGCCCTGACCGACTGAGATAAAAATAAAACGCCGAACAGATCCGTGTATGAGTCGGTTCAAGGAGAAAAAATTCCAGACGAAATTGAGGTGCGGCCTATATTAGACATAATAATGGCCGTGGGCTGAAAATACGAACAAAATAGAAAAGGCTGACCCTTCGATTTGGTAAGTATTCACTAGTTTCAATTCTATGTGTGTGAGTGGAGGGGGTTACGTCTGTGTATAAACAAATAACAGATAAATTAAACAAAGAAAATAAATAAAAACAGTAAATACATAAACAAAAAATATTAAGAAAATAATAATAATAATAATAATAATAATAATAATAATAATAATAATAATAATTAAGTTTTTCATTTATTTATTATATTCTACTCTGTATATGTGAATATATGCGCATATATATATATATATAAGGTTTTTTTAAAGTTGGGCGTATATATATATATATATATGAAGATAGGAGGGTTGGAGTAAAATCCGACAGTATGTGGTGAGGTAAAAAGAAGAATGAACAAGAATGATGACTCAAATGAGTCCAAATGGGGGAGAAATATTTCGTCCTTCTGACGCGAAGGACTTCCTCAGTCGTGCACATCGACTGAGGAAGTCCTTCGCGCCAGAAGGACGAAATATTTCTTCCCCATTTGGACGTATTTGAGTCATCATTTTTGTTCATTCTTCCTTTTACTTCACCTCACACACACACACACACACACACACACACACACACACATATATATATATATATATATATATATATATATATATATATATATAAATTTGTATCTTACTTTATTAACTTCCATCAACTATTAAATATAAAAAGGGGAGTGAAGAAGACAAAAAAAAAAACGAAAGAAAAAAGGAGACTTAAGGGCCCTTTCAACCGGTGCATTGTCAAAATCTATAAAAATATATAGATCCCTCCACGTCACTGAAGAAAATAGGGAAAGTTTAAATCTTTTCTGCTAACCAAAGGACGAACAGCGCCAAAAAATTGCAGCTGCCTTTAGAATATAGAGATGATGGTTTGACCCGGTCTTGTGTAGGACAGAGAATTGTTGATCTCTGTAATTAATACTACAGTCATATAAACTGCATAGACGTTCAGCAATGGCAGAGTCCTGTGCCTGGAATAGCCTGGAGTTTTTCGTCACGCTTAAACTCCTTTTTATATGTTTAATAATTGATCGAAGTTAATAAAATATGATACTACTACAATTTGTATCTAAAATCAATTGTACCAAAAACAATTGTCTCTCTCTCTCTCTCTCTCTCTCTCTCTCTCTCTCTCTATATATATATATATATATATATATATATAATATATATATATATATATATATCTGATGAGTCTAAGCTCCCTGAAATAGACTATAAAGCTAAATCTCTAAGTCTTTTGTTATTTCTTTACTTATGTATTTGCTCTATGACTCTAACATTAAGAGCACACATGAGCTCTCAAACTGCGACAGGTTTTTAAAAATAAAACTCTTGTGTCGTAAGGAAGATTTCTTCTCTGGACTTTTGGATATATATATATATATATATATATATATATATATATACATAAACTTTATATTTACGTTTGACTTCTCTATTTTGGTTAAATCCAATCACTGAAATATTTGATATTATTCCCCGACCCCCCCCCCATATATATATGGTAATTATGAACTTTTGTTTGGTAAATTAGGGCGTCCCAGAAAAAACAGAACCCACAAATTTTGTAATAAAACTGTTAATTTTAACTAGGGGGTTAGGGTTAGGGTTAAGGTTAGGGTTAGGGTTATGGTTGGGTTAGGTATTAGGGTTAGGGTTAGTTTAATGGGAAAATAAATAAATAATTTGGGTTCTGTTTTTCTGGGTCACCCTAACCCTAACCCCAACCCCAACTCCAACCCTAAACCCTAACCATAACCCTAAATCCCACTAGATAAAATTAACAGTTTTATTACAAAATTTGTGGGTTCTGTTTTTCTGGGACACCCTAATTTACTGAACAAAAGTTCATAATTACCTATATATACCTATCAATAGAATTATGTACCTATAAATTCCATTACTCAAACACACACGCACACACACATACACACACAGAGAATATATACATATATATCTATAGATATGTAAGAGAAACTAAGAAATACATCGATAATATACCAAATTTCCCCAAATTTTAGAATTGTGCCCTCCATTAAGAAATTACGCAGTTTTTGGTGAGGAAAATGTATTTTTTCTAATCGCGTGACTAGTTCGGCCTACGTCCGCGTGAGTGTTAATTCACGTCACTTCCGATGCCATCTTGTCTGTTATTTTACATGTAATTTTAGCTTTTATGAAATATTTGACATGCTTTATCTCTGTTGTTGTAGGGAGTGTTTAGAAGCCATTTGTCGAGAGAATGTTTCCAGACATCCCGACAGCCACCCTTATTTTAGAACTTGTGTTGTTATTGATTGGAATAGGTGATAATTTATGTTTTGTCCAGTTATGTTCTTTCCTTTCAATGCATATATTCAAAACACTTATTCAAGATGCTGGAATGTTGTTTTCTGTCAGTATATATATATATATATATATATATATATATATATATATATACTCACACACACACACACACACACACACATATATATATATATATATATATATATGAAATTAAAGTCGTCGGGGCGGCCTAATGTCGGTATCAGCCAGTCAGCGAGGGAGTCTATCCCCTTTGCAATAGCGCTAGATCAAGGAGATTGTTTTTGGCGTCCGAGATGGAGCGCCACACCTACCAGCAGCTCCTTACTTTACCGTACATATCCATGTGCTACTCATACGCTTGGCGAGTTGGCGAGGGCAGGTATCGGACTAGGAACCTTGTGGTTTCTAGCCGAACGCTCTACCGACTGAGCTAACCCCATATTAAAAAATAAATGATATAAATGATATTCCAGTTTGTATTATCAATTTTGTTCATCTATATATATATATATATATATATATTGACAAAAATAGGATTATATCATCTTAAATATATATATAAAAAAGGGTTTTATAATTTGTTTGAAGCATTGTGTTTAAATTGGTTTGGTGGTTGGTTTTGAAGGCTATCACAATGCAAGTGTAAAGAAAAAAGAAGGTAACTATGGTGTTGTTTGTTAACCTGTGATTTATTCATAATATTTCGGATAAAAATCCCTTCTACAGAAGGTCACCAGAACTAAAGTTATTGGTAGTGGCTGTTCATTTGTTCTGTATCATGTCTTCCAAACCCTCTGTATGTGTGTGTGTGTGTGTGTGTTTGCTTGTTTATGTGCGTGTTTGTGTTTATGTGAGTGTTTGTGTTTGTGTGTGTGTCTGTCCATTT
>CM042158.1:48387624-48390124 GCA_023376005.1 Doryteuthis pealeii
ACCGACTGAGCTAACCCGATATATATATATTTAAGAAATCGATATAAAGTAACCTACTCGAGTTTCATCATCTGAATCGTCAGGGTTACATCCGCTGAATTAATCGAGTTTTTCGGTTAATATCAGTTGATACCACGTATGTCAACAGTTTTCGTTACAGCCGCTGAATTAATCGAGTCAACAGACATACGTGGTATCAACTGATTTTAATCGAAAACTCGATTAATTCAGCGGATGTAACCCTGACGATTCAGATGATGGAACTCGAGTAGATTACTTTTATATCCCTTTCTTAAATAAATTTTGCTCTACATTGTATTGAGCACTTTGTATTTGTTTTTCCACGGTCTTAACCCCTGGATACTGTGCGCACCAACGATCGTACCGTACCCACCGTAAGCCACTACTCATATATATATATATATATATATATATATATATATATATATATATATATATATAGTCATCCACAGACACGTGTTTCGACTTATCAAAGTCTCTTCAGTGTGGCTAGACATTTTGTAAGCTACCTACAGCCGGAATTGAAATCCGATCGGTTCAGTGTCAGTCAGTCATCTTAACCGCCAGGCTGTCATCACCTACAGAATGCGAAGGGATTTTAACTGTTTTAATACACACATTGCTTTGTATGTAAAGGGTGCCATAGAGTGTTCCATCCTTATATAGGAGAGCATTGCGTTTATGCTTTTAGTTGGCGGTCGTCAGCGAAATCCCCCCAAAATGCTCAACCCTATATATATATATATATATATATATATGTATAAACTTTGTGAAAAACAAGAAAATATGTCAAAAATTGACATTCTTGCTATAGCGTTTCGGTTTTATTTAGACCATCAACAGAGCTAAGAGTATTTAATCATATGAAGGAAAATAAGGGAACCAGTAAAAGCTTGTAAGCGTTTGTTTACGATGTTTAAAAGCCTTTGTCGATATTCGAAATGTAAGAAAAATACAAAACGAAACGCTACGTTACGATAGCATTCCCATTCAATTTGTGTTGACGAAATATCAATCACAGAAATCGTTGGTTTATTGATGGAACTTTAAGTGTGTGAATTGTTTTAGCAAGTCCGAAAATTGTTAAGATAGAATAAATATTTTTTGTTTTATTGTTTGTTAAAATAATTCATGTCCACTGTTAAAGCTCATCAAAGGATATGACAGGAATGTTCTAGGACAAGATTTTAGAAGTTGTTATGAGTCTCCGGTGTGGGGTGGAGACGTTGGTGTGACAAGATAGTCTCCAGTACATATCTCTTGAAGCTGTCAATATTTCTAAGGCAGAATGGGTTAAATATCTCAATGGATTAGTATTAATTCTCCGGAAATATTGGTGATCACTATATAATTTCAGGACTCCAAAGGAGGTGGAGGAGAAGGAGAAGGAAGAGGAGGGCTCTCAAAGTAGTTTTGACTAACCCTAGCCCCTTTGGTTTGAATTCAGAGTTTTCCTGCTCCTAGACCGGTCGCCTAACCAAGGTCAAAGAGCCCAGTCTGCCCTACTATTTACCCAAAACTGGAGGGAGAACAGCTGGATTCATACCTTTCTCAAGGTTAATAGCATGGAATATACGTAAAAGTTGTTTTTTTAGAGAGAAAGAGAAAAAAAAAATTGGAATATATAATATATATATATATATATATATATATATATATATATATATATATATATATACCAACCCCTTCGCATTAGCAGCATGGGACACAATGTCAGTTTCTTAAGCGGAGTTTAACAGGTTTGAATCCTTCCTAAACTGGTTACCTAGCCAAGGTCAAAGAGCCCAGTCTTCTCTACTATTTACCCATCACTGGAGGGAAAGTAGTTGGATGCATGCCTTTCCAAAGGTAATTAGCGCTGTGTGAAATGCAAACAGCCTCGGGTCGACGAGTCCATTTCCTATGACTCTAACCATTGCACCTCTATTTCACATGGCGCTAATACTCTTGGGAAAGGTATGAATTAATCTATTCTCCGTCCAGCTATGGGTAAATAGTAGGACATACTAGGCTCTTCATCCTTTGTTAGACAACTAGTCTAGGAAAAAGGAAAACTTTCAATTCAAATCCTGTTAAACTCCGCTTAAGAAATTTACCTTGCGTCGCATCCGTCTCGTACGAAGGAGTTGATATATATATATATATATATATATATATATATATATATATATATGCGTTTCTCTAAACTATACCCTATACGTAATATACATAAAAGTTCTTTTTTGTTTAGAGAAAAAGAGAAAAAAAAAATTAAAAAAACATTGGAATATATATATTCACCAACCTCCACACGAGCAGGATGTGACACAAGTCAAGCTCTTAAGCGGATTTTTAACAGGCTTGAATTAAGTCTTCCTTCTCCTCGACCGGTTGCCTAACCAAGGTCAAAGAGCCCTGTCTATCCTAGCATTTACCTATAGTTGGAGCGAGAATGGTTGGAGTCATACCTTTCCTAAAGGTATTAGGGTTATGTGAAATG
>CM042158.1:48395124-48407429 GCA_023376005.1 Doryteuthis pealeii
CAACCAGTATAGGAGAAGGAAAACTCTGAATTCAAACCTGTTAAATCCTTTTGGGTTGTTTACTACTAGAATAGGCTCAGTCTTAATTAGTGAGCAGACTAGATTCTTTAACCTTTGTTAGGCAACCAGTCTAGGAGAAGGAAAACTCTGAATTCAAACCTGTTAAACTCCACTTGGGGTGGTCATAAATAGAATAGACTCAACCCTAATTAGTGATCTATTTCACGATTTTCCCTTACTTCCATTCCTACGCCATGTAGCGATTTTTTGTTGGTTGGTTAGCTGGTTGGACTTTACGGCATGTCAACCCTTGTTGGGTTATTTTATCCCGAACACTTTGTTTTATTCATTCTTGATGGGTACTCAATCTTTTTAAAATACATTTTTTGATTTCATTTTTTTCGATTCAACCTATAGGTGGGACCCTAACAGGTACTACCACTCCGGGTCTGAGTTGACCTGGGAGCAATGTTGATGACGCGGTACTCCACATTCCCCAGAGCTAACATTCCAACCCTTTTATTTGTGCTAGAGGGCGATGGCTGAGGGTCTTAGTGCCCTGGGTATGCACTTAGTACTGACGTTTCAATTCTTGTGGAGTACCCCTTTACCCTAGGATTTTACAGCATGTCAACCATTGTTTGTTTATTTCATACCGAACACGTTTTGTTCTATTCATTGTTGATGGGTATTCATATTTTTTCTTAAACTCAATTTTTTAACGCATTTTTAAAAAAACTCATTTCTTTTCTATTTAACCCATAGATGGGACCCTAAAATATGCTACCAATCCGAGTCAGATTGGACCTGGGAGTAATGGTGATGAAGGGATACTCCATACTCCCCAGAGCTTCAGAATTTGAATTTTACGGTAGGTTCACAAAGGTGGGAGAGCCGCTATTAGCGGTTTAAAATAGGCAAATAGTTAAGACAAAATTCACCATGCCCAACTTCCGACCCATTTTTAAATATCTCATGCCCACGCTGAGAAACACCGATGCCAACGTAGAAAACTGAATTTCCAAAAAATGCTTATGTCACCCTGCTTAACCGAATGCCGTCTCTGCCTTTTCTTCCTCCTTTCTATTTCCCATTCCCAAAATAATCAAGGACACATCTCACCCCTCCTCCATTACTGCAGCGATAGCAGAGTGTTTCCTTTGTTGCAACAATAACGCCATTAATAACATTGAAAATAATGTTTAAACATCTTTACACGTGAGCGTGATAAGCTATCTTCAAATCTGCTCCAGTAATCCGCCATAATTAAAACAATTAAATGCAATTATCCACCACAAGGTGGCGCCCCCTTCTCTAATAATCTTATTGTGCTGTAATTAAAATCGTTGCCACCGCGGCCAGCCGCCTGTTTTTCTTTTTTTTTAATTCTTGGACAAGCCGTCCGTCTCAGTGAAAATGATTCGGCCATTTTTGTTTTTCGTGTGTGCAGTTATCAAAGTTATCGATTGTTTAAAAATAAATAAATAAAATAAATAAATAAAAGCATAAAGGAAAAGAAGAAGTCATTGCAGCATAAAATGACAAATTAGCATTTGTTCCAGCATAAAACACAGTGAACTTGCACTTGCAAGTGCAGTTCAGTAGTTGCAGTGTCGCTTGGCTGGTTGGTTGGTTGGTTGAGGGTGTATTCTACAGCCCAGCTGATATGGTGGATAGATGATTAGTTTAGTGATGATGAAGTCATTTTTTAGGACGGTAATGCATATGTTATATACCCCTATAAACATCAGGTATATAAATATATACAGCCGCTGATAGACGCAAGGTAAGGGACTTGGCAGCGGGAAAATTCTGTCGAGTTTCGATCCCGGCTAGAGGTAGCTGTTAAAAAAACAGTTCGCCGTAGGGATGTATCAATTAATTGTTCACTTCAGACTGACAAACGCTGATTACCGCAAGGTTAAGGGACTTGGCAGAACGAAAATTATGTCGGGTTTCGATCTCGGCTAGAGGTAGCTGTTAACAAGTCGAGCCGCGCTGATGAGAAGTAAACTTCGAAACACATGTCTTGTGGATGACGATATATATATATATATATAATATATATATATATATGTATATATATATATATATATATATATATACCCCCACCGATCGTTGAGCACTGTTAGGGGACATTAATTGAAATTTCACCCGTTTGGCGTAAAGTCGTTACTCGACTGTCCGCTGTTTTGCAGTCTTGAATTCTCTGGTGATTGTAAAATACCGTGTAGGGATGTATCAATTAATTGTTCACTTCAGACTGACAACCGCTGATTGTCGCAAGGTTAAGGGACTTGGCAGACAAAAATTTTGTGGGGTTTCGATCCAGGCTAGAGGTAGCTGTTAAAAAGTCAAGCCGCACTGATGAGAAGTAAACTTCGAGACACGTGTCTGTGGATGACATATATATATATATATATATATAGAGAGAGAGAGAGAGAGAGACTTAGATAAGAGAGGAGATGGTCTTACTTGGTTCATTACTCTGGTTTCTTCTTCTTCTTCTTCTTCTTCTTCTTCTTCTTCTTCTTCTTCTTCTCTGCTCTGGCCGCCATCTTGTCTAGTTGATTTCTTTCTTGTTTCTTCTATCTTCTGGGCTGAGCTGGGCATTGCTTGTTTTTAATGATCAATTAACAAAACTTTGTTTTTCTTATCAAGTTTTTATTGTCATATTTTATTGATTCCACCGTGGGGTATGAGATTGGACCCCTGGGAGGGCCGACGATCATGTCCGCCCTCTTTCAAATCTGGGTCAAATCTAACTCTAACTAATTATCATGTGTCTGTCATGGCACGTAAAATCGCACGCCTCTAAGGGTCAAGAGTTACCAACAGTCCCCGGTAGTTTTCCATGGAGACACACCGTTGATTTTAGATCAACCACGACCCAATTCAAATTCCTAGCTACAGGTATGTTCACAATTCATCACTTCTCATGAATTGTAACACATCTTGTTCACGAGCAAAAGGGATTTACTAACTAACTTATCATGTGTCTGTCATGGCACGTAAAATCGCATGCCTCTAAGGGTCCAAGGGTTACCAAAAGTCCCGGTAGTTCCGTGGAGACACCGTGATTTTAGATCAACCAGACCCAATTCAAATTCCTAGCTACAGGTATGTTCACAATTCATCACTTCTCATGAATTGTAACACATCTTGTCACAGAGCAAAAGGGATTTACTTATTCCTAAAAATTTACTTATTCCTAAAAATGTCCACAAAAATCGTAAGTTTATCGCTGGTTTATTTATATTTACACTCGAACCTTTAATTTAGGAACTACAGGTCTAAACAATTTTAAATAATACCCTTCACTATATGTTACTGAGGGCACCACTTAGAGCGTAATCTGTTTATTGTTTTTTTCTCGTAAGAATGAAATCACAACATGAGTTCAAATCCTGACGCAGACTGTTGGCGATAACTTTGTATTAATACAACTGCGGGCAAATAGTAGAGCAGACTGGTTTATTAAGTTTTGATAATGCAAGCCAGCCCTAGGGACGGAAAACTCTGAATTCAAACCAGCTGTACTCCGTTTAGAAAATTCGACTTGTTGCATTATTTTCGCGCGGAGAGGTTGCTATAAATACAGGACACTGTTACAGGAAGGTATTGATGTAAATTTTAAACTCACACGGGAAAATTGCATGTCTTTTTATTTCCATTTTAATCTGGGGCCATGAACATAGAAACCAATTTAGAACTGTGTTAAAATTTAAATAATGTTTTATTAAGATTGTTATTGGTTTTAAATAGATTTAAAAATGAGTTTAGAAAATATGTTTAAAAAAGAATTGATTTTTAAAAAATGAAGTACCATCAAGTGAATAAAACAAAATATTTCAGCATGAAAATAACCCAACAATCTCAGTCACAGAGCAAAGAGGTTAAAGATTTTTTATCAAGTTTATTTGTTTGTTATTGGCTGGATTTTACGCATGTCTACCCTGCTTGGGTTAATTTATGGCCGAAGCGTTTTGTTTTATCATTCTTGATGGGTATTCTAATATTTATTTTAAACTCAGTTTTAAAAAAATCTTTTCTTCTATGTAACCCATAGATGGGAGATCATAACCAGTGCTTACCACTCCGGTCAAAGTGGACATAGGAGTAATCTGCTCATGAAGAGGTGCTTCACATTCCCCAAACCTCCAGAACTGGAACTTCACCATCAGATAGATCTCTTAACATCATACCCAGGACCATTAAGACCTCATCAACCGCTTTAGCCACATTATGATTCAAAGGTTGCGGGCTTACCACTAAGAAATAGCTTTGGAACAACATGTTAGGTGCTAAGGCGGTTAATCCAGAGGGGGCTTTCGACCACCCGTTTATGTCAGGGCTCTAAGACGGACCAATGCGTGTCATGGATTGCTCAGTCACCCAAGATTCCATTCTAAACATGAAGCGGACACGGACCCACGGCCATTAGGCGATCTTATACTCTGCCGAGGTGCAGTCGGTCTATTTTAAAGTCCAGCCGACAGGGCTTTGCAGTGTCGCCGTCGCAGAACGAGAGATTACGATATTACATCTTTTAATTATCATTATCCAAATGTGGCAGCCCTATTGGTGGGGCTTTTAGAATACACCGAACTGCACCTCCTGTTAAAGGTTGTGAGGCCCTCCCCAACGGGCCACCTGTTAGCCGTGCGCAGGCCACCCATTATGCTTAAGAACGGAGTCCTGGTAACTAAGCAGTCCATGACTGCAACATTTCACATTGGTTCTTTCGTTGGCTTGACGGTCGTCGGTGAGGCCCCATTCGATCAATCCGCTTGTCCCACGCATGCCCCTAGCACCTTTATAATTATCCCGACTGTATTGCTCTTTTGGCAACCTGGTCGCGAAAATATATAGGTGACAAGCCGCTTGATCTGGAGCTGGCGTGGGACACACACACACACACACACACACACACATATTATATATAATATATATATATATTATATATATATATATCATGCCCCCACCTCCGATCAATCGACTATTGCGAGCGAAAGTCGACGTCGGTATATTTTCAACGATCCGTATTTTAAAGCATTCGATTTTAATCTCTTTCTCTCTCTCTCTCCTCCCCCTCTCTCTCTCTCTCTCTCTCTCTCCTCTCTCTCTTTCTATATATATATATATATATATATATTATCTATATATATATATATTATGTCAAGCCGTAGCACCAATATTAATTGTCCCGACTATATTGTACTTATAGCAACCACACACACACACACACACACACCACACATATATATACTTAATATATATTATAAGTAAAAAAAAGTAAAGTCGTTGGGGCAGCCTAAAGTCGGTATCAGCCAATCAGCGAGGAGTCTATCCCCTTTTCACTTGCGCTAGACAAGGAGATTATTTTAGTGTCTGAGGTGGAGCGCCACACCTACCATTCAGCTCCTTACCTACCGCCACAGATCCCTATGCTACTCATACACTGAGTTGGCGAGGACCGATATCGAACTAGGAACCTTGTGGTTTCTAGCCCGAACGCTCTACCGACTGAGCTAACCCGGCCCATTGCCATGATAACATATGGTCGGGACATTAAGAGAGAGAGAGAGAGAGAAGAGAGAGAGACGAGAGAGAGGAACGAGGAGAGAGACGAGAGAGAGAGAGAGATTAAAATCGAATGGTTTGATTCGTTTAAAATATACCGACTCGAGTTTCTCGGCAATGCTCGAATCTTCAGGGGTTTTTTTGCTCTGTCATCGTAACACCCGTACATGAAAAATGGGTACAAACCGATTATATAATCCATAACGATGGCCCAGACTAAAAATACGCCGAAGATTCGCGCTACTGTGAGAAACTCGAGTCGCGTATATTTTAAACGATGCATATTTTAAAAACCATTTGATTTTTTATCGTCTATTTAGCTCTTATATTTGACACTTTTGAATCGATTTAGTGAAAAAATCCCGAAGTAAATACTTGTTGTATACTTGTTTTACTTAGTGGATTTTTATGGTCACCGCGGTATATATAATATATATTATATATATTATATATTATATATATATATATATATATATTCGTTATGATGCATTTAATGTCGGGAATGTTGTCACGTGGTTAAATGATTTTAATATTTTGGCGCCGCTTTAATTTCTGACAGATAAAATTATTTTGATTTACCACCGCAATGCAATAATTTGATGTCATTCAAAAGTTTTCCGAATACAATTGCTACTAACCGATATTAGTTTCAGTTTAACGTCAATACTATAACAATATTATCGTGGTAATTTCAAACTTGTTTTGACTGGAGTTATTTACAATGAATTATTGTTCGGCTTGGATTTTAATGTTCTTAGGACAAGACGTAAAGAGTGCTGTGATTATTACTTCTTAGTTGCTTCTTTCTTCTTTCTTTCTTTCTTTCTTTCTTTCTTCTTCTTCTTTCTTCTTCGACTGTTACATTTCTTTCTTTCTTTCTTCTTTCTTTCTTCGACTTGTATCTTTATTTCTTTCTTTCTTTCTTTTTCTTCTTTCTTCGATTGTTTACATTCTTTCTTCTTTCTTCTTTATTTTACTATTACATTTCTTTCTTTCTTTTTCTTTTTCTTTCTTTCTTTCTTTCTTCTTTTCTAAGACTTCTTCTTTCTTTATTCTTTTTACTGTTTTTCTTTACCTTATAAAGCCCCATTCCTTTTTTCTTTCTTTCTTTCTTTCTTTCTTTCTTTCTTTTCCTTTCTTCTTCTTTTTTCTTTCTTTCTTTACCTATTTTTATTTGTTGCTTGTTTTTCTTTCTTCCCCTATGATGGCCTTCTCTTCATGTAAATCTTCTTTCTTTCTTTGCAGATTTCTTTCTTTTCTCTCCCCTATTCACTCCTTTCTTTTATCTTTCTTTCTTTTCTTTCTTCTTTCTTTCTCTCTTTCTTCTCTTTCCTTTGTAGCTTTCTTTATCCGTTATCTTTCTTTTATTGGTTATTCTTTCTCCTATCTTGGCTTCTTCTTTTTTCCCCGTAATCTTTTTCTTCTTTCTTTCTTTCTTTCTTTCTTTCTTCTTTCTTCTTTCTTACATTTTCCCTTCTTTCTTTCTTCTTTCTTCTCTTTCTTTTCTTTTATTTGTTTGTTTGTTTCTTCCTTTATTATCCTGCATTCCTTTACCGTAATTTTTTTCTTTCTTTCTTTCTTCTTTTCTTTCTTTCTTTCTTTCTTCCTATACTTACTTCTTTCATAAGAGTCCCTGTATATGTTAAACCGCAATCTATTCGCATCTATTGAGAGCCTGAGAGTGTGGTAGTACCCTTTCATCTCCTTCCCCATGGTTCACTCCCTGTCCCCGGAGTGGCAATACCTGTTACCGGACCCACACCTATGGCCGTTTTAAATAGAAAAAATGTGATTTTAAAAGAACTCAGTTTTAAAAATAAATGTTGCCAATATCAATCAAGAATGAATAAACAACAGTCCTCGTTCATAAAAACTCCAACAACCGACTTTACCTCGTAAAATCAAACAAGCAACTCACCTCTCTTCTCGTATCTTTTCATTTCTTTTCTCTTCTTTCTTCCATTCATTCTATGATTGTTTTTCTTTACTTACTAAGTCTTCCTTCCTTCCTTTTTTCTTTCTTTTTCTTTCTTTCTTTCTAAGACCTTCTTTCTCTTTTTATTCTTTCTTTTCTGTTTTCTACCTTATAAGCCTTCCTCTCCTTCCTTTTTTCTTCTTCTTTCTCTTTTCTAAGACTTCTTTCATTCTTCTTCAATGCCTTACCTTTTAAGTTCTTCCTTCCTTATTTTTCTTCTTTTTCTTCTTTCTTTTCCTAAGACTTTCTTCTTCATTCTTTCTTACTGTCTTTCTTTACTTTAACTTCCTCTCCTTCTTTCTTTCTTCTTTCTTTTCTCTAAGACTTCTTCCTTGCTTCATCTTTCTTACTGTCTTTCTTTACTTTTAAGTCTTCCTTATTCCTCCTTCTTCTCTTCTTTCTTTCTTTCTTTCTTCTTTCTTCCTTATTTTTCTCTTTTTCTAAGACTTCTTTCTTTCCTTTCTTTCCTTATATTCTCTTCCTTTTCTAAGACTTCTTTTCTTTCTTCTTTCCTTATTTTCTTTCTTTCTTTTAAGACTTCTTTCTTTCTTTCATTCATCTTCACTATTTTTCCTTTACTTTTTTAAGATTTCCCTTCCTTCCATATGGACCTTTAGCACCCCTTTGCTTTGCTGACTTTCAAAGTACATTTTTTTCATTTACACCCGTCAACTCCGGTTACCTTTGTTAGGTTAGGGGTTAGGGTTAGTCTTTTATAATTTAAAAAAAAAACTCTAAAAATTGACCTTCGTTAACAAAACAACCGGATGTTGACGGTGTAAATGAAAAAATGTAATATGGATCATCAGCAAAGCAAAAGGGGTGGCCAAAGGTCATATGGGTCGGAAAAAACACCCTTTATTCCGCTATTAAACACAAGATATAAATGAGAAATGATGTTGTGCTGGTTAGATTTTAGGGCACGGTCAACCCTTGTTGGTTAGTTATGCCGAAGACATTTGTTCTATCACTTCATAAGGTATTCAACATTTTTAAACTCTTCTTATATCTACTTTCAACTACTAGATGGGATTCTCACAGGTATACCACTCAGATCAGCCATGGACCTGGGATTATCGGTGATGAAAGAGGCACTCCATACTTCTGGCTGAGCTCCAGAATTGTGACTTAACAACCTAGATGTACTTTACGTCATACCGACCAATAAGCCCCTCAGCCACGGCTTCTAGACACCATACTTATTAATAATGAGGTATAGCGAGTTTTCCATTATGAGAATAGGGCTATTCTTCTGTCACCAAAACACACACACAACACACCCACACACACACACACTACGCACACGCACACCACACACACACATGATACAGTCAGCTATTATACGCCCCGCCTGGGTGGGCAATCTGCTGAATGCTAACTGTCTTAATCCATCTACACCTCATTTAGCGCTGACTTACCCTCTGTCTATAGGATACTAGTCTTCATATTCTACCACCCCGCCAACAGGGAGTTTTTAATCAATAACAGCTAAAATTTAAAAAAATGACCTGAAGCAATAATCAAGTTTATTTTATTAGATACATACATATTAATATTTTTTGTTTCTCGCTTGTATGCTTCAGAAAAAAACATTTGTGTTGTGTGTTGGAATGTGTGTGGTTGTGCATTGAATAAGAACAACAACAATGACTAGTTCTTCTTTTCCTTCTTCCATGTTTGTCGGTTTCAGAAACATTTATACTTACAGGTTTCTCGACTTTTGACTTGTTTAACAGAAAGAGACCGAGCGGATAATCCTAATATAGAAGATCTTCTCAACCTACCAGACGCGCTATATCCCTCAACTCAAGAAATCTGTTGAACTGATCACCATTGTTCGTCGTAAGCAGACGAATAACACGTCACAGAGTCTCCGTGATGTTCTTATTTGAAGATTGCCACAGAAACCACGTGACATTCTCTTCATAAATAAGCGCAAACCAATTCCATTCGAAATTCCATTTTTAAATATGTAATTCTGTGTTTTTATGCATGACATATTTTTTTACAGTGAGTTAAAATGTTTATTTCTCTTTCGAACGCTCTGAACACATAAAATATTACCTTTTTGGGGACTACTGTTTTCTTCAAAATCAAGTGTGCTAATCTTTATATTCTTGATCCTACACTCAAGTAGAGACATCGGAAGTACAACCAGGACACCTTTTTTTCTAGGTCCCGTGAAAGCGATATACAATAGAACACAGTTGAAGCGATTCTTCAAAACAAACGTATAAGATAAGCAAAAAAACCAAAAAACAAAAAAAAAAACAATAAACAAACACCACTAACTCAGTAATAGAAGACCGGACTCCAAAATTTTTCGTGTATCAATTTGGTCTGAACTTTAACAACGATGCTCAATTCGTCAGGGTCTTTGCGTCAAAGTTTTAATTTTAAAACGAACAATCCATAACTATTGTCTTCGGATGCTAAATGCACCCCTTTCTACAGTGCACAATTCGGGACCTTATTGGGTTAATCATATTCTTCCACAAATAAAGTTATCATTACTTATCCAGTGCTTTTTTCGTACTGTTGCCATTTTCTTTACATGTATAAACAGATGTATTCCAAATTCTGGGTACCTCTGATCATATATCTTTCATATTTGTCACATTCTTCATAAATTTTCTTCCTATTTGGAATGAGGACCCGACGCCGTTCTGGTTCGCTACCAGGCCCTCGCCACCTCAGCGTATGAGTAGCACAGGATCTGTGCGGTAATTGAGGACTGGATTTACGCTAATTCAAAATGTTCCCGTAGTGAACTGTTTTCAAGCAGAGCATAATCGAAACGCATCACGCGTGGCAAACTAGTGAGGATATAACTTTTAACTTCATGACTGGCACATTCTGTACATTATATAGAGCGCCACTCGTCTACTACTTATGATTCCTGTCGGAGGTGAGTGCGTAGTATACATCGCTGATGAGACTTAATTAAAAGTCGCAACACAGTCTGTACGTGTTCTGCTGGCGAGCCATCCTTTGCCGGCGACTTCACTTGTCAAATTAATTTGCTATGAATTATCAGAATTTTTATGCGATACACTACATTATAATCTGCCTCAAGCCAAAATATAATAATAATTTATTCAAAAATGCTTACATAAAAAAACAAAAAAACAACAAACACCCCAAATAATCTTTATTCCACTCGCCGAGAGACTTTACGGCAGGTACTTACTCAAAAAACCCCTTACCTACTAGGTTATTAGCGGTAGTATCATGACAACGGTTAATCGCTAAGGATTGTTCACTATGTACCCGGCGGCCGAGCGATACTGGTCTCTCTGTACTATGCCTGCTGAGTCCCGTTTTCGATTCGTGTACGGAGGGGAGTCGTTATATACATCGCTGATGAACTTATAAAATCGAACACAGACTGCTACGGTGCTTCTGCATTCTGCGAGCCATCTTGCCGGGATCTCACTGTTCAAGATTATTTTCTATAATTATCGCAATTTTACGCGATACATGCCCATTATAATGCCTTCAAGCAAAATATAATAATTATATATTTTATATATAATCATTATAGAGTACCAGTACATCTTAAGTGTAATTTACCATTGGTTTGAGAGAATGTTAGTCTACTTTCTTCACAGAAGTGTAGCCTAAGAGCTAAACATACTGCATGGAAGCCAATGGGGTAACAACTGCCAACTTAAATTTATTGACACTATAATTAATAAATACAGCTCTTACACACGAAATCGAGCACTTTAGTACGCAATGCGCCAAGACGAAAAGACGACACACACACACCACACACACACACACACACACGACAGAGAGAGAGAGATAGATATAATAGAGGAAGTAGAGAATGCCGGGGCCAGGAAAGGCAACGGGGCGGGGACGGAGAGGGGAGAAGAGCAGAGGCGAGAAACGGCCAGGAGCCAAACGCCGTGACGACCTGTCCAGACTACCCGAACGTAGAGAGACAGGCGCCAGCCAGGGGAGTAACGAACAAAGATGACGACACAGGAGAAGCCGCAGGCGGGGGGAGGGACCGGCGCAGAACCACAAGGGGCGGGGAGGCAAGACCGGCCCGCGGCCAAGCAGAAAGCACAATGAGCGAACACACGGGGAGCGGTGCGGGAAAGGGAGACAGCGGAGGGAAGGGGAGCCGGAGCGGAGACGCAAAAAACAAGCGGCACGGCGGGCGAGGGCGAGGAAAAAAGGGAGAGAGGGCCGCGCTGGGCTGACGGAGACCGACGATAAGGCACGCCGGGCGACCGACGGATAATATAGACAGAGAGTAGATAGAGAGAGATAAGAGGAGGCAGCACAAGCCAAAAAGCCAGAGAGGAAAGCGCCGGACGACAGAGGAGGGGGGGGAAAAACGTGGCGACAGGTGGCAGAGCGCAAGGGAAAGACGCGTAGTGTGGAGGCACAGGAGCAAAGGGAGAAGCGAAAACAGAGAACCCAAAAAGGCGGAGAAGGGTGGCCAGTAGAGGCGATCGGCAGGAAAAGCGAAGACGAGACGCGCCCAAACGCAGAGACGACCAGGGGCAGCGGAGGAGGGGGAGAAGTGAAGCGGGCGGGGAAGTCTAAACCGACGGGAGGCGAGGGGGGAACGGAGCGAGGAAGAAACCGTCGCGAAGGCGGAGAGTACCAGCAGGGCGAGGAGGGGCGCGAGTGGAAGGGAAGAGGAGGGGCGTGAGGGGGGCAGCGAAGGAAAGGGAGGGAAGGAGAGGCACGGGGGGGATATGGGCGAAGGCGAAGGGGAGGGGGCGAG